>JACDJE010000004.1:4502831-4908791 GCA_016647715.1 Pavo muticus
AAAAAAAAAAAAAAAAAAAAAAAAGCTCTTTGTTGAGTATTTTTTTTTTAACTTCACGCTTTTCCGTGCGTTTTGTCTTCCCCCCTCTCTGCTCCCCCTTGCCCAGGTTGGATCAACGGCATGGAGAACAGCACCCAAGCCAGCACTTCTGTCGAGAAAAGAAATCACCATTGGAGAAGTTACAAGTTGATTATTGACCCGGCTCTGAAAAAAGGACAGCACAAACTCTACCGCTACGATGGGCAACATTTCAGCATGCCGGTGAGTGGGGGGGGCCCTGGATTTCCCCCTGCTGTACTGTGCCCCCCCCCGTCCTGCACCTCCCCTGTTTTGAGGCTGGGGTACCCCTGGGTAGCAGATCCCCCTGTGCTGGGGGGGGGGCTGAGGACAGCCCCCGGAGTGAGGGCCACCTGACACTGTGCATTCAGCTGTCAGGAGCCCGGCATGGAGCCCCAACCTGCAGCTTTCTTTCTGTGTTTCAAATCTGTGTGCATTTCCCAGCAGTATTGCAATTTGACACGTGTGTGTGTGTGTATGTGTGTGTGTGTTTCTCTTCCCTTGAGACAGCCCCTGCTTCCTCAGGGTTTGTGTTTTTGTTTTATTTCTGCCTTAAATTCCAAACGCTGTTATTGTCGCTTTTGTGCTTTTTCTCCTTCTCCTCCCAGAACTCGGGAATTGCTCCTGTGGATTGTGTCAGGGATCCCAGAATAGGGCGAATATGGACCAAAACGAAGGAGTTGGAGCTGTCTGTCCCCAAATTCAAGGTACCACCCCTGACTTTCAGATTTAGCTTTGTATTCTTGTTTACCCGGGAGTACAGCCCGAGTTCCCAACAGTTTAATGAACCGTTTAAATGACAGTCCCATTCCTATTAACATTATTATTTGGCAAACTGTTTCATAATAATCCTGTTCCATAAAGACCACGAGCCATCGGTGCAGCTGCCTAACGACGTGGCTGGGAGCTCTGAGCTGTGTCTGGGGGCTTCCCTCGGATGGGGGGCAGCAGGGGGGGGGTTCTGCTGACAGCACTGCTCCGTATTCGGGGACAGAGCTATTTCAGTGCATGGCCGGGCTCTTCCTCAGAGGCTGCTTTCTTTCCCTGAAGTTTGCAGGAGGCTTTAACCCTCTCCCTGCCATGCCTTCCCAGAGTCCTTCTCTCTGCTCTCTAACGATGCTGACTATTTGTACTGCCCTCCCCTCCCTTGTGCCTGCTTCCAGATTGATGAGTTTTACGTGGGGCCAGTGCCTCCCAAGCAGGTCACCTTTGCCAAGCTGAATGACAACATCCGTGAAAACTTTTTAACCGACATGTGCAAGAAATATGGTGAAGTGGAAGAGGTGGAGATTCTCTACAACCCCAAGAACAAGAAGCACCTGGGCATCGCCAAAGTGATTTTTGCCACTGTCAAAGGTGCCCGGGAGGCTGTCCAGCACCTTCACAACACCTCTGTCATGGGCAACATCATCCACGTGGAGCTGGATACAAAAGGTGAGAGGCTTGTTTGGACCTCGCATTGGTGGCTGGCAGCACCTGTGCTCTTCCCCTGCTAAAGCAGCCCCTGTTGCAGCCCCGAGAGCTTGGGCTTATGAGTATGGAGGGAGCTCCTATCCCCCTGCGTGTGCGTTGCATTTTGGGCCCTTTGCAAGTCACGTGGAGCACAATGTGTTGTCTGTTGCTAGGAGACAGCCCTGCAATTTGCAAAATGCTGCCATCCTGCCCTGTCCACAGGGTCCCGGCTGTGCTCAGCCTCCTCCCCGGGCTGCCATCCCCCCACAGCTTGGGGTGTTTGGATTTTTGTACAGACTTTGTGCTCCGGGTGCTCTGAGGTGGGGATTCTGGCTGTGGGTGCTGGCCGCTGCGTGCCTGGCATTTCATTGATGCTTAGCAGCAAACTCCAGGCTGGCAGCACAAGCATGCCCAGCACTTGACAGCGTGAGTGTGCATGCAAGCGTGTGTGCAAGTGAGAGGCTGTCTTAAAGCAATAGGACCCCCGTGTCCCGGCCAGCTCCCGGATCCATCCCTGAGCTCCAGGAGTCCCATAAACCTTCTGATGCTGTGGAAACATTGCGTCTTACTGCTTTCTGTTTTCCTTCCCTGCTGAAGGACTTTGCTAAAATGTACCCAAATCTTAAACATTGTCTAAAGCTGAAGATGTGTAGCAACCTCAATGTAAATCAGCTGTCTCTTAGACTTCTTTCTGCCCTGCGAATATTACATTTCTAGTTTAAAGCTGGTTTGTTGCACCCTTCATTGGGAAGAGGATATTGTTAGCACCATTTTCTTAGAAAAAAAAAGAAGTGCATTGCTGATACATTTGTTCTGTATTAAAAGGTTTCAACAATGTAGTGTGCAATCTGTACAGCAGTTGGCATGCTACGCGTGGTAAGAGGGTATAGTAAGACCTTAATTGACATTACCGATCCCCAGCAGAAACAAAATCACAGTAGTAGCTCAGTGCTTTCTCTTGTAAGCTAACATTGGCTTATATGTGTATGCTTTGACGTTCTGTTATCATTAATATTTACAGGCAGGCTCTTTCCCCTGCTTACTCTGAAATTGAAAGGTAAATTACATTAAAAAAAAAAAATTAACCATTTGTAGTTCTAGTAATGTAAGCTGAAGCAGGCTCGAAGTAGTGGATGTCTTAATGGCAGGTGTTTAAACATGCTGATTGTGCTGCATTCCTCCTGATTTTCCTCCATTCATAAACTACTCTGCAAGTCTTGAGCAGACAGCTGTTGAACAAAGTTAGCTGCACATCGGGAAAAGGACTTTTAATGCTCCTCTTTCTTGGGAGAAAACATCAACATTTTCATTTTAAATTGCATTTTTGTTTTGTTTGCCATCTCGGTGCTTCTAATGTTTCTTTTTTTTCCCACAGCTACATCTACTCCATTCTAAAAGAGTACCACTGTAAATGTTTTGTAATCTGAGAGAGTCCAGTGAAAGTATTATTCCGAAGGTAGCGTTAGCAGGTTTAGGTCGTTCTTCATATGTATGTGTCTGTATGTGTATGTACATCTGTAAAATCAATGCTAGGAGCAAAAGTGTTTTGATTGTCTGGCCTGAGCACAGGCTTGGGAATCTGGAACTAATCACTCCCTTATCTAAGGTGGGCTGGTTTAAAGCAAGTTCTCTGCCTAAATGTATCCTTCTGCAAAATGGACCTAATAAAGGCCTGGCCTTAGAGAAATAGCTAAGAGTCATTACACACAAAGCTCCTTGAAAATGAAAGTGTAAGTTTTCCGAGTGGAAATATGAAACTTTCTAACAGCTTTTTTACAGTTATTTAAAAAGCCAGTTTTAAGGTAAACCCAACAATTCTGTATCCACAGTGCTATGGTTTCCTGGGGATGTGCAAGTGTTAATGATTCCAAGCGTTTTAGGCCTTGTCTTGAAGAGATGGGTTTTTGTTGTGACTTCAGTTGAACACTTTACGTAGTTGATAATGTGGCTCAAGGCTTTATGAAATGAAATCTGAGAATCAAATAACTTCATCTGCAGTGTTTATTCAAAAGAAATCAGTCCTTTCCATGTGCAGAATGAGGCTATGGATGCTTTGCTTTTAAACTGCACGGTGATTCGCAAGGAGCACGGAGTTTGCTCCTGCAGGACCTTTCCTTCAGAAGTGTTGTGCTGTGTTAGGGCAGGTGCCTGCACGCTGAGCTCGGGTGCTGGCCCTTCCATTTTTGTATGTGTTCTTTATCTCCCAGAGCAAAAGTCAGACAGTCTTGGGGTCTGGTTCTGCTCCTTTCGAAGTGGGTGACAAATTTCTTACAGGCTGCAAAATAAGAAGGTTTGGGTTACTAAACTGCACAGGAATGAAAAATCTAATATTAACAAACTGTGTCTTCTCTAGAATTCAGAGATTTAGGAATGGAAAGGCTATCAGTAGCAAGATAAGGGGAGCATTTTGGTTCTCTAGCTTTTATTCTTTGAAAGATGCTATCAAGCACACACCTTGGGCTAAGGAAAACAAATATCAGTGTCTTTTTGGAAAAGCAACGCCAGTGGTTTTGTCCTCGGCATTCCCAGGCACCTTGTTTGCATTTATGGCAGCCAGTTTCTGACAGCAAGGTGTGTTAGCAGAGCGTTCTGGAGCGGCTCTGGGTGTTGGCAGAGGCTTGTCCCTTTGGTCAGAGTTTCACTTCTTAAATCTGCAAACTATTTGCTTGGCACTTTGGAGAGGAGGGAAACTGCTGCTCTCCAGAGAGCGTGGTAAGGAGCAGAGCTGCCAAGCAGACAGAGAAGAGGAAAAAGGATTTGGGAAACCTCTTTGTCTTGGCTTGAGAAAGGAGTGTCTGACTTCACTTGGCCTTGCAGATTATTTAGAAATGATCTCTACAAACAAACCTCAGAGGTGTTGCTTGCTCCTCTGGTGCAGGGATGCAACAGGCTGTGAGTGTTAGCAAATACAAGGAATGCATATTTTTACGTAGGCCATATTATTTTGGTTTATTAAACTCTTCTGTTGTGGTTTGTGCAGGTGAAACCCGCATGCGATTCTACGAACTGCTCGTGAATGGTCTTTACACTCCTCAGACCCTTCCCGTAGGCACTGAGCAGGACGCATCGCCACCTGTGAACGAAACCCTCCAGGTATGGTTTGCTTGACTTTTGTTTAAGAGCAGCTTCTACAGAATTCCAAACAAACACTTCTCTGAACTTTGCTTTTTAAGGCTTTTAGTTTAGCTTTGTTTTTTTCTGTCCGGTCATAGTTTCAGTGCATGTTTCTAATCCGCATTTAAATACACCTTGATCATATTGCCACAGGAGATGTAACTGGGAATGCAGTGCACGTGGCTAATCTGTATGCCCACATTTGCATAGTGTGGTACATGTTCTTTGTCTTTTTGAATGAAAAATATCTATAGAACCAACAGTATGTGCCCTATTAATGCTAGAAATTCCGGCAGTTAAGATGATGAGGGGATCAGGTCTGTCCCTGACATTATTCCCTTGAAGACAGGAGGAATGATTTACAGTGCTACGTTTGGCCTAGCATCTGCAGTATGTAATTCTGAGCCCATATATTTTTCAGCTAAAAGAGGGGAAATGTCAGATCTTGAGTAGTGGCATCAATTCACCAGAATCTTAATTAGTCGTTGGTATCAATTTTTAAGAAAAGCAGTCAGCAAAATACCTGAGGGCTCCCAGGGTTTTCTCAGTACATAGGGAACAAATCTCTATATGGGTTTGTCCAGGTAACTGCTCCTCTACAAACCCCACTGAGTGAGGTAGGCAAACCCCAGTGAGGTTCCTCAGCCCCCTTAGCTCGTCTCAATGTCCTTTAGCTCTGATCGTAGCTTAGAAACTCATTTCAAGGCATCAAGTTTTGAAAGAGATTTTTGAAGCTTCTAAGTATAAACTTTTCCTCTCAACCTCTTTGTGCTCTTATGACTTCCTGGAATGCCATTATTTCATTAATTCTGTAATCAGATGTTTTCAGGACAGCTTAATAGCTGTGAATTGAATATAAAAATCCCACTGATTTGAAAAATCCTAATGTCCATGTGGTCGTGGTCTTGACAAGGGGTCACACTAGGAGCAGAGTCTGCTCAAGTGGATGAAATGCACGAGTGTAGCAGGCAGGTGTGAGCTCAGGGTGGGTTTAGTGGTGCTGGTATGTGATAAGCAGATCATGCGAAGGATCCCTTTACCTACCTGTGTGTGGGAGAGCAGCAGCCACTCTGTGGTCTGACCAGTGGGACGTGGTGTGCTGCTGGGGAGCTGGAGCTCAGCCCTGCCTCCTTCTACCAGGAGGACTCACGGTGAAGCTCTTGCTTTGCTTTATGGAGAATTGATTCTGGTGCTGATGTTTAGCAGGGCACTGTTATGACTCAGCATTGTCTGAGTGGGAGCAGGGCTTCTCCTAGAAACCCCCTGGATGTGCCTGTGAAGTCAATTGCAGAGCAATTACTTGGCTGCTCTGTAGAACTGTAGGGTTTCAGTTTTCAAACGCCGTATTCAGTAGCACTCTACCTGAGTATTGTCTTGGTGGAGGGGTTTAAAACCTATTTTTAGCAGCTGGGAACTTTCTCAGTCTTTTATACTTGTAGCCTTCTCCTTCATTGTTGCAGGCAAGTGTTTGGTAGCGAGGGTAGTGGTGTGCAGCTCCTTAACCAACGTAAGGCATGTTGCCTTCAGCAGGCCTCCGCTTTCACGTATGGGCTTGATATCTCGGTTTGATTGCAGGTTTGCTGATTTGGATGCTTGGATTTGTTTGCAAAAAAAGTTAATTTGATCATATCTCAGAAACGTTCTTGAACTTTCTCATTGGTGTGCAGGATTTTGTCATTTTCTTCTCTGTTTGCAGTTTAGACAAGACATACAAATAGAAATTTAAATTCTTATAGCTGAAAGTATTTATGCAGGTCTGCTGTTCACCTGATGCTCTCGGGTATAGCTTATGAGGAATACTACTTTATCAGCTTCCTTCCTCCTCCTCTTAGAGTTCCTCTCTTTGCTGGCTGTGTTTTCAAGGATGCTCTAACCTATTTTTTTGTCATGGAAATCAATGCAAACTCCCAGGTACTCCTCAGAAAACCAGGTGGATTAGACAAATAGCGTCTAAAAAGTGTGTGTTTAGGTGCTTTTCTCTTTTCTGTTTTTGTAGTTGACAGATTCCCTGAAGCGCTTGAAGGACAGTAACCTTTCCTCTGTGGGATCATCTGTCACCCCGAACAGCAGCACGCCGTTTTCCCACGACACAGCCTATTCCAGCTGTCGGCAGGACACCCCAAACTCATTCAGTCAATTCACCCCGCAGTCCCAAGGAACGCCCCACACCCCGCGGTTAGGGACGCCGTTTTCCCAGGATTCCACGTATTCCAGCCGTCAGACGACGCCGGTGTACCACTTTGGGCAGGACAGTGGGTACAAACACAGAAGGCATGAAACAAAATTTACGGATGCCTACAACCGTCGACCGGGAGGACATCACTATGTTCACAATTCTCCTGGCGTTTTCCGCGGGACAGAGCATCAGTTCAGTACGTTCAAATCCCATCAGCAGGAGCCAGTTCAGTTCTCTCACACTCCTCCCCTGAGCCACTCGAGTTCTTCGAGTTACAAGTCTGCCTTCTCTCCTTACCAAGCACCAGCCATATTCCCCCAGTCTGAGGAGCAGCCGTTTGCCCAGACTTCCAGGGAAGCAGAGTACCGCAGACCTGCACCGCCTCCCGCCGAGATGGTTGTAGAAAGCAGTGCTGCCACCAGCGCTGATTTTGCTCCAGTGAAGGAGAAACCGGAGGAACCTCCGCCCTTACCAGATTCGAACTCTGCTCCTGAGCCGAGCGCACCATCCTTCTCTCAGACCCCGGAGAGGAGCGAGACCCCCGGCACCCCTACCATGGAGTCTGAAATGCAGCATAATAGTTTAGACTCAAGGATTGAGATGCTCTTAAAAGAACAGAGAACAAAGTTACCTTTTCTTAATGAGCATGACTCAGATAATGAGGTCCGAATGGAAGGTAGCCCTATTTCCTCTTCCTCCTCCCAGCTCTCTCCCATCCCAATGTACGGTTCAAACTCTCAGCCCGATTACAGAGCTCAGACGCCTTCCTCACGCCCTTCCAGCACGGGCCTGGAGGACATCAGCCCCACGCCATTACCTGACTCTGATGATGATGAGCCCATCCCTGGCACTGCTTCTCTGAATCAGAATTCCAGGGGGACATCAGAGGCCAGCATGACCCCCATCGATCAGCTGAGCAGGACCTCCAAAGTCGAGGCCTTGGAGGTTAAAGAAATGGTGCCTGGTGACCAGACTCCAACATCAGAAAAGATGGATGAGGTAAGTGAGCTGGAATTGAGCTACAACGCTTCAAACCTGGGCAGGGAGCAGCTCTTTTTTTTGGTGTCATTCAGAGTGTTGGGTTCCTGGTGGCTTTTTCTTTTACTCAAAGCATCTCTCAGTGAGCTGGATGTGACATGCCATTCTCTAGGTTTTTTGGTTTGTTTGTGTGCTGTAATTCATAATTTCAGCAGAACAAGCCATGGAAGTTTGGCCACTGCTCGTGCTGTGGATGTCCTGAGCACTTAAGCCACTGGAGCAGTTAGTCGAGCACTTTCTGCCATTGCTCTGGTCCCTGAACGTGGGTGTGTATGTATGCACACACTTGATTAACGGGGCTTTCATGTTATGCTGAAGTATTGAATGTATACTTTGTTTGATAGCTCTCCAGCTATTTATGCCATCTGGTTTGAACAGAAGACAGTTGCTGGGTTTTAATACTCCCCTTCACTCAGTTCAGGGGGAGGTAACTGGCTTGTGGGGGACGTGCTCCATTGAGTCTTCCAATAATAGAGCAGAGCTTGCTGCTTCTCCTGGGGCATTTGTGGCCGAAGGGACAGCAGAGCTTAACAGTGTGGAATGGTGCCAGCAGACAGAAGTTACGTTGCATGGAGCGTCTGTTTGGGACCTCTGTTGCAACAAATGTGAGTTTGGCTTCAATAGACGTGTCGGATCTATTTGGCTGTGTCAAGAAATGGCCAAAACAGAGATCTTTGCAAATAACAGACCCTTTTCCCCCAGCATTTATAGTAGTAATGCAAACAAATGAAACTGTGTGGTGTGCAAGAACTCTTCAGTAAGGAAACCTCTTCCATCCAGGAAAGCTTGTCTTGTGTAAATTTCCTGAGCATGAGATATCAGTTCCATTTACTCATGAAAGTTTCTGGTGTTCAGCTGGCATTTTTGGGTATACAGTATGCAGTGATTGGGCTTTCACCCCAGAAGTGGCTGCATTTCAGGGCAGGGGGAGCTGCTCCCATGGGTGCAGACTTTGCAGAGTGCTGATCTGGAGGAAAGGTGCTGCTGCGTTAACGGAGTGCATGTCTCAGTGTTAGGTAGGAAAAAATGTCACTGTTCTGGACGCTTTGTTTTTTTAATGTGTGCCTTTCCAAACCTGCCTGCCCTTGCATTGCTGTTGAGTCTTTGAAAGAATTTGGTTACTTAAGGTCTCACTGATCTAGGCTGGCCCATGTCCCTGGGCCAGGGAGGCTGGTGGGACCTGAGGATGTGTTAATTAGCAATGAGGTTTTGATTCCTTATGCTCAGCCTGGCAGGCTTAAGAGGGGATACCCTAATGTGCTAAAAAGGAAAAAATAAAATGAGGAAGGCATCCCTCCTCTCTTGGCTTTTCTGGGCATGTGTTTGCTGTCCTTACTCTTGTGCAACAGAGTTGCAGCCAATTATAAACGTGTTTGGGAAGATGGATGAATGCCAGCATGGTATGTGGGGTCAGGCGCTCTGTAGCTGCAGTCTGCACGGGAGCACTGGTTGGGTGTCACGTTGGCAGGTTGCGATGTGGGGCAGTGGCGTGCCGGCGGTGGAGCCCACGTTAGGTCTTTGTCTCCCCTTAATGGGATGCTGGTGTCAGAAGTTCATGTCGGTGGCTCTGTGGTACAAAAGGACATGAATGCCTTGGTCTGTGATTCTGTGATTCTGTCTTCTGCAGAAGTCTCCGAGCAGGTCCTGCTGCCTTAATTGTCTCTTCCCCACCCCAAAAGAAGTTTGCTGTGTGCTGTTGGAGCTGTTTATTTAACCCTGCTCTTGGTTACAAATCACGCTAAGCCATTCTGGTGTGTTTGAAAAGTTGCCTGTGCCTTTCTTTGCTCTGTCTGATGCACAAAAACCATCTCCATGTGTTTTCACTTCCTTCCTCCACCCTCCTCTTCCCCCCCCCACCAAGATTTTGCTTTAGAAAAAGGCTCTCCTGGCTTCCCTCTCTTTGCCGAAGGAGTGGAGCTGAGCGGTGACTTAAGGTAGGCTGAAATTTGAGCTGCAGCTTTCCAGCTGAGCTGGAGAGGGGCACTGAGGCTGTCTGAGGGCTGGAAGCTGAACCTCGGGCTCCAGCCCATTGTGATAGCACTGTTCTACTCCTGGGCCTTCAGGCTGCTCCGCATAGCAGAGGGAAGGCAAGATGAAATGCTTCTAGCAACTGTGCGGTATGGGAAGGCAAGCAGAGATGAGACATGAGTGTGGGGAGGGATTATTAAGTGCCATAAGGAAGCAATAAAGGGCACAGAGTTTGAACTGATTTGCTTCATATTTGGCTTTCCCTGAGGGTCTGAGCAGCCCTTGGGCTCCAGCTGGAAACATCACAGCACTCCCACAGACAATGCAAAGTGCAGGGAGGTTTTCCCTGAAACAATAGCAGCTTTTGAAGAATGTGATCCTGTTTCCCATAAAAAAAAAATCAGGATTTTTGACAATGACTGCTAATAGAGTAATCCTTTTCCTATAGGTGTCAAATTGTCATGCAAGTTAAACGCCCCAGACTTGCCTTGGGTATGGAAGGTACTGCCAAGGCTGACGATGACTCTGATTTATCCTGCCAGATCCGAATGTTGATTTTCTAGATCCAGTACAATGCTGCTAAGCCCGGGACCTTGGCTGCGGAGGGGAATGGCCAGGGGACAGGGCAGGGTGCAGGCAGTGTGAAGTAAGAGTAGATAAAGGCTTCCTGCACTGGCTGCACAACCTGCAAGCCAGCAGGACAAGTGGAGGGGGGTCTTCAAAGAACCAGAAGATGGCAAGAAAGGAGAACAACTGAGCTGTGTAGTTATTTTAATAAATTTGAGGGTAGCAGCATGCAAACTTTCCTTCCTGCATTCCTGAAAGCTAACAAGGAAAGGACTGTGGTGATTTCTTTTTCATAGGATCTTTCTGTGCTGTTTCAGAAGTGCAGAGGTTAAGTAAGTACCATTTTACGCTTTGACATCCCGTTGAGCCAGGTCGTGTTTTTGCTTGGCTCGTTACAGGAAGAGGCCCTGCCTGCACTCTGGGGATTATAACAAGTCACCGGGCTGTGTATCGATGATGCCTTTCATGTTTCAGCTGATGAAGGTGTTAGTTGGCGTGCACAGCCTGTGTGTAACAGGAAGACCGTGTGATTGACGATTGTATTTTTCCAGATTGACGAGCACAAAAATGCTTTTGAACCAAGAATCAACAGACTCGTGTCTTCCTGGTGGTTTGGCTGAGCACCTGGGTACTGTGGTGGGAGAAGTGCCAAAGGTGTTCCTGAAAATAAAGATCCTGAAATGCAAACGAGGTGCAAGCAGCCCTGCTGTGGAGTTCAGTGAACAGTCTGGGGAAAAATCTGGGAGTCTGACAGTGCATGGCCCTGGAGATACCTGACAGCCACTGCTGTCACTTGTGCTCTGCGCTGGGCTGTTGTGATGTGCTGAATGCTGTGCTGGGTGCTGAGGTACCTCTCACAGCGTGGTGCTGACAGCTCTGTGCCAAGCTGGTGGCTCAGGCTTAGCCCCACAGTGAGTGAACCCTGAGATTACATCTGGGCTGAATTTGCACTTTGCATCCAGTTGTCTTTGGGCTCTTGTGTGGTCATGGTCAGAGCTGGAAGAAATGAATACAGAAGGGTCACTTTGACCCTCCGGAGCCTTAGCAGGGTGCATTGCCATCCTCCTCGGGACACTGCACTGTGTCTTCTGTTGTGTCCCCATCCGGACCTAGCTATGGGTCAGTGCCTGGTGAATGATTCCCCTCTTCCATCGAGCTAAGTTCAACCTCAAGTTATCGTGAACGTGTCAGAGAGAAAGCAGTGCCCCAGTGCATGAGGAGGAGCAGTGAGGATCTGTGGCAGGAGCTGTGCCTGCAGGATGCATCCCCTCCAGGACCCTGCACGCAGATGGAGCCTCTCTGCTCCTGCTTCATTTGTGAGATGTGTTAAATGGGGCTTCCTGAGGGGGAACCTAAAGGCGTCTGGCCAAGGGACACTGCAGGGCTGAAGAGCTCAGAAGTGATTTATTCAAGGTAAATGCATGTTAAGGCTGAGAAGGTAGAGTGTTGGAGCCAGGAAATCTGATACCTTGGTTTCCACAGTAACTGTGCAAGAACCCTTATGCCCATAAGTAGCTGTTATGTATGTATAATATATATGAGTACACCTGGGATCCAATTTACAGCTAGAGTGGGATTCATCATTCCTGGAGGGAAATGGGCGAAGTGGATGCATTTTTTTTTCAATTGAAGAAAGGAGAAAAAGCTGGGAGCTGTAGTGTATGCCCAGTCTCATAAACACTTTTTCAAATTTTCCTGCCTCCTGAGCTCTTGCAAATGCAGTCATTCCTGATGGAACCAGTTCCTAATGGAAACTCAAAAAATAGGTGTATGCTGTGACTCTGAATTTCCAGAAAGGCAGCCAATGCCCAGGCAGCAGAGATTCAGGTGACCACCGGGCTTCTGCATGAGAATGGTCTCAGCCTGCCAAACCTGTGAAATTAAAATGAGTGCAAGTGGCTCCAGCTGTGGGCTCAGCTCTGGGTGCATTTTACAGTGTTTAAGCCCATTCAGAAAGAATGGCAGCACACAGATCCCTTACAAAATGACTTAAATACAGCCCTGCACCAGATCCTGTTGGGATCTAGGAGGTCCGCTCCGTGTTGTGCATTCTTCCAGAGCTGGTTGGGGAACACCACAGGCAGGGATCACTTCCTCGTGCATCCCATTCATTTACCACAGGCAACCTGCTGCCCCTTCAGAATGACACGAAGCAGGGGAGCTATTTGCTGACTTGTGTCTGACTTTTGATTTCTCACACTTGGCTGCAGGTTGGTTCCTGGAGTGCTGAGCAGCCCAGTGTGGGAAGCAAGGAGTAAACAGACTTGGGGAGAGCACTTTTTGAAGCAGAACATTGTGGGATTCACCGGGTGTGCTGGCGATGTGCTCCCTCGTATGGGGGGAAACCTAAACAGAGGAATGTTTGACTCTATGGTTTGCTTGGGTTTTGATAACCAGCTGCTTCAGGGGAAGGAGGGAATGTGGCTCTTGTTGGTAATGGAGCCAGAAACGGTGAAATGCTTTGAAGTGTAACTGAAAAATAGAAAGCAGGCTGTGGTTGGGAGGCTGAGTGCCTCTCACTCTCTGGTACTGGGCCAGGGCTTTGAGGCTTTTACATTTTGCATATCTCACAGAAGTGACATTGCTGTCCCTTTTTTTACATCACTGTTACCGGTTATACTCTTGCTACCAGCTCACTTTTTCTTTGTTTTGCCACTAGTGACCTCCTGTACATTTTCATTTCCAAGTGAGCTGGGTACGTATAATTGAATTGCTTGTTAGTAGGTAAAGCAGTGCTTACTGTGTGCTTCTGTAATGTGTAGATGTGCTGCTGCTCTGGAAGCTTGACTCCAAATTGCAGTGTTTAACCACAGCACACAGTTACCATGGAACAGTGTATGCAGGTCTGAGCTCTGCAGCCCATTTCCAGCCAGAGACCCTCCCGGTGTCTCTGCTTCTGCTGCTCACAGAGTTATTCTGTTTCTTTTCAACACCCCAATTTCAGCTGCAATGGTGCTGAAGGTTCAGATGCCATGAATGCAGGCTGTGGAACCTGATGCGGAGCAACACATTTTCCTTTACAGCTTCCCCACCCCATTATCATTCTGCTCGCATTCTGCATCTGATGGCTGTGCAGAGTGACTGAGGGACCGCAAGCGAGGTGCTGGATGGCAAGGTGCATTGCAACACGTGCCGACACTGAGCTAATGTGCCAGTGTGTTGGGCAATCAGTGAAATATGGAGAAAATAATTGCTGGTAACATATTGTGCTGGCATCCAGAACAGCGCCAGTTCCTGGGGCTGGTTCTGAAGAAGATGGAGCAGCCGCTGTGCTATATGTGTGTGTCTAACACACAGCAGCACGCAGGCGAGCCCTTATTCAAATTTCTGCTGGCTGTTGCCTTTCCTGGACACCCTAAATAGACACTGCTCATCAGCAGAACGTTATTTTGCATATGCACCAGTGTGGAGTCCCATGACTTCGCACCCCCTTCTATTAATTCCGATTTTCAGCTCAGGGTGCCTGTTTGCACCTAGTACAGATGGGGCAAAACTCAGCCCGAAAGCAGTGGGTTTGTTAGCACCCAGGTTTTAGTATGAAAGTGCAGCGCTCACTTTGGAAACGCACATTCATCCTGAGAAGGATTTCTCACCTTTTCCAACTCCTTGCAGAAAGAAATGGTTTAAAAATACAGATCTCAAAAATGGTTTTGATTTGCTTAGTGCTCAACTGAAGCAGAGGTGGTTTTATAAGTCACCAGTCGTACAGACAGGCTGGTGAGGTCAAGGTGCATAACAAACAGAAGGTGGAAAATGGATCTGTAATGCCTCTCCAGCCTCGGGTCTGCTCTCTGCTTGATGCGTTGCAGGACCAGCTCAAGCAAAGGAAGTTGTTGGTGGCTTAGGCTCCGGCACGGGAAGGAAGTGAGGCTGCTCTTTGAGCTCAAAGCTGGCAGCCGTGCCCGTGGCTCAGAGGTTTCCTTACAACAAGGGCAAAGGGCTGTAGGAAACCTCCAATTCCCACTCTTTGACACTCCAGTGTTTCATTGTAGGTGCTTTCTAGGGGCATTTGGACTTGCTGACTGCTCTGCACGTGTGTGTTTTGTGGAGTTTGCACTTTTGTGGCACTGATAACTGGGTGCTAAGTGTGATTTATCACACACCTTTGCCCGGCTCAGCCCTGTGTTGCCCAGCAGCTCTCCCCACAGATGTCAGTAGGCCAGAGAGGGAGGAGGAAGGCTCTGGGAACTGTGAGGAGGAAGAGGAGCAGCCAGGACACTCTTGCAGGGTCCAGTCCTTCTCTTTCCTTCCTGCCCTCACCTTCCATCCCACAAGGACTGTCCTCATGCTCATCACTGCCAAAATTCCCAGTATCAGTGCTTGGAATGACCATGGGGAGAGGAGGGCTGAGGATGGTGCTGGCTGATGTGAAGGATATTGTTTGCCAGGGGTAGAAAGAACCCCTTGCTGGCTTGCTCCAGGAATCAAGTGTCTGCTGCTTGCATGGGGGCTCTGGGATGAGAGTCACTGTCCTACAGAGGCTTTCCAAAAAGGGTTGTGCTTCACAGCGTGTCGTTTTGTGCTCATGCCCACCAGTGTGTCATCTTCCCACTGTGCAGGATCTGCGTGCATTGCGTTGTGTCAAGGATGCTCCCTGTGCAGGGATTGCTGGAGCAGACAGCTTCTTTCCAGGTTTCCCTTCTTTCACAGGAGCTTGCAATTTCTGGTGCCTCTCGTGTCCCAGGCAAAAAAATAGACTGAAGGTGAGAGCAGTGCAACTAGTGGAAGGAGGAGCTGAGAGACCATAGCTAGGCTCAGTGCTGGTGTTGACTCTGGGGACAGTTTCCCAATCCCAGACCCTGCTGCCAAAAGGTGGTATTTTGGTCAGCAGATGTGGCTGAGTTCCTGGTGCAGGTAATGGAGGGAATGTCTTTGAAGGGGGCTGATAAATGCGAGCAGTCGTTATCGTGGTGCTCCAAGTGTTTTGCTATTGTCCAGAGAAAAATCACTGGGAAAATACGAAAATCTGTAGTACTGCATACGATTATTCAAATGATGGCAAAACATAAAGGGCAATCTACCAGTTGAATATCTGCCACAGAGATGTGTATGAAAGGATACATTTTGACAAGGGAATCTGAACGAATTTGTTCACTTGTTAATACTGTGTCAGGTGGGATACATCTCCCAAATTATATCAGCAGAGTGGGACCAGTAGATGGTTTTGCAAACAGGAGATGCATGCCGGTCAGTGACAGGTTGCAGGAGGATGCTGTGGGTCTGACTGAGGATGGAGACTTGGTGCTGAGGCAGCTTTTAAATACCCTGGAGACCCTTTGGGTGGCACCACGGGGTCCTTTAGAGGAGCACAAAGGGCTGTGCTGGTGGGTTTAAGGTTTTTCTTTTCCAGGGTGGAATGCCATACGGTAGGGTTTGTGTGGATGTGCTTTCAGTGTACAAGAAGGGAAAACATGAGCTTTAAATACTACCACGCCATCTATAAAAAAAAATGTGGCTGTGGAGTCCCTCCAGTTCCTCATCATCCACTGGCTGGGAGACCGTCCTGTGCAGGAGCTGCTGCTGGTCCTGTCTGGTACAACCATCTCACCCCGGTTCCATACTCAGCCTTTGCAGTAACCTGTGGCAATGAGGTTCACGGATGAATTTTGCTCTAGGTGGAAAGTGTTTCCATGTGGTTTACTTTAAACCTCCTGCTTGCTAATTAGAAGACAGGTGGGGAAATCAGCATCGCTTACCTATTTCTTTTTTTTTTTTTTTTTGTATATTTTATGCCTGAACAAATGGCAGTGGGAATGCAGTGCAGCTGTGGGGTGTTTCCACTCCAGTAATTTAGAACAGTTGCAGTTACACGATTTATTTTGCATATGGTGGGGATAGTTCAATAGCAAAAGTCTGATATCTTCTAGAAGGCTGTGTGGAATGTCGTGTTCTGCACAGGATCCTGTTAAGGGATCAGCCAGCAGCGCCAGCCCCAAGGGTTATGTTTCCCACAAGGAGTGTTGTGCAGGAAGGGTTCTTTCTGTAGCAGAGCTCTTCCTTACAGAGCGGGCTTGGGGAGGAGAATTTGAAGGTATTTTGGCTGGTAATTGCTTTAGGTTTCATCTTAGAATGAGGATTTTTAATGTTTTAATGAATATATCTCATGCCTCAGCTGATGTGCTTGGTTCTGTCCTGCCTAGATGCAGGATGCAGTTAAATCAGTGCAGCAAGAGAAGGGAAGAACTGAGCAGGAAGTAAAGCGGCAAAAAACTCGAGATGCCTCCATAGAGATCATCTGTAAGAGAAGAGGAAGTGTTACCAAAGGGGAACTGCTTCTTACTGGCCTCACCCTTGCTTTTGAGGAAGGATGTCTCTATGCAGCCTCTTCAGCAGCTTGAAATAGGCTCCTTAGGTTAAAGTATCTCCTGCAGCCCAGCTGGGTTTTAATGCTGAGAAGGTTTGTTGGTCTGCGCTACAGTAATCAGGAAAGGCACTCCTTAAGGTGTGGATCATTCATTGTCACTACAAGCCCAGCCACTGCAGCTCATAGAGAAGTTTGTCTTGTGAGCTTCTTGAGGGAGAAGCCACGTCCATCATTAGGGATGCCCCTGGAGAAGGAAGGGCAAAAGTTTGGGTCTGAGGGCAGGCAGCAGCAAGCAGGAGAGCATTAAGGGATGGTGCAGGTGGATGACCTCACAAAAGCTCCTCATTTTTCTTCTGATCGTTGTCCTTCAAGGCCCCGATTCCTTGGTTTCTGCTCTCTGTGATGAGGAGGGTCCACATTGCACAGGCTGCCTAGTGAATGTCCAGGTCTTGCAAATCAATCTGCTCTTGTTGCTGACACTGGAAAGATCGAGAGCACTGAAAGTGCTCTGAAAATGCTGCCTATCAGTAATACATGTGATTTCAGATTCTCTAGGGTGTAGATGTAGTGCATAAAAAGGGAATAATATCAAACTGGCCTACTTCTGCTGATTAGAACTTGTTTAAATACAATATGTGTACAAGCTATTCTTCAATAGGCTGCTATCAGCTGGGAGGCTAGACTGCCTTCCAAGCTTATCTGCTTTCTTATCTCTCTGTTGGTAGCAAGATCTGGATTCCTGGCTCCATTTGACCTATGATTTAAGTATGAGAGTGAACTCAGGGGACAGCATGTGAAAGCCTGCCTGGTGCTGAGCTGCAAGGTGTCTGTGTACTCTGCACACTTTTTTTATGCCTGTAGGTGGACTTTGATCTAATGTTGCCAGTTGCCTTCTTTATCTCTGATTGTTAAGTACCTTCTGCTATCTAGAAATACTGGTGCATTTTTGCACTGCTCTGAAGAACAAAACAGAGCATTTCAGAATCGTTTGGTAAATTAGTTCACTGTATCTTGTGTGATTTCTCCTAAATGTATCAGTTTTCTTTGCATCATTACATGCTGCTTCAGACTCTGGATCTTGGATGTGGATAGACCTTCGAATAACATCTTCTAGGAGCTGAGACGCCAGAAAATGGCAGAGGACCCCATTGCATGCTTGCCACTGCCTTTTTTTTTGGCTTTCTTTTTTCTCAGAGGATGCTTAGTTCCCCTGTAGGATTTGGTTGTTTATTCCCAGGACTCTCAACCCAGTGTCTGAAAAGGGCTTTACCTGGGTAAGGCTGGCCTGGCTGCAGGCAAGTCTTTGGGAGAAGCAGGGAACGTTCCCTGACTAATTTATCTGCAGGGGGTATTTTCTTGCCACTCTCCCATCCTTTTATGCATGACTTAGCTTCTCAGCTAGCTGAAGCCTTTGAAGTTAGATTGCAAATAGCTCTTTGGCTCTCTCTCTCTCTACCCCCCACCCCCCCCTCGAAATAGGGAAACCAGAACAACCATATAGCTGTGGGAAGAGCTGGCCTTGTTGCGTGGTTCCCCTGCGTAACATCCCTTCTTTTCCTCCTTCCTTTTCCCTGCCTCCTCCTCCCCCCACCAAGAAACCCTTTTTCCTCTTAATAAGATCTGGTTAACACTTGAGGGAAAAGACCATGGTTCTGTCAGGTGATAAATCCAATTTTAGAGCATTTCATATGTGGTGAAAACCAGGCAGCTGCCTGATGCAGCCCCCACATTGATGTGTGTTTGCTGTGCCAGGTCGGATCCATTCCCCTCCGGCAGAAAGAGGTGGGTCAGTCTGGCACACACCAGATTTCGGAATGGGTCTGGCACCCCTTGGCACATCCCCTTGCTGTGCTTTAGGGCCTGTCTGGTTGCATGGTTGTATTTGTCTCATCTCAGGGGTCTGGAGGTTCATGGGTCTCACTGTTGATGAACATGGACCAAAAGGATGTTGTTGGCCTTCGCTCTTGCTTCAATTTGAACTGTCCCTGCAGATACCTGCGAGCCTCTGGTACATGCTGGAAGCCCAAGGACAACGTCTGGCTTTTCTGAATATCCCTTAGTCAGTGGGTATGGACAAGGTGTAACAACAGAACCTCCTTTCCCTTTCCAAAGGGAGAAAGAGGTCGCTGCAGCTCATCCAGCTTTCTGCTAAGGCAAATCAGGCAGCTGTGTTAGTTTACGGCTCTGAGGATTGCCATCCTGGAAAGCTCCTAATGTGGGCTCTTGAAAGTCTCATTGAGAAGTGAAGTAAGGTGCCAGGAGAATGGATTGCTAAAGGTACTGGGGATGCTGGTTGAGTCTCATTCCCGTGGAATCGCATTTCTCAAGTCGTCTTCCTTCTGGATCAGTGCAGATCTTGTTACCACAGAGCACTAATCATGCTGCGTCTGCTTCCCATCTGTCCTCTTCATGCAGTTTTGTCTTTCCACGAGTCCTTTGCTAAATAAAAGGAGTTTCCAGCCTCAAGGAGATGCTTAGAAGCTGCTGAACTTCTTCCTCCAGGATTTCATCTTGGACAGAAGAATCCATGCATTACTTCATGTGGACGCTGGAGCTTCCATTTCCAGTCATGTACAACTAGCCTGAACCCCTCATGTTTAATTGATGCTTCTGTCCTCTGCTATATTTTGCTTCTGGGTGCAACACCACTTCATGCTTTTTGTCTTTGGGCTTTGCTTTGGGAAACAGATTCCAGACTAAAGGAGGGGAGATTTAGACTGGATATCAGGAAAAGGCTGGAGAGGTGTCTGG
This sequence comes from Pavo muticus, assembly GCA_016647715.1. Taxonomy (NCBI): domain Eukaryota; kingdom Metazoa; phylum Chordata; class Aves; order Galliformes; family Phasianidae; genus Pavo; species Pavo muticus. Next base: position 4,522,259 of record JACDJE010000004.1, read on the forward strand.
AGGTGCCAAGCCCCATCTCATGCTCAAGCCATTGGCCAAGACTTTGCAGGAAACCCGGCTGTGTGGATTCACATGGGGCTGTGGGGCATTTCCTTGCCCTGCCCTGTGCTCAGGGACCAGCAGGAACTTCAGGCGAATTCTCCTGTGATTTTTAGGCATTGACTTGAAATTTCCTCTTGGCACTAGAAGAAAAAAACCGTGGCATAAATTAGGCTGGTGTTTACAGTGCTGCTCGTTTACCGTGAGAGCTTGAATATTTTTGTCATTTGTTTTACCCATTGAGCAGCCTCGGAGGTGTGAAGAGGTTGGTGTGTGCCAAGGAAGCCCTGCCATAAGTACCAGACCAAAACATGAGCCGAGCCAAGTGAGTGTCTGTGCAGTCAGGTAGGGTGTTCTAATCTCTTGGAGCTTGAATTCTTTCTTTCAAGTAATCAGAGAGAATTTTTCAATCAATAATAATAAACCAAAACACCCAAATAACTTCTCACCTCTGGCAAGAAATCCTTGCTCCAGTGCAGCTGTTTTGGTGCTTTTTTTTTGCACCAAAACAGCTGCAGGGCACAGTGTTGAGTCTGTGTCACCCTAATCTGTGCATTCTGTTGTGTTTGCTGCCTTTGCCCAAGAGTCAAATTTGCCAAGTGCTGTGTAAATTGTACGCTACATAGGTATCTTGCTCTGCCGTTCTCAAGATAGAAAATGCACGCTGCTGAAGGTATTTATAATCATTCGGCTGTAATGAGTTAATCTTTTAATATCCTGAGCCGGGCACTTCATTATATTGCATATACACCTGAATGCTATCTTCATCCCAATTAAGAGCTGCCGTGACGGCAGTCGCACGCTCTGGCAGCAGCAGGAGGATGGGCGCTCCTTTCGCTGCCCAAGAGAAGACGAAGGATGTGGCAAACCAGCCCAGCAGGAGGCATCAGGCATCTGTGGCATCAGTCCCGGGTGTGTGGCAGTGAGCTGCTACTGTGGGCACTGGTGATGGCATGGTTATCTGAGCAGGCAGGAAAGCTGGCAGGGGGCACAGGCCACATTTGGCTCTGCCCTCCTGCTCAGAGCCACCCTCGTGCGTGTTCTTGTAGAGGGAAGTCTGTGATTATAGTTAGCAACCTAAGAAATATTTATTGTAAATACAGTGCTGAGTCTGTCTTGTTCACGCCTGACACCCAGAGGTGTGAGTGCTCAGCACAGGGCTGCTGCCATGTCAGCATGCCTGAGGGCTGCACCGTGCTCCTCAGGGTGTGCAAGGGATGTGTGGGACATCTGAGCCCTTCTCTGGTGAAAAGCAGATGAGCAGCAAGCAAAGCAGTGCTCCCTGAAGCCCTCGCTGTGCTCTGCTGGGTGAGTTTTGGACCACGTGAGGTGTTTGCAGTGTGAATGGTGGGATTCTCTGGTCTGAGTTTGTTTTTTGTTTTTTTTTTAAAAAGGAGCATTTCATTGAATCATGCCCCTGAAGGAGGAGCTGCAGGTGTGACAGCTTTACATCCTCAGACATCCCTTTTGTGAGAAATGCAAGTGACAGGTCTGAAGCATCTCGTTCTCTCTAATGTTTTCCGCAAGAGGCAGGAGGACTGAGCTGTTACACAGCAGTGCTGCTCTCACCCAGGGATTGCAGCATGCTGGCTGCAGCTGCTCCCTTGCCCGACAAGGAGCACTCCGTGGGCTCAGCACAGGAGGGACCCAGAGGCTGTTCTCGGCTCTATCAGTGCTCGCTGCATGACCCTGTTCAGCCAGGTGTCATTTCCCTGCCTCTCCCTCACTTCTGGAGGGTTTTTCTATCCCCACTCTTTGTTAGGGTAAGGGTGAGGCTTGCTCATGTGTGAGTGTTTTTAGATCCCTGCATGGACTTGATCCAAAACCAAGTGAGGACAGTCAGTAGGGTTATGAAAACTTTTTTCTGTAGGAACTGCTTCTGATTTTACTTCTAGCTGTACTGAAAAGCTGATGCCTAACATTTCAAGTGGGAAAGATTGTCAGTATTCAATCATGCAACTTATGAAGTTTTAGGCTTTAAGGAGTGATTTTCCCATTTGGCTTCTGTGAGTGGAGGTTGCTGCAGGCTTACAGGTTTGCTTCGTCTTGCAAGCATGGGATACTTCACTTCATTAAAGCTAATGACCTTGCATCGTGCTGATGCCATTGATCTTGCATTTCATTATTCTGATGCACCAGAGCTCGGCCAGGCTGTATCAGAGCAGCTGTGTTCAGTGGTAGAGGTTACCTACCTCACATAAAGGTAACTTGGTGCCAGTCGAAGTGTTTAAATGAAATTAACTGTGAGCTGACAATATTCAAAATGCATTCTGAATTCTTTTTAAAAGGAAATGAAAGCATGCACAGTTCCTCTGCCCGTAGGAAAGGGACCGAACGGCATTCACGCTGAAGCTCCCAGCTGCTGCTGCAATGTCAGTGCTCCTCTGGGCCGGGGAGAGAACAGCCTCTGCACACCTGGAGCTGCCAGTTCTGCATGCAAATATTAGGAAGTAGTTTCTTTTTGCTGCAGGTATGAATATTTGCTTGCTAAATGCTGGGTATTAGCTCTAAGAACGATACCCTGCATTCAGTAGCTCTCTACCCTGTCACTATTCAGATTGGTCAGAAGGGAGATCTTAGGATATTTCTTTTGCTTAAGAGGCTTTACCTGAGCAAACCACACTGTGCCAGGACTAAAGGTGGCAGTTAGCGTGTTGGACAATAAGTGAGGCCCTTTATAAGCAGTTACGCTGACGTGAGTCTCTCCCAACAAATTTGCATCATTAAAACACCTTTGGAAAAATGTGTCATGCATATAATTAAATACCTGTTTGGCTAACTCTTAATTTAATTAATGCAAAGTGAAGATGGCAGCACGAATTAATTGAGAGGGAAATGGCTTTCCTCTCAGTGGGCTGAAGGGAAGGTTTCTGGAGGCACTGTGCCCTCGGAAATGTGCAGGTGACCTCTGGGACTGATTGACACAGTTTTTTGACAGTGATAGAAACGATGTCCTCCCAGCAGTATGTATGCCAGATATCAGCTCATTTTTTTCCCCCTGTGAAAGCAAAGAGGGAAACCAGGAGGCAATTTCTTTGGGAGAACAGCACAGCTGCTTTTCAGCCTTACCTTGGGAGATATTTGGTCGCAGCCACAGCAAATTCAAGTTCAGACAGGTGAATGAAAAGAAATTCATGTCGCAAAAGGTCTTTGTGTCTCCCATTGATTTCTTTCTGTGTCTGTATCTTTCTCTCTCAGTTGGTGCCCATGTTTTTCCCCCTTAGATACAACTTTCCTGCAACTGTTCATCTGCTTTAAATATTAATTCTTCTTAACTTTCTTTAAAGACTTCCCCATAGAAGATCTTTTGGTTTGACCTCTTTGCTAACCTTGTGTATTCCTTTTTTTTTTTTTTTTGTTCTCCCTGCTGTTAAATCTTTCCTTTTCCATTTTGCTTGGGATAAAACTGGAGCACAGATTGATCACTGTGCAGGTGAGTTGTCAGCCCCACACTGCAGGAAGCAGGGAATCTGTTGTTGCTTCCTGCAGGCTCATATGAGCACAAGAACTTAAAATCGTCTTCCAGGAATGCTAGTTGTTGCTTTAGCAGTTCTCAGCTCAGATCAAGTGCGTGTATGAACCATGTATGAATGAAGGAGAAAGAAGGAGGCTGATGTGCAGCTCAGCAGGCCAGGCCTGCCAGCTCTGGTTTCAGTATCAGCTGCTCAGAGTGTGCATGAGGAGACGGACCCTACAGGGAGACTGGGATCACTGCGGGGCTGTGGCTGGGAACACGTTGTCCCCATGGTGCTGCCTGGTGCTGGAGCTCCACAGGGACTTCACAGGGTGACTTTCCTCCATCCCCCCCGGATGAGATGAATGCAAACTTGAAGAAGGTTTTGTCTGTCTGTGGTAGGCTGAATGCTTCTAGCTTCCCATCCAGCACTGACTTTCAGTATGATCCAGTTTTTGCAATTGGAGCCAGTGCTTTTAACAGTGCTTTACGTCTGTGTTTAGTGAAAAATGGGGTCTGTTTCACAGGAAACTTGTTTACACCTGCCATGATCATCTTCTTTGCTCTTCCTTTGTCCCTTTCACTGGAGCTGCATTAGCTGCAGCTGCAGAATGTCCTTTCATTCCCTGGCATCCACAGTGTGGGATGTGATAGTGGAGCTGGGGAAAGGATGCAGGGTGCAAACCTCAGCGCCCATTCATGCTGTGAGCCACTCTGCAGGGATAAACGGTGGTCTCCTTGTAGAGCCCAGAGATTAGGCATCTTCAGAGAGCTAAGATTGCAGTTGGCTTTTTTGGGGTGATCCGTGCAGTGTGTGTGCTGGTGGGCTCATGCTGCAGCAGCAGAATGTGAGGAAGCCTGGGCGAGGGGAGGTGCTAGGACAGGAGGATTTGCAAAGCTGCTGTGGCAAGCACTGTGCTCAGCCTGCTCTCTGGTGGTAGCTGCTGTAGCAGGGATGACCTTTGATAAAAATGTGAAGCATTTGGTTTGGTTGGGGCGGTTGTGGTTGCTCAGCTCCATACAGCTCACAGCAGAGTCATCAACTCATCTGGTTTTGCTTTTGTTCCCTTACTTCTGAGCAAAATTCCTAGGTAACAATTGAAATCACAGCAGCTTTGGGAAGAGAACTGCCAGCAAAGTTCCCCTGTGCAGTTTCTCCAGTGTTTGACAAAGAAAGAGCTCCATTCCTCCTTTCTTTCAGGTCAGGAGAGTAGACAGCAGGTAACTGCTGGCCCACAGCATGGAAGAAATAACCATCTTGGGGATCTCCGGTCAAGTTTGGCTGAAAACAGCCAACAAATTCCAAAAGCTCCTGCCAGAACTGGGATGCAGAGACACTTAAGTAGGCCACTGACTTGTGGTCAGTCTCATTTCCTTGGCTGGCTGCAGGGGCGGGACATGGGATGGATACTTTCTGTTTAGACCACAAGGCGCAAACTGTTTGGCTCCTTTGTGCAAAGCTGTTGCGAGGAAGGAAGTGCTTGATACGTTGTTCAAAGGAGGCTGGCCAGTTGTGCTTGTTGGGAGCTTGAGCGAGAAAGTCATGATGAGAGCTTCTGCCTTTCAGCCCTGGAAACACATGGTGGTGTTTGCTGTGACCCTAGTGCTGGTTTTGCCATTTTTATCTGGGAAAGAAGGAAGAATGGGGTAAATAGTTTTGGAGAAGGTAACTTGGGACCCTCTCTTGTTTTTGACATCCCACTAGTAAAATGCCAACCCCATTTGTGTCCCATAGTTAACTCTTGATGTGGAGGATGCCTCTTCCAATAGTGTCTGGTATTGCATAGCAGGATTTGTTTTAACAATACCTGAGGGGTGTGACAGTCATCTCTGTGGCCTGCTGGTGCTGGAGGCACCTGCAGGATCCAAGTGCCTGTAGGGTTTGCATGCAGGAGTGAGCCTTCGTGGTGTGCTGGGTCTGGCTGGGGGGGCCTCCAGCTTCTTTCCTTTTGACGGTGGAGGTGGCACATCATTACTGGTTTTGCATTTTATATAACTCTGTATCTGCATGTGGCCAGTACTCGTTTTGCTTAGAAACATGACATATGCTGTGTCTTTGAATCGCAGCATTTATGACTGTGAAATTTAAAGGTAATTTAGGCAAATTCAGGTTCTGTTTTTAACGTGAATTGCTTTGGCCCAGTAGAGACAACTTCTAATAGCAGCAGCCATGTCTGCAATTGTCTTCCCACAATTAGAGGTTAAGAGTTGACACCAGTGAGCCAGATAATAATTTAAAAACATGGAAGCTCTGTGTGTGTGGTAAAAACTAAAGAGTGAAACCTGTGGCATAATGCACCTGTCAGTATTAGATGCAAATAGGAAGTAATGCAGTGTGCAGTGAAAGGAGTTTGGGTTGTGTGTATTTTGCCAAGCATGGGAGCAAATCCTCCTCTTGCACAGAAGCTGAGGTTTTGGGTTGGTTGAATCATAGAATGGCCTAGGTTGAGAAGGACCTCAAAGGTCATCTGGTTTCAACCCCCCTGCCATGGGCAGGATTGCCAGCCGTTAGACCAGGCTGCCCAGAGCTGGTGGTCTTTGAGAAAGACCCCTGCTTCCTGAGGTCTGACATGGGAGAGAAAAGCTTCAGTAGGAACCAGCTATTTGGTGGGCCTCATCTTTTTCAGAGTGCTCTTTGCCTTCCTCAGATCCCAGTTAAAACCTGTGTCAGACTTGGTTTTATTAGAAGCAGCCAGAGCTGTGGTATTTATCGCGAAAGGAATGTGCTGCTCACCTTTCCTCTCTTTTGTTTCAGAGTCAGCATTCTTCAGGGGAGGACATGGAAATCTCTGACGATGAGATGAACCCCGCGCCCATCACCAGTGCAGAGTGTGCCAAAACCATTGTGGTCAACTCCTCAGTCAGCAACACAGCCGTCATGGCCCCATCGATCCCTCCCCTGCCACCGCCGCCTGGATTCCCTCCTCTTCCTCCTCCTCCACCACCACCTCCACAGCCAGGTTTCCCGATGCCTCCACCGCTGCCTCCTCCGCCTCCTCCCACACACCCCGCTGTCACCGTGCCCCCTCCGCCACTCCCTGCACCCCCTGGGGTCCCTCCACCTCACATCTTGCCTCCGCTTCCTCCCTTCCATCCCGGCATGTTCCCAGTCATGCAGGTGGATATGATAAGTGTCTTGGGCAACCACTGGGGTGGCATGCCCATGTCCTTCCAGATGCAAACTCAGATGCTGAGCCGCATGATGCAGGCACAGAACACGTACCAGTATCCGCCTTTCATGGGGGGCAGGATGCAGTTTGTGAATCTGCCGCCCTACCGCCCGTTCTCTATGGGAGCAGCTCTTGGTCGTGGGCAGCAGTGGCCACCACTGCCCAAGTTTGACCCCTCGGTTCCACCGCCGGGTTATGAGCCCAAGAAGGAAGATCCCCACAAAGCCACTGTGGATGGAGTCCTCCTGGTCATCGTGAAGGAACTGAAGGCTATCATGAAAAGGGACCTGAACCGGAAGATGGTTGAAGTGGTAGCGTTTCGGGCATTTGATGACTGGTGGGACAAGAAGGAACGGCTGGCAAAGGTAGGCTTCTGTGTCGTGTGTGCTGGGTCACAGTGCTTGTGGCCAGGGGTGGGTAAGAAGGGATCTGGATCTGAATTAAAAAACAAAGCAACAGCAACAAAAAAAACCCTAAAATGCTATGGTACCTAGAACTGAAGCAAAAAAATAGAACCACGGAATAGTTTTGCTGTGAGAAACGCTATTGCTTGGGGCTGCTGAAATTAAATGGGAAGCAGATACATCCTGCATCTGCCTCCCTGGTCTCCGTGCCAGGTGGGTCAGGAGCAGCCCACGAGCAGCAGACTTCAGCCTTGGGACAAGTTAGCACATAAGTGTTAAACCTGGCTCAGTTTTGTGGTGTTATTACGCGCATTTCATGCTACTTTGCCAAGAGGACAAATGTGGTCTTAGATGGAGGTACCTTGCTCCCTCCCATGCTGGGGCACAATCCGAGGGGGACAATGAGCAAACCCTCTGTTTTTCCGGATGTTCTGAGGGGCTGTACCGTCCTCACTGAGAGGGGCATTGCTACCACCCCAGTCCATGAGTTAGGTGACATCTGAGCATCACTGCAGCCACGATGCATCTCTGCAGACTTGCCCTGCCAAGACTGAACTCCACTGAGCGTCAGTAGTGGAACAGGCACAGCTGCTCCTCCAGGCAGAGAAGGGAGAGCCTTTAACATTAAGGGGCCTTGCTATTAAACTCCTAAAGTTCAGCCTTTTACCCTCACTTCTGCTTTCTCTTTTCACCCTTTGCTGAAGTCCCAGGGCCTGAAATTGGAGAAGTGTAGGAATTTTTGTTTTGTTGTCCGGGCCACTGGTGGCTGCTTCCAGGAAGGAGTTTGCAGGAGGAAATGACCACAAGACTGGGATACAAACTGGCAAAGGCTTCTTGCATTGAAGAGGAAGCTGAACTTTAACTCCAAAAAGCAGGAGTGCTTGAAAACACGGAACCAGAGCTCTCTGTGCCCACTTTGTACAACAAAGTCCAGGAGTTTCCCAGTTCCACACTCCTCCCTCCCCAGTGCTTGTATATGGCAGCAATTAATGCAAAAGCTGAACACTGGCCAAATACATGAGGATTAGTTAAGGGGACAGCTTCACATGAATTGTCTGATCCTTTCTCAGCCAATTCCAAGCATTCCTTGGCCAACAAACAGCTCTGTGATTTAATACACAGTGAAATGAACTCTACCCAAAAAAGCTAATGCTATAGAAAGATTCATGCAATCTTCACAGTGACTGTTACAATGAGTTGTTTAAAAAATTAAAAATAAATAAATAAATAAAGCAACACCACAAGCCACAACTGCTCTTTCTGTTTCAGATACCAGTTTCCAGAGCAGTGCCCTCACCACAGGCTCTGTAAGCTAGTTGCATGTTAGCTCTCGTGCCTGAGATTGCTCCTTGGCTTACAGAGTGGTCGGTATTGCTGCTGCAGAGCAGCTGTTTCCTGACAGTATGATCTGCTTAGAGCTGGCTGATGGGCAGTGAGGAGCCTGGTCCTCTGCTCCTGGCTAATGCACAGAGCTGCTGCCTCCACCAGTGAGTACGTGCTAGCAGTGTTGGGGTCAGTCCCTGAGCTTCCAGGAGAGCGATAGGAATGGATCCCAAAAGCAGCAGCTGAAGTACCTGAGAAATTGTTTTAAACCAGGCTCTGCAGTGAAGAAGCTGAAGCAAGTTGAGGCAGGTCTGCAGGGGTGCTCGGGCTCCTGTATGTACTGCTCTGGGGTTAGGTTTAGCATGTTTGTCTCTCACCTGGAATTTGCAGCCCACATTGGTAAGGGAAGCTGGCTGTGCCACAGCAGCTTGGTACAGCACGGGTTGTGCTGAAGGTGAGCAATCTAATGAAACATACAGAAAAACTTATGTGTTTTTTGTCCAGGAGCCATTGCTGCTTCAGGGCAGTGTCTGAAGAAGCTTCTGCCAGGCTGTATGTCATGTTGCACATGGGGAAACCACCCAGGTCTGAGCCTCGTTTCTGCTGGGCCCAGCCATAAGCTGTCTGTTTTTGCCAAAGGAGAGCAAACTAGGAATATTCAGCTAAGTGGCACCTTCCTAATGCTGGTGTGTTCCTGTCCAAGGGCTCCTTGGTGGGACGTGTGGGCTGGGGCTCCACGCACTGTCATCACTGATTTTTCTAGAACGGATTAGTGCTTCCAGGCACTGTTTGAGCTGAAAGGTCATCAGCACACAAGTGTCTCCCCAGAACATGCCCTGTGTCCCCATTTCCTCCTTCCTAATGGTTTTAATTGGAGCTCCTCATATAATTTTTCCTTGCTGATTAATAGCAATGAAATAAACTATTATTTTTCAGAGGTTTGGAAGTATGAATAAGACAACATATGTGCTTGTTTTCATCTTTCTCTCTAGAAATATACAAGGCAGGTTTGTAGGGAGAAAGATCTTTTAATACCTCATGTCCTTGGACCATCAGCTGCAGCAGCCCTCCTCTTCCTTCACAGTGGAGATAGAAGCTCACTGTGACTGTTTGAGCTCCTCCATGTGCTGGTTCCTGCAGTCAGCGTGTCCCTCTGTACAAAGGCTTCCAGAAGCCTTGTGGTTTTATTTTTGGGCTTTTTCTTTTTTCATTTTTCCAGGCTGCCCAACAATGTTCAGTCAAAAATTATCTATGGAGTGCTTTTGACTGCCTCTGAACTTTCTGGGGCTGTTTAGTCTGGGGAAAAGGAGGCTGAGGGGAGACCTTATTGCTCTCTTCCAACACCTGAAAGGTGCTTACAGCGAGAGCGGGGTTGGTCTCTTCTCACTGGTGACAGGTGACAGGATGGGGGGAAATGGCCTCAAGTTGCACCAGGGTAAGTTTAGGTTGGATATCAGGAAAACTTCTTTACTGAAAGGCTGTTTGTTAAGCACTGGAATGGGCTCCCCAGGGAGATGGTTGAGTCACCATCCCTGAATGTGTTTAAAAGCCATTTGGATGTGGTGCTCAGGGGCATGATTTAGCGGAGGGTAGTTTGATTAGGTTGTGGTTGAACTTGATGATCTTTAAGGTCTTTTCCAACCTGAGCAATTCTGTGATTCAGCACTGCATGGAAACACAGCACACTTATCACTCCAGTGCCTCAGCTTTTGTTTCTCCCTTTTCTGGCTGCTATATCAATGTGGCTGCTGCTGATTGCCAAAAACATATTGCTATAAGTGTAGAGTGGGAGAACTCAAGGGTAAAGCTGGTGTCCTAGGTCAGGCATACTGGAAAATGTATGGGGTGAAAGCTGCAAAGGAGCATGTTGCTGAGGAAGGCAGCATTACCATGGTCTTTGCCTGGAAAGCACTTTCCAAGTCTAGTGCTGCTTGGGTGGCTGAGCAAGATGCATTAAGCACAGAGCCAGGAATAACCAACCATCCCTGGGCATGGAGAGCTGCTGTCTGAGTTCTCTGCTTGATATTCCCATTAGTAACTGCCCTTTATTAGCAGGAGAGTTGAGCTTACACTTCAGTGATTGCACTCCAGCAAATTAGCTCTGTTAGTGTCTGTAAGTGAAAATGACTTTTAGCCGATGTTGCACCACTGACTGATGCAAGTGAACATTACCTTCAGTGTAAAGACAAGCGTGCTGTGATGTCTGTCTGCTTTGCTACTTCATGGCTTTAAATGCAGGATATCTTGGTGTCCATGCCAAACCACTCCTCTGAGAGTCCCCACAGGTTTGTATTCAGCAGCTTTAGTGCCTTGAGCAGAGCAAATAACTTCTTAAAATGCACAGGGGAGAAGGTTTTTCAAAGATGGGAAGGTCTCGTCAAGAAGAGCTTCTGCACTTTCTCCCTTTCAAGTGGTGTGGTCATGTGGTCCATGTCCAGATGCCTTCAGAGAAACTGATGCCCAACAGGGGAGGGGTATTTCATGAACCCCAGCTATCTAAATGGCTTCTGCAGTTCACATTCTCCCCAGGAAACTTCTCCTCTTTTAAAGGTCTTTTTTTTTCCCCTCTGTTGCAGGCATCTCTCACTCCAGTGAAATCTGGAGGAGAACTGGAGGAGAAACCAAAGCCAAAGGATCGAATCACATCTTGTCTCTTGGAGAACTGGAACAAAGGCGAAGGCCTGGGATACGAGGGAATTGGCTTGGGCATTGGGTTACGAGGGGCCATCCGGTTGCCGTCCTTCAAGGTAAAAACAAAGATCTGTCTTCATTACACTAGCATTCCCTAAAGGAGCAGTAGGAGAATAGACCTAGCTAGGTTTGTGCCCCAGAGCCCTACAGGCTGTTAGCCCCACACTGTTCCCTTATAAGATTCCTTCCTCCAGTATCCCTTCTAACCCACCAATAAGAAAACAAGGCTGCTCTTACCCAGCCTTAGCCTTTCATCTACCACTCGTGTGAACTATTGGTAAAGGATTTCTGCTCTGCAAGGTAAATGGGACGTGTGCCTATGTGCTGGTTTCAGCTGAGACAGTGTTAGGATGTTTGAGCATGGTTGTAAAAATATGCTTATGCTAGTAGCACTTCACACAGCTATTTCTTTGCTTAGAACTCTGTAAGCAGAGTTTATTCAGAGCTGGATTTACCGTTCATAATAGGCCTGTAACACCACTAGATCTCTGGATTTTGAGGCTTGGCTCTTTTGCGTAAGTCGGCTGTAATGTCTTGCAGTTTGGCAGCTGAGTCACACTTGAAATTTGATTTAAAATGTTACCTACCTCATGTGAGTTTATGGGATCAGACTTACAACTGTGGGGTCATTAACTTTAAAGATTATTTGTGCTTCCTGCCAAGAATTAGAAGCATAAAAAATGAAAGGTTTTTTTTTTTTTTGTTTAGTAGTTTAAGCAAAAAATAGGTGGTGTTAGAGAGGACTTCCTTGAAACTGAAGTTTTGAATGCAAAGAGAAAGCATGTAAAGATTTGGGACTAGAGATTCAGCAGTCTTGATTTCAAATAAAACTTGTTTCGAGGTTCTTTGTAGGCTCGAAAGATGTTGTAGGCTCAGACTCTTTTTCTGTTCTGCTACAACTCAGACCTGTGCGTTTGTCACAAGCTATCTCTGTCAGATTCAAAGCACCTGATGATGGCATGCACCATGCTGACATGGAAAGTGTTTTGATTCAGACCGAAGGGGTGGAATTTCATTCACAGTAAAATGCTGTTTGCAAGAAAATAAAAGGATCAAGAGCTGGGGAAGTGGCCCTTGATTTCTGGGTGTAAGTCACAGTAGCAAAGTGAAGCAGTAGCAGTTTAAGAAGTTGATTTCTGCTGTTTCTAAACTCTTTTAGAAATGCAAATTTTGTCTTTTGTTCAGGTGAAAAGAAAGGAGCCACCAGAAGCTGCCTCAGCAGGAGATCAGAAGAGAATCCGGCCTTCTACTTCTGTTGATGATGAAGATGAAGGTTTGCACAGCACATTTGTTTCAAACCCAAGCAGATGCAAGCCACACGCAAGCTGAATTCTTTTAAACTTCACAGCAGTGTGCTCACTTACAGTTAGACAAAGAGTAAAGGATTTGAGCCAAGGCCCTGCCTCTTGCAAAGCTCTCATCAGCTGGGAGGTGTCTCCTCTGGATTCAGTTATCTTACATTCACTGGTGGGAAATTTAAGACCTGCGTGTTAGGAACACTCATGCCCTATTCTAGATTTGCTGATGCAGAGCTGGTCACCCAGTAGAGGGAGCTCAGAATAGTTCATGGTCTGTATTCTAGAGGTATGCTTGCAAATCACTGTGTATGTTGAGGGGAAAGCAAGTAAGAGACAGTTTGCCCTGCGTGGTTTTTAAATTTATTTGCTAGAAGAATCTATTTTCAAATATTAACTTTTTTTTTCCCCCCTGGAAACACGGAAGAATGGAGATAAGGGTATTCAAAGCTTCATGTCTTTATTTTGCATTAAAAAGTGGATTTAAAATAGTTGTATTATAAACTTGATTCAGACTAGTAATTGGTTTTAAAGTATAGAAGCAAAGGTTTTGGTTTTTGTTTTTTTTTACTGAAAAGAGAGGAATTAAATCGTAAGAACCAAGGTTAAGTAAATGTCTTTTTCGTAACTAGACCAACAAATCCATCAGTTCTTCAAGAAGTAAAGCAAACCCTGAGTTGTTAAAGCATTCGTTTCCCCTAGTGTGTCTCTGTTTAGGGAAGCATACAGGCAGTTTACCGACATGAATCATGCACTTTGCCTTCCTTCTCCCTTCCTTCTCTGATTCATGGGGAAGCCTCCACTGGTGCAGTATATTCTTACATTTCTTGATCCAGCTTCTTCTGTATTCTATTCTGATCTTCCTGCCTCAAAAACATGTTTTTGTTAAGGATGGTACAGTTCTGTTGTACTGTTCTCCAAGCAGTGTCCAAGACAGTGTTGGATGAGACAACCTCTTGGCAAGGTCCTCTTTGGCTTTCCCATCGTGCTCTCCTGGTGCCGTGTCTCATAGCTGTTCTGCCTAGAGCTTGTCAGCTTTGGCTTCCTGCATGACACCTTCCTTGGGACTTTCAGCACTTTGCACCCAGTCTCACCCTCACTTGCACTGTGAAATTAGTAAGTGCCTGTGAGCTTGGGGACTCACACCACATGGACACATTGCTTTGGGAGGATCAAAGTTGGAGCAAAAGCTTTCACGATGTTGTCTGCAAGTCTCTTGCAAAGTGTTTGATGTCAGTTTCCTTTTTTTTTGCTCACCAGAGTCAGAGAGGGACAGAGATGCTTCCGATACAACATCCGACCTGTCGAAGAAGGATGCAGAAGCAGTGGGGCTGAGGCGGCGACCAGCAAGGCCACTGGAGCTCGACAGTGAAGGAGAAGAAGGAGATGAGACATCAGGGAAAGAGGAAGAGTCTTCCTCAGAGAAAGAAGAGGAGCAGGAGGAAGAAGGAGGCTTGGTGAAAGCAGCACCTGGCAAGGTGTGTTGGTTTGTGATTGCAGTTCTGAATGCTGTCTGTCATTAAAAGGGGTCCTAGTAATTCCATATCTCACCATTATTTTCTCTAGAAGGTGAGTGCTCGTCATAGGGTCTCTCCTAAAATAATCTCTGTAGGAGAGAACCCCTCAGGTTCTCTGATCAGCATCTCTGAGAGTCACTGGTGATTACTGCAGTGACAGCCAGGTCAGCAGGTCAGACACTGTTAATTTCTCACAATGCTTTCTTGTGAAGGAGGAAGAGGAGGATGAAGATGATGAGGAAGATGAAGATGATGATGAGGATGATGAAGATGAAGAGGATTATGAGGAGACAGGTGTTGAAACAAGTGATAAAGAGGAAGAGCAGGACTCTGAGGAGGGTAAGCAATTCCAGGGAAAGTAGCAAGTTTGTCTTTCAGGTCATTTGTGATCTCCCTTTTGCGCTCTATTCGTAAGCCAGTGTTTATTTGTGCACCCCTTTCACTGAAAGGCAGTTCTATACAAGGTAATTTATACAGATATACATAATCTCAGTACAAATGTATTAAAGAGGCAATCCGCCAAGAGAGTGACGTGGGCAGGGTGCCAGGCAGTGCTAGCTCTGCTGCTTGTGGAGCTGCCTGCTGTATGGTGATTGCTGTTAGCATTCAAATACTTGGTTTAATAATCCCTGCAAAAATAAACAAATTGTGAGGGGATTCCTTCAAATCCACCTGTTGCTGTTGATGCTGTTACAGGTGTGGAAACAATATTTATTCCTATAGTAGGGCCTTATTGTTTACTGAAGTCAGAAAGCAGAACTAATGGTAACCTGCTCTTCTTGTAGAAGATGTAGCGAGTCCCTCATCTTCCAAGGCTGAGGTTGAATCATCAGATGAAAGTGAGGACTCCTCTGAATTTGAATCAAGTTCTGACTCAGATGAAGATGATGATGATGAGGAGGAGGAAGATGAAGATGAGGAAGAGGAGGAGGAGGAGGAAGAAGAGGTGGCTGAAGATCAAGACAGAGAAGCCATGGTTGCTGAGGCAGAGCACGAACCTGCCAGTCATGAGCTTCCTGATGATAAGAGGGAGACCATTTTGGAGCTGTATCCTGTGGACTACATGGATGCAGCGGGCTTGGGTCTCTCAGAGCCAGCTTTGGTAGAGAAGGATGAAGGGATGGAAGAAGTCAAAGCAGAGGAAAGTGAATGTGATCAAGTCCCAGAGGAATCTATTGCTGCTGAAACACTGAAACAGTTGGTTATGGAAAGAGACCAGGAGACAAAACTTGCACTGTCTCCCATCTGCAGACCAGGTATAGTCTTCCTTTTGGTTTGGCACTTACTGTTTTTCCAAATACAGTATTCTTGCAGCATCCAATATGTATGATTTTGTTTCCGTTGTTCTTTCTTTCTCTGGTCTTGGCTCTAGGCTAGGAATTGTCTGTATCTTCCTAGTAAAGTTCAGCACAGACCTTTTTGCTTGTACAGATAATGGTGGTTACTGTATCCAGAATCTTGTCCTGGACCAATTTAGTTAGTGTCCTGCAAGAACTGAACAGTTGTCATCATCCAGAGGTGACTGGAAGGTGTGATGGCTGAAGCTCAAGTTAGTAAAGCCATGGCTGCTAGAACGGAACAGGAATCTGTGCTTAAATAGTCACTACTGACTGTTCTTGGTTTTAATACCAAAGAAGTATATGACTCTTAAACTGTATGTGGCAGGTGAGTAGAGTCTTAGAATTCTATCTGATTCCTGGTACTATTTTTATTATTTTAAACTTAGTTCTTTCAAGTGAATGATATCCTCAGCTGGAAGAACAAAATTGTCTTGATTCAGTACATAGTTGTGTATAGCCCATGAGGACTAGAATAGGAGTAGAATGCGGAAAGCTTGACAAATTCTGCAGCAGGAAGGGGGAAGCCGACAGGGAATGCATATGTAGTGTAGTGAGCCTCAAGCAGGATGGGTGCCTGAGGGCTGTAGATCTGGGAACTGGGCAGTATTTTGCCACCTGCAGAGCTGGAAGTCTGGTCTCTGCCCAGGATATCACTCCTTGGCTGTTACAAAATCCGAAAGACTTAAAGGCTAAGTGGTAAACCAGGCACAAGCTCAAACTGCAGCATTCTTATTGTGCTGCTCAGCCTGGTCATGCAGGAGTGACCCTTCTCCTGTGATTCTCAGGTTCTTTCAGCACAGATGGATAACACTTCCCCTCAGTTCTCCAGGCGTTTCCCCTTCCTTTTGCTCTCCCACTTGAAAATGTTATTTTGAGCTGCTAGGATGATTCACTGTTGATTCATTTTGGCCCTGGATCTAAGGAGGTAAATAAACTCCAGACAAATGAGCCTGCTGCAGAGAGAGAGCAGCATATAAATTGCCTCACTGATACCATCTGAGTGTCTCCTCATTCATTACAAGGGCTTTCCATTTCCTTCATGTGTTGTTCAGGAGTATTATGCTTCTCCCTTCCCTGTTTCCATCCTTGGAGAGCTGAGGATACTTCTTAGCCCTGCAATTAGCTTACCTGCCCACATCGGAAAAGCTATTGCTTGGGGCTCTGACACACATCCTCCACAGTCCTTGCCCTGCAGTTCACTAATGCTTCTTATGTCTGCAAAAAGGTGGTCAGGGGGTTTGAAAGCAGAAAACCTTCATTCTGTGCTGTGTGGTAGCTAATCCTCAAATTAATAGTGTGTTTTTTTTAATGGTCCGTTAGGGATGTCTGTGGTAGTGTCTAATTACTCCATACTCTGTGTCTCCAAAATGTAAAGCATTGGTGCTTTTAAAGCTTCCCAGTGGAACTGAACTGTTCTGTAACTGCAGCATCTTAAATGTGCCTTTACTGGCAAGTGGTGTGTAACCAAGAGGAAGCAACACTTCTGATTCTTTAATTATTTTTTTTTTCCCTAGTGGAAGAGCCCGAACCCATTGTGATGCTGGAGCCAGAGGTACAAGAATGCCCAAAGCCTGAATCGCAAGATGAGGCTGGCGTGGTCTGTCTCTCGACTCCAGTGGCAGTCTTTGGAGAACCTCTGCCCAGCAAAAGCAGCTTCTTTAGCAAGTCTGATGACAGCGGCTTGGAAACGCATGTTAAAACAAAGCTGCCCTCTGCAGTGGAGGAGGAGGACCGGCTGCCTCGCACACCTGGGCGGGAAGTGGTGGTTCATTCAGAGGCTGATATTCTTTTGCTTCCAGCCCACAAGGTGCCATCCTCCACACTTCCCTTGCCATCGACTCCTGGTAAAGAGGAATCTGTAGTCCCTCCAGAAAAGTTCCCTGAACAATTAATGGTGACCAAAACGTCCATAGAAGAGGAGATTCCTAGGACTCCTGGGCGGGACATTTTGGCCAAGTCTTCACATCCCCTTGCAAAGTCGCAGAGCACAGACACTGTTCCAGCCACGCCAGGAAGTGATGCTCCCCTTACAGGAAGCAGCTTGACCCTCAGTTCCCCTCAAGTCCCAGGGAGCCCCTTTTCCTACCCATCCCAGTCTCCTGGCATTAACAGTGGCATTCCTCGGACTCCTGGGAGAGATTTCAATTTCACACCTACTTTCCCAGAGGCTGGTGCTACCATTCCTTGCCTTCTGTCTGGCAAGAAACAGTCAGAGGATGACCTAGAAGAGAAACCTTTTAAAGAGCCTCTTGGTGCTTCCCTTACTATCAGCATGAACAGCGTTCCTTCTCCTATCCCCTTTGCCAGCCCCACGCAAGCAGATTTCCGCACAGACATGGGCTTGCCACCTAACGAGCCAATACCCATAGCAGCCCTGCCATGCATACCTGGAGATGGAAGAATGCCCATCGAGGAGTGCAAGGCAGAAGTAAAATCTGTTTTGCTCTCACCAGAAGCACCCGTTGGTGCATCTATTCTTCCTCCTCCACCACCACCTTCTGTTCTTCCCAAAAGGAGGCCGGGTCGGCCAAGACGATCCCCACCTTCTGTCCTCTCTTTGGATATGTACTCGGGCAAAACCATTGAGCCACCTGCTGTGCCCGTGGCCTTGGTGGAAAGTGCTATGAGCAAAGAGCTATTGAGTGCACATCCCGATGCTTTCTATGGACTGAAGGACCCTGAAGCTGTCACCCTAGATTTCAGGAATGACAGCTTCCACGAGAAAATAGCAGCTGAGACAGTTGCAGAGAAACTGCCATTTAAGGAACTGGAGAACCAGTGGAATGAAGATTTCAAGGAAGAAGAAGCTCACGTGAAGCCCAAAAGACAGTGGCGAAGGCAGAAGAAGTCACCCGAGCACCTCCCAGTGATTCCTTCCCCAGAGTACTCCCCACCCCAGCCACAGTTCAGGCCACGCTCCGAGTTTGAGGAGATGACCATTTTGTATGATATTTGGAATGGAGGCATAGATGAGGAAGATATCAAATTCATGTGTATCACGTATGACCGCCTCCTGCAGCAGGACAATGGTATGGACTGGCTCAATGACACACTGTGGGTATTCCATCCTTATATCCTTTCTCACTGGTGCTCTGCATTACACAACACTTGCAAGATGATCATTTTTCCAAAAGTCAAAGTTAATGGGTGGAAGAAGCCTTTGCTTATTAGAATAGCAATTATTTATTTCAGCAGAGAATTTTAGACTTTTATTCCCTGAAGCTGTAATACAGAAATACTGCAGAAGTGGCTGTTGTGCTGCATTTTCCAGCTAGGACTGAAGGGAAAATCTGTATGTATCTCTTCCGGGGAGATTTCTGGGAAGCTAGTTTGTATGTTAGACAAGACAAACTGCACTGCCCCAGTTATTGCTAAAGATTTCTGGAGTTAAAATATCTGATCCCTAGCTCCCTGAAGGAGCAGGTTTACTGAGGCCTGTGAGAGCAGTGTCTCCCAGCCTTCTGGGCTGAGTGCCTGTGGCTCAAACATTGCACCTTACCTGAGGCGTAGGGGTGAGATCGCTGTACTGAGCTCAGCACGGTGTCCTCAGGGCCTGGGGTGACTTCTGGAGGGGGAACAAAAGTGTTCTTTCAAAACTCCAAGGAAAAGGGTGCAGCCAGATGGGTGGGCAGCTGCTGTCTGTGTTCACAGTTGGCACTGCAGGGAAATCTTGTTCCAAAAAGGTTTCTCTTGACAGCTTAACGTTCTTATGTTTAAAACTTTTTTTTTCTTTACTTTAGTTTCCCGAAGCATGCAGCTGAGGAAAGAACCTGCTGGGTTTTCCTGTAGGCATATGGGCTTGAGAAACTTTTTAAAATAGAATTGTTATTTCTTGCAGCCTCTCCCAGCAGCATTCCCCATTTTCCAAGCTGCAGCTGTTAGCTCCATGTAACCACAGCAGGTTTCTGTCTGATACCACCTGGCAGCTGCGTTGCTCCTTAACTTCTTTCCACCTACCAGCTTTTCCACCCCCAAGAAAAAGAAGCGAGACGATGGGATGCGGGAGCACGTCACAGGCTGTGCACGAAGCGAAGGCTATTACAAAATTGATAAGAAGGACAAACTCAAATACCTCAACAATAGCCGAGCTTTTGCAGAGGAGCCTCCAGCTGACACACAGGTGAGGGCATGTCTTCTGCTGACCACCAGGTGGGAATGAGATTTGACTTGGAATGGCCTTGTGCCCGCTGCTCCCTACCTTTTGGCAAGGAGAGAGATGATGCTGTTGCTGCGCCTGTGTTGAGCTGCCCGTTTGGGTGGTGTTGGTGTTCGAAGTAGGGTGTTTCAGAAGGCCACGTGTTCTGTGATGATGATATGGCACAAGAGATTTCTCATGGGTGGGGTTGCAGGGTGCTTTGTCCATTGGGTCAGCTCTGATGATGCATTTGTCCTCAGGGGATGAGCATCCCTGCCCAACCTCACGCTTCCACGCGGGCTGGCTCCGAGCGGCGGTCAGAGCAACGCAGGCTCCTCTCCTCCTTCACTGGTAGCTGCGACAGCGACCTGCTCAAGTTCAACCAGCTCAAGGTAGGTCCCTGTGGGCGGGCTGCATTGGGCAGGGGCTGGCTGGGAGCAGCAGTCTGAGACCAGGACAGGACAGACAAGGATCTCGGTGCTGGGCACCTCTGTGAGTGCCAGAGGACTGAAAGGGGCCCAGAATGGAACTGTTGCTTTGCCTTCTGGCAGAAGTCTCTGTACAGGGTGGGTCAGAGGTGCTCAGCTGGGGAATTGGGTTTTGCAGCCCTGCTGTCGTAACAGCTCTGGTGAGCAGAAGAGCTGCTCTCAATGGATCACCCAACACAGAGCCTCTCTCTGGTACACAAGCTCTTCTGTGCTTCCATTTAACCTGACTTAAAGATCTCTGTGATCTAATTCACCTAAAAATAGGAACAGAGTACCCACTGGGAAAACAGGGCACTCTAGTCCAGCATGCTCTTTTGTGAGGAGCAGAGGTGTGAGCTGCTTGATAAATGGCTATAAATAAGTACATGAGCTTATTAAGACCTAGGCAGAATCATTAAGGCTGTGCAGAACTGAGACCCCAGGGGGTCTGTTCTCCAAAGCAGTGTGTGGTCAGTGGTACAAACCCAAGTACTGTGACTCTGTGGGACCTCCTGTGTCCCCTGTACTGCCCTCCTGTCACCGAAAGACAGAAGGAAATTGGGTTGACTCGAAGCACTACTTGTGGCTAGGGTCAGCCTTTCTCTTTCCATGCTGGGACTTATTCAGGGTTTCTGGGGTGTTTTCTTCATGCAGTTCCGGAAGAAAAAGCTAAAATTCTGCAAGAGCCACATTCACGACTGGGGCCTTTTTGCCATGGAACCCATTGCAGCTGATGAGATGGTGATTGAGTATGTGGGTCAGAACATCAGGCAGGTAAGCTGGAACGTGAGTGAAATCTGATCAGAACCCAGCTGAAAGAAGCAATTGAGTCTGACAGCTGGGCTGGCGTCCCTGCTGTAGGGCATTAGCTGTGTGAGCTAGGCAGACTGGCATGTGGTTTAAAAGAACAGGTGGGGTTTTCAGCACTCCATGGAAAAAAAGTGATCAAATCCTTAGGGAGTAAGCCCTCCAGAAGCCCATTCTGAACTTCTGGGTATTTGGCATCATGTATCTTGAGCAGCACAAGCACAGCTGAGGTGAGCCTTGTGTAGGTCTCTGCTCACAGATCATTCCTGCTTTGTGTTCTAATGCCACGCGTGGGGTTTTCTGTAGGTCATTGCTGACATGCGTGAAAAGCGATACGAGGATGAAGGCATTGGGAGCAGTTACATGTTCAGAGTTGACCACGACACAATCATCGATGCTACGAAGTGTGGAAACTTTGCCAGGTTTATTAATCACAGCTGCAATGTAAGTATCGGTGTGTTTTTGTTCCCCACCCCCCCATATAATTGTACTCTGACATACAGATAAACCTATCGAGTCCTCACTGATCAGGAACACACTGAGAAGTAGCAAGGGTTAGGATTAACTTAAGGAGCTGCAGCAGATCAAAGATGGGTCTAAACTTGTGTAAGGAAGAGATTTGAAGGAGCTGAGCAATTAAATATGCAGTGAGACGGAGTGCACTCAGAATCCTCCTGACCATATTGTGGGATGCTGACGAATACTGTTCAACCACATCTAATAAGTATTTCCTTAAAATAATTTTAGCAGCTGTTCTGCTGTGGGAACGGTCTCCTTCTAGTGTCCACATGGGAAAAGTAGTCTTGCCCTGGTAGGTGGAGAAGCTGCTTTCCCCCATGTTTTGTGCTGCAGTTGTCACTCAAAGACTTCTGGATGTCCAACCGTGTGACCGAGCGTTAGCTGGGCTACTGTTAGTCTGTGACAAACTTGGTGGAACATCGTGTGGGCTCCTGTGCACTGCAGATGTCCACAGTGCCTGTTTGGAGGAGCACAATTAGGGCTGCTCTGGTTTCTGGCTTCATGCCTCCAACCCTCAGCTTCCCACTGGGTCCCCTGGGCTCAGGCTCTGGGAGCGTGGCTGAGGCTGTCTGAGAAAGTGACGGCCCTGCTCTATCTAGAATAATTGTGTGGAGGCTGGGAAGTCGTGGCATCAGGAACCTAAATCATTACCTGTTCTGTCACCCCTGCAGCCAAATTGTTATGCTAAGGTGATCACCGTGGAGTCTCAAAAGAAGATTGTCATCTACTCAAAACAGCACATCAATGTGAATGAGGAAATTACTTATGACTACAAGTTTCCCATTGAGGATGTAAAAATCCCATGTCTATGTGGCTCTGAGAACTGCAGGGGAACCCTAAACTGAACTCGAGGTTTCTCATCACACTTGCACCTTTGGCCATGTCAAAACTGTGGTAACCAGGTGTGGTTGCACTTTGCCAAAAAAAAAAAAAGAAAAAAAAAAAGAAAAAAAGAAGAAAAAAAAAAAGAAGAAAAAAAATTTAAAAAGAAAAAAAATGTGAAAAAAAAAAGGAAAAAAGAGAAGAGGAAAACCAAGCAAGTTTCGCACTTCTGCCAGGATCATGGATGAAAGCAAAAAGCGCACATGCTTACGAGGACTGTTCATGTTTCAGGTGCTCCTTCCTGTTCAGATCCAACACGCACGCAGAAAGGTGACTGCTGTTCTGTGGCGTGCTCTATCCAAACACTAGCTTCTGTCTGTTCAGTCCCTACATTACTGCTCCAGAATGGGATAATGGTACCTTTTTTTTTAATTGTTATAAACCTTCATCTTTTCATAAATGCTGCTACCTTTTTCTCATCAGTTTTGTTGGTTGAAAAGACATTCAACGTTTAAATGTGAAGCAGAGACTAAAAATGCCATATAGGGTTTGTTGGGAGCTTGACTGGCTGAAATTGCACAGATTTCTCAGAGTAAGCTGTAAATAAATGTAAGGTTGATGTTACAGAGCAAGCCAGAGGCTTGAGGGTGTGTGAATGGGTGTGTGTGTGTGTGTGTGTGCGCATGGAGATGTCCGCAGTGAGACTGTAGGTGACCTGTCCTGCCTTTTCATTAGGGGTGAGCCTGAACAAGTCCCCAAAGCCAGACACCCTGGGGGACATCAGGGCAGCCATGGCCTGGGCTTGTGCCTTGGGCTCATCGCTGATGGTCGCATGCCATGCTGGTATATTGGGGGATCAAAGCCTCAGCACCCAGACAAGGGAGAATGGGTACTGCAGTCATTGCTAGCAGAATCAGTTGTGTAGTCCCAGAATTGTGGCACAACACGTGACCTTTCAGGATTTCTTGCAGATTGGTTTGTCTAGCGTTCAAAAAAACTCTGGAGCTGAAATTAAGTAGGAAATGAGCCTCAGTTATTCTGTAGAAATCTCACCTTCCTTTTAAGGGTACACTACGCCTCATGTTCATGAGATTTTATTCCTGTTGATGGGAAACAGTCTGATGTGTTTTTCATATGGATTTTCCTCGATTCTAACTGCATTTCCCTGCCTTCCCAGTGCTTTACAGGGACTGTCTGCCCTGACCTTGAATGGGGACAGTCCTGCTGTGATAGGAGCAGGTCGGACCTCCCCCGTTACTCAGTAACTTGCTCTGGGTGGTCCCATCCTGCAGTAAGTGCAGACATGGTGGGCAGTGCCCCTGAACACAGGCTGCACCCTGTCCTCCCCCATCTGCAGCATGGGAATGAGTGCTGCTTTGAGCTCCAAAGCCATATTTTGGAGTTGTTTTTCGATCTGTTTTGTCCTTGTAGATGTGCTGAGGTGAAGTCTGCAGTTCTTCAAGAGGTTCCATTTAAAAATGGGCCAAAACACCGAAGAAATGTTTCTGTGGGTGTGATCTAGGAGTGTTACACAACTGTTTGGGTATGGACAGGATCAGTTATTTCAGCCTGCATTGAGTCTCTTCTGCTTCAGATGTAGAGGTTGTTTGTACTAAGCCTTTGTAATTGACTTATAGGGAAATTGCAATGTAATTATGAAATCTGCATAACATCATCTGCATAACTAAAATCTCCTCCCCATATAGCAAATAGCACAGCTGTATTCCTGTTCCTTTTCAAACTAGTGACAATTGCTGATGAACCACAGCTCCCCATGATCAGAGGTTACAACCTTGCAAAAGAGTTTCCTGGAAATTGTTGCCACCCTTGCTGGGAACTGCCAGGCCTGTCCCGCAGTGCGGGGTTTGGTGTGGGTTAGGCCTCTGTGCTCCAGTTCCTGCTTCAGATTGAGGGCCTGCAAGGACCCCGGTGTGCCTGCTCTGCTGCCTGAGGGAAGGGACCCGGCCCTGAGGTTGGGCAGTCTGTAGTCTCATCTCTGCTGTTGTTCAGTTTTGTTGTTTCCTATGGTCTTGGGGCTTTCCCCTTCTCTTAG
Organism: Pavo muticus; assembly: GCA_016647715.1. Classification (NCBI taxonomy): domain Eukaryota; kingdom Metazoa; phylum Chordata; class Aves; order Galliformes; family Phasianidae; genus Pavo; species Pavo muticus. Next base: position 4,546,295 of record JACDJE010000004.1, read on the forward strand.
TGAATCTCTCCAGCGATTGGGTAGTTGTGGCCCAGAACCTGAAGCTGTGGGAAGCACCAGCAGTGTGTCATTGAGCATGGGCTGTAGCTACTGCTGTGGCAGGAGCTTTTGGGGATTAAGCCAGCTGCTCTGCTTCTTTTCTTTAGATGAGGTTCCTCTCACGTTGACGCTTCAGTTGGCATTGCTACAGCTGGGTCTTTTGCTTCCAAAGCATTGGGAACACACAGATGTTGTTTTGGAGTGAAGCCCTGCCCTTGTTCTCAGCCTCCTTCCTCTCAGGCCCACCAAACCTGGATGTTAACATGGCTCTGTGGGGGGAAAATCCCATGTGCGCCCAGCCCCGAAGAGCCCAACGGCAGCTCTGTGTTCCCCAGCCTGTCTGTGTGCTCCAGAAGGGGCACAGGCTGCTGTGTGTGCAGGGGACAGGCCCTGGTCTCCTAAGGCAAGGCCTGCAGCTTGGCTTCCTTCAGGGCGTTTGGAGAAGCACCAAAGGGATTTGGATGCCAAAGGCCTTCAGCACCAAAGTCGCTTGGGTGCTCCTGAAGCTGCCAGTAACTCTTTGCTCTGTAGGATCCCAGCTGGATAAGCCAACCCTGAGCCTTCTCTTTCCTTCCTCCCCCCGCAGATTCTCTGAGAGCTGCCCCATCCCTGATGGGTTCCGGTGATGGTTCCCAGCAAGGCTGAGGAGCTGCAGATGCAGGTGGAGAAGGCAGCCCATAGAGATGCCTTCTGACCCCCGGGTGCTTTGCCTCGTGCTCAGACAGGGCTGGGGGAGAGGAGGATGCTGGAGGGGCAGAGTGCTTGTGGTGCAGCTCCTGGGCCAGACCCAGCATTCACCATCGTCATGGGTGTGGAAATACTGGTGAGGGCTGGGAAGAACCCTGCCCAGGACGCTGCTTACCGTTTACTGAAGTCATTCTGTTCACTGTCCCACTGTTTTTTTTCCTGCTTAAATCGAACCCTAAAACAAAATAGAGAGGGATGTTGGCTGCACTCCCTGCAGAACTGCATCTCACTGCAGTGTCTGCTGGATTGTGCAGGGCTCACCCAGGCCGGGTGCACGCAGGGCCCCGCTGTGCTGCCTGGGGCTGCCATGGCCGTGCAGCACTCACAGTGCTGTGGGTCCCAGAGGGGTCCCAAGCAGTGGCCGTGGGGGCAGGAGGGGACGGGGCTCATCTTGCAGATATTTGTATTGTATAGAGCAGCTTATTTCTACAGACGAACATTTTTAAACTCCAACAAAGTATGCAGTAGTTTCAGTTCTGGTTTTTGTGACCTTTTTCAGGGATCATTTCAGTGCATTTCTGTATAAAATAAAAATTTAAGGAAAAAAAAAGGATTTTGAAGTCTATAAAAAAAGCATCTTCTGTACATAGGCAAACAAAGAATCTTCTCTTCAAACACTGTTTCTTGTAGAAACATGTTGAAATTTTTTTGCTGATTTCTTTGTACTTCAAGAGCATGTAAATAATTTATTAAAAGTGACTATTGTAATTTGGAGTTCTTTTTAAACAGATCCCAGCTCTGTTTCATGGCAAGGAGATGGGGAGGAGGAAGGACTGCGGATAGCGAAGGAGCTGGTGGCATTTACAGCTTGTGTCAAGCTTTGTATAATGTAAATTCTGTACAAATCTGGGGTTTTGTTTTTGGCTTTTTTTTTTTTTGTCGAATAAATAGATGGAATTATAGCAGCATTAAGAAACTGAAGACAGAAATTTGCCAAGTCGAGGCTTCTTCCTTGCCCCCCCCCAGTCTGAAACCTAATGTGCAAAATCTATTTATTTCAAGCGAGGAAATGTGTACAGTCTAATAGACATCCTGCAATGTATTTAAGCGAGTTTGCAACTGGATTTTTTTTCACTTTAATATTTCTTTCTATGAGTTTCCTCCTTAATTGCCACTGTAGTATTTGTTCGAGTGAAAAGAAACACGTTGTGACGGACACAAAGGGGCAGCTGATGAGGAAGTGGAGGAGCTGCCCGCAGCTTTCTGGTCCCGTGACAGGTTGTTTTAATTCACGGTGTGAAAATAAAGGGCTTCCTTTAAAAGGGGGCAGGTAAAATGGTTTGCAATAAATGAATTATTATTTTTTTAAGTTCCTTTAAAAAAAAAAATCTCTGCTTTGAAGATTTAGGATTTCTGCTTTTTCTTTTTTTAAGCAAATTTATAAATTTAGGGATGTTTTGTGCATATAGAATCCGTCACCAGTATGTATCTTGTTTTGAAGAAAGTGTTTTTGTTGTGGATGTGTCATGCTGTATATATTTGTTCATATTTTTGTGAATTGAATACTATGTACCATTGTATTATAGTAACTTTTATAAAGCAAACCATAAATATACTGACTTTTCTTACAGAAAAATGACGTTGTGCTTCATGTGTAGTCAGGGCTTTGTGCTCCTGGACCTGTGCTGGGAACCAGGAGAGCTGAAAATATCCATCCTAGCGGGCAGGAACTGACGGTAAGCATCGCCACACAGCTGTGGCATGGAAGAAGTGTGCGAGCTGGTCAAGTCTGTAAACTTAAAGCTACATTGGCATTAAGGCTCTGACACAGCTCTGTGTTGAAGTGAAGCCCCCGTGCATGGCTGGTGCTGGAGCAGCTGCACCATGTGTTCCTGCATGGGATCCCACCTTTAGAGATACCAACTTCAATGTTTTCTGGCTTAGTTTTGGAAGAAGAGATGCCCAAGGCAGAGGTGGATGCAGCAGCTGATAGAGGAGGAAAAGAAACTTGTGCTGCTGTGCCTTCTCCTAGTTTGGCTCTTGCTGACTACAGTGGAGATGGGACCCATGGGGATGGTGCTGCCAGGATTTGACCTGGGGCTGGGGCTGCTGGGTGGGCTCACGCTGTGTCCCAGGAGCCTGAGCCGTGGGCTCCACTCAGGGCTTTGCTTCCACACTGGGAAGTGAAGGGAGCTGCAGTGGGTGCTGTGGAGATTCAGAGTGCAGGTGCATGCCAGCAGGTAGTCCCAGGGCCACCAAGCACCCTGAGATGTTCTTCAGCTGTTCTGAGGTCCGCGGGTCCTCAGAGAATATTTGAGGTTCACAGAATCATTGAATGGATGGGTTGGAAAGAACCTGAAAACCCATCCAGTTCCAACCTCTGCCAAGGGCTGGTTGCCCTCTACTGGAGCAGGTTGTCCAGAGCCCCATCCAGCTGGCCATGGGCACCTCCGGGGCTGGGACACCCTCAGCAGGTATTTATTAGCAAGGTGTGTTGGGTATGGCTGACGCAATGACAGCGGTTCCTGGTACTGAACCTGGAGCCTCAGCTCCTGCCTGGCCCCCAGTGACCACAGGACAGACTCAGCAGCACTCAGCTGTGACAGACGGGTTTATTATGGCAGTGGGGAGAGGAATGTGACAGCACCCAGGGGGGTGGGCAATGGCCACAAACCCAGCAACCCCTTCTTGAGACACTGGAGATATTCTGCCCTTTGTTAATTCAGGAGTTTACAGGTCCTAGAGCAACGCTGCAATACATTGGTGGGAAAGCCGAACCCCATAAATGTGTTCATCCCACTCTAGAATGCTGTGGCTACCCTAAAATCATGACTCAAGATTGAACCTACACGTGTGCCATGAGTCTGTGCTGTGTTTGGGATTCGGTGGCTTGGATGGGGTTGTGCTGGGGTGAAGGCATTGGCCACGTTCCCTCTCCCATGCAAAGCCTGGGCTGGGTCCCTTCCTTGCCCGTCACAGCTTGGCAGCAACATCCCGTTCGTCACGTGTAAGTCTGGGCTGTTGACAAAGCACCAGCCAGTTCCCACTTCGTTTGTGATTCAGCTCGTTATGGCCCAGCGCCAGGGGCAGTCCGCACACCGCCTCTACATGCGCTTGGTCTCTCCATTGGGGCTCAGGACAGTCAAGTTGCCTCGTGCATCCTGGTCAATTTCAATGGCTTCAAACAAGGACTTGAAGTTCCCGGCACCAAAGCCCTGTGGGAGGATGGCGTTACCCACGTTATGCCCAAAGGGTTCATCAGAGCATCGTGGTGCTGGTGGCACTGGGTGCTGTGAGGTCCTCAGGCTGCCACTCAACGCTAAGGTCCCTCTATTACTTTTAGCAGTGAAACCCTCCAACCAACCTGGTGGTTGTGCCGCTGGATGACCTCCAGGAAGACCGTGGGTCTGTCTTGAACTGGTTTGGTGAAGATCTGGAGCAAGTATCCCTTCTCATCAAAGTCCACCAGGATTTTCAGTTCCTGGAGACAAGCAATAGAGAAACAGCTTTGAGATCCATCAGGGAACAAGGGGATGGCCCCACATTGCCCTGCCGCGCCCGGCCCACCTCCAGCTTGTCAATGCTCTCCTTCACTTTGATCTTGGCGGTTTTCAGCCTCTCCCGCAGCAGTTGGTAGTAGCTGGATGGCACGTCCATGAACTGCATGCCACGCTGCTTCAGGTTGGTGATCTGCAAACAGGGAGCTTTGGGTCGGGCACGTGAGGACAGGAGGTATTGGGATGCAATGCAATGCTTCCCCATTGCGTTGTCCCAGGTGGTGCATGAGGACCAGTCCCACTCTGTCCCTTTGGGCCCAACGTGGAGTTAGCCACCACACGAGGACTCCAACCGTGAGGCATCACCCCCTGTGATATGGCCCCGAGTGGGGCTGCCCTGGGGGCACTCACCGCCAAGATGATGTCGGAGGTGTTGAGCGCGATGTGCTGCACTCCCGCCCCGCCGTAGTAATCGATGTATTCCTGCAGGGAAACGTCTCACTGCAGTGCCGGCATGGCTGCAGTGCTGGCCCCGTCCCATCTCCTTCACGCCAGCCCTGTGGTGGTGGCGGTGACGGCCCAACCGCTGGTCTCACCTGAATCTGGGATTTCCTCTTGCCTTGCGCCGGTTCATTGATGGGCATCTTGATGGTCTCCTCATAGTTGGTGACCACGATGGAGCGCAGGGCGCTGAACTCGGTGTGCAGCTGCTTGTCATCCACCGACCAGAAGCGGTGGAAGAGGAGGTTCTTCTGGTACCTGCCCACCCACAATGGCCATGTTGGAGCACTAATGAACCTCAGCTCTGTGCTAATTGCCCTCAGCCTCCTCCCAGCCTGCCCTGCTCTTACCAGTCTGCCACCGGCACCATCTGGAGGTCGGGCTGGTTCCCCACCACATGGTCCACAAAGCTCAGCTTGGCGCTCGGCCTGCAGGGACACGGGGCAGCACTGAGCCCTGATGGCAGTCGGGTGGTGGGATCCATTCCCACATTGGGACCCTGTGCTACTCACAGCCTGGGCAGCAGTGGGTCCCTGAAGAGGGGCGCGTGGTACCCAGGCAGGAAGAGCCCTTTGTAGTTGAGCTTCTCCACCAAGGTGTGCGTTGTGTCACCATACTGCGGAGGGGAGGAAGAGGCTCTGTACCCATTGCTGGGTGTACAGACTCCGCTGCATGTGGAGGGGCTCAGTGCCCTCATCACTCACCGTCTGGATGACGGCGAACTTCACCTTCCCAAACTTGTCCTCCTCCACCCAGGGCTCCTTCACCACCACAGCTCCACGCTCCTTGGCTTTCTGAGCAGAGGAAAGTGCCCATCCTGCCACGTGCCCCCGGGGCCCTTCCCATGCCAATGTGGGGACGTGCGGCCATGATACCCAGCAGCCCGAGAATCGCTCCTTTTCCCCCAGACTCACCGTTTCAGGGCGCCTGCTGCACCTCGCATGCGCTGCCTACCTGCACGATGAAGTCACAGTCCTCCACCTCGAAGGCCACGTCCTTCACACCATCCCCGTGCTTCACCATGTGCTCACCCATCTCTGCCAACAGCTGACGTCAGCGGGGACGCTGCAGAGCGCCTACACCCCCAGCCCCAGACCTACCCTCATTGCCCGGATTGAGCGCTGACGAGAGGACGAAAATGATCTGGGGTGGAAGAGGATGGGAGGAAGGGTTGGTGATGGGAGGAAGAATCCCACCACCGATGCTCAGCACATCCCACCGCGCTGCACACCTTGTCCTGCTTGATGACGTGTGACACCACCTCCCTGCTGCCAGTCTCCAGCCCGCGGTACGCCAGCTCTTCGAAGCCCAGCTTGTTGCAGTAGTATGAGGCAGCCTGCAGCACAGCATGGCACGTGTATGGCTGTGCGGTGTGTGCAGGGGCATTGGGTGCTCTCAGCACAGCCTTTCACCCCGCTCTGTGTGCGGCGGACCGTGACACATTTTTGCTTTTCCTTTGCATTTTTGCCCTGTGCACACCCCCGGCATCCACCCCCCACCTTGCGCAAGGGCCCAAGGCCACGACCCTGGGCCAGGACTGCTGCCAGCACACACACACGGCCCCGCCGCCCCCCAGCAGCCAATGGCCACCACCATCACCCCTGGAGCCTCCTACCTGCTTGGCATTGCCCACCCAGAAGGTGATGGAGTGGAAGTGGATGAAGCGGCCTCGCTGGTGCTAAAGGGAAGGGGAAAAGAAGTTGTATGTGCTGCAATTCCTGTGGGTTGCGATTCCTTTGGGTACAGTTCCTCCAAATGGAATTCTTCCCAATGCAATTCCTGCAAGTGCACCCCAGTGATATGGATGACGCCCTGCCCCCCTGCCCTGATGATTTTTGGAGTGTTTTGCATGCAGGCTGTTCTGCACACAGAGCACAGCATTGGCTCTGGTTGCATGGAGCAAAGTGGCTGCAAGGAACCCAGGTATCAGCCTGGAAGTGAGCCCAGGAGCGTCTGGTCCTATAGAAACGTGCAGTGGGAGGTTTGGGTTTGGGGTTTGGGATTTGGGTCACAGAGAAGGAGATGGCAGCTGCAGCCCAACCCTGCCGCCTGCCCTCATTAACCCCGCAGCGTTAACGATTCACCCGGCAGCAAAGCACCCAGCGCTGCTCCACCACCACACCAGGAGCACCACGGGGCAGCCATGGGGCTCCCAGTGCTGAGCACAGGACAGAATGTCCCCCCGAGCAGGGAGCAGGGAGGCACTCACCTTTTCCCCTTTGTCCGTGTATGTCGTCTGCAAGAGAAGTGGGAGAGGCAGTGAGTGGGATGCGAGGCTGAGGGAAAACGCAGGGAATTTCCCCCATGAACGTGCAGTTCTGTGCCTGCTCCCCGGCCCTCACCATGCTGTGACCCTGCAATGTGACAGCAGCAAAGAGAGCGCGACCCTGAGCACAGGGCTGATATAGGGCAAAGGTGCTCCTCCTCCACCCCACCCCATCCTGAGGGCACTGCCCCAGTGCTGGGGATAGCAGTGGTGGCAGCGGGACAGGTGGGTGGTGGCACTGTGTCACCTACTGCTGCTGGTGCTGCACAGCCAAAGTCATCCCATGGCAATGACACTGTGCTGTCACTCATGGGATGGCACAGCTGTGTGACCTCAAAACAACGGCACAGCCATAACGCTGTCACCCTATGGCAATGACACTACTGCGTCACCTATGGCACTGCCATCACCCTGCCACCCCGAGGGGATGGTACTGCCGTGTCACTCCACGGAATGGCACAGATGCGTCATCCTATAGCAACGGCACTGCTGTGTCAATCCCCCGGGGCTGCCACCCCCACATCACCCTATGGCAATGGCACAGCTGCATCACCCCACGGCACTGCCACAACACCCATGGCACGCCATTACCGCTGTCCCCCCCATGGCAGTGACGCTGCAGGACACCCTCGGACACTCCACAGCCACCCCACGCCCCTGACCACGCCCCCAGGCCTGTGGCCCGCCCCACTGTGCTCTGACCCCCGCCCCAATATTCTCGCCTCCGACTGCGGCACTTCCGGTCCTGCCCCCGCGCGCCTCGTGACGCACTTCCTGCCGCCGCAGCACGGCGGTGCTGCCGCCATGTCGGAGGACGGGCCGAGCCGCCCCATGACGCTGGGCGAGGTGCAGCAGTTGGTGCGGCGCAAGGATGAGCTGGAGGCGCAGATCCGGGCCTGCTACCAGCTCCTGGAGGACGTGAGTGGGGCGCGGGGCCGGGCGCGGGGCTCGGGGCGCTGCCGACGGCCTCACCGCGGCCTTTCTCTCTTCAGCAAAAGGGCGTGGGTATGGACGGACCGCTGGTGGACGCCGAGGGCTTCCCCCGGGCCGACATCGACCTGTACCAAGTGCGCACCGCGCGGCACAGCATCGCCTGTGAGTGGGGTCGGGGCCGGGGTGTTCGGCGGTGGCTGTGGGTGGGAAGTGGCGTGTGGGGTTCCTCAGGCTGGGAAGAGGGGCTCAGGAAGAACTTATGGCTGCCTGCAGCCCCTGAAAGGAAGGTGTAGTGGGTGGGGTCGGCCTCTGCTCCCGGATAACAGCGATAGAACGAGAGGTGACGGCCTCACATTGCGCCGGGAAGGATCAGGTTGGATACTGGGAAACATTTCCTCTCCCAAAGAACAGCCAGGGCTGGGCTGCCCAGAGAGGGGGGGGTCACCGTCCCCAGAGGTGTTCAAGAGCTGCGGGAACGTGGCACTGAGGGACATGGGGAATGGGCTGGGGTGGGTTGTGGTGATCTGTGTTGGTCCTTTTGAACTATGGTGATGCTACGATTCTGCTTCTTACTGAGCTTGGTGCCACCCACAGGTCTGCAGAACGACCACAAGGCTCTGATGAAGCAGGTGGAGGAGGCTCTTCACCAGCTGCATGCCCGGGAGAAGGAGAAGCATGCCAGGGACGAGGCGGAGGCACGGGCTGAGGCCATGAGCCAGAGCCTGCCGCCTGCCTTTGCCAAAGTCAATGCTGTGACACCGGAGTCTCCTGCCAGCACCTCAGTACGTTGCTGGGGCTGACAGCGGGTGGGGAGGGCTTCTTTTGTACCTAGGGAGGGGAAATAGAGGATGCATTGCTTTTTTTCTCTGCTAATAAGCAGGAAAAAGCTGTGAGATACTGATTATTATTATTGTCCCACTCCCACTTTCTTCATTTTAAGTGTTTGTCAAATATTCAGTCACCTTCTCAACCAGTGTGGTTATTCTTGAGAGCTCCCATGGAGGGAGCTGCCCGTGTGTGGCGGTGTCACTGGGTTGTCCCTGTGAGCCGGTTTGTCCCTGCGCTGGGATCAGAAAGTGCATGCTGTCTGCTGCATCGTGGCACCACGCAGCTCTTGCAAGGCCTCTCTGTTCATTGGAGCCTCAGTGTTTGTTTTCTCATAGAATAGGGAAGAGAAATGAGTACATACTTGTTTCTAAGGACATGGAGAGGGTATAATGTTTAGTTGTCTGAATGGTGAGAAGGGTGGTGTCCTAGCGCAGCCTGTGTGGCTGGAGGAAAGCTCCTGTGAGCAGGCAGTATTACCTGTCATCAGAGAACACAGATGCTCAGCTTCTTTCTGTCTGTCCAGGGCCTTCAAGTTGATGATGAGATTGTGGAGTTTGGTTCCGTCAATGCGCAGAACTTCAAGAGCCTGCAGAACATTGCCACAGTAGTACAGCACAGTGAAGGGGTAAGTTTGTTTCTGCTGTAACTGCATTCTCTTACCTCTCCCAATGAGCTACAGCACTTACTGTGGAATGGCCAGAGAAGCTACCACAGCCATTGGGTACTTTATAATGGAAGTGAGAGAGCTCATCTTTCTTTTCATTTTTTCACTTCTCCCAGAGACCTCTGAGTGTGACTGTGATCCGCAACGGCAAGAAAGTGCACCTGGGGCTGACTCCAAAGCGCTGGGCTGGGAAGGGCCTCCTGGGGTAGGCTGCCAGTCGGAGTGGAGGGGGCTCTTACCAGCTCAGGGCACACTTCCTGCAGCAGAGCCAGCTCTGTGCTGCTGCCTGCTGTGATGTGTCTCACTGGCAGATTCCAGCTCAGAGCTGGGACTGTCAGTTTAGTACTCAGATGGGATGATGAGTTGTATCAAGTATGGGTATGGGGCTGAAGATCTCAATGGCTGGTTCCTCTAGTAGAGGAAACCCACGGAGGAGGGTTGCGGTTGGTCTGATTCACACTGTGTCAGATCATCTGAGCTTCTTTCAGAACTGAGACTTAAATGTTTTCTTCTCCACTCTTCTTTTTCAGCTGCAATATCATTCCCTTGCAAAGATGACCACTGCTCGGAAGACAATAAAGATGAAGCTTGTGCCTGCTTTCTGGACTCTGATTTGATTTGAAAGCTTGCCCTTTGATCTTTGTTTTTGCTGAAATGAGTGTTTCAGAGGCTGTGACCTCTAGGTGGCTGGGCTTGCAGAGTCTGAAGAGGTCCTGGTGGAGCAGGGCCTTAACGCAGTTGGAACTGCACTGGTTCATGAGGAGCAACTCAGAGAGTTGCAGGATGTGGCTTCTCATCTCTTGTGCCTTGCATCAGTTCGGAGTAAGGCTGGAGTGTAACTCAGATTTCACTTGATACAGATTTGGAAGAGCATAAAATGCTTTTATTTGGTGATAACACGGCATTCCTTTTTTTTTTCTCCTTGAAATTCCTCACTGAACATCTTGTAAAATAGGATAGAAAGTCCTGGAACAATTTTCTCTTTTTTTTTTAACTTAGTAGATCACAGTGAAGAAACATGCAAATCTGGCACTTTGTCTTTGCCATGTGACCATAGCTGTTGGAAGTCACTAAATAAGATAGTGTTTTTGGAGTGCCTAATTATTTTAAGTTAATGAACTAAGCATTGGGGTTATAACTCTGTCTTCTGATGTGTTGAAGTACTCTTAAATTTTTTATTTGCTGCAGTTGATTTTAGGGTGTATGAACACTTTGGGGGGGTTGGTTGGGGTGATTGTTCTTGTTTGTACGGTTGTTTCCAGTTGAGCTTTGAAATACTCATCCCAATGAATAAAACTGAGTCATGTCTCTCTCCGTTCTTGTGGAAGTTGCTATTAGGCCACAGTAACTGTGGGCAGTGTCAGGTAGGTTAAAAGCAGATCTGCAGAGGAATAAAAGCATTCTTCCCTGACCTTCTGCAGCCAAAAATTGGTTTGGTGCAACAAAGCAGAATGCAGTTGTAAGCATGTAGATGAACGGTGTGCTGGCAGCTCTAACGTCAGACCAGCTGGAGCCTGGCCTTGGCCATGTGTGCTTGAGATATGTCTGCATACCCCAGGTGTGCAGGTGTTGCCTGAGCTGCAGGTGGATCTGGGTCTGCATGCTGGTCCAGAAGAACAGCTCATGGGACATTCTCCCAGGCCTTTGTGTTTGTGCCTCCTGGGATGAAATGCCCTAAAAAGTCCTGTCTTTCTCTATTGCTCGTGCAGTGAGGTTAGTGGGTCATCCCAGCACAACGGAGTGAGTTAACTCCTGCTCTCAGGGAACTCATTTCCCCGTCACTGTGGAGGATGTCTGCACTGTGACATCCATAGCTCTGCGGGGCTTTGTAGAAGTGCATGTCCTGGCTGTGTGCTCTGATCTCTGTTCCCATTGGTGGTAGAACTGGATCGATTCCAGCAAGTGAAAAAACACAGTTCTGTTGCAAAATCTGCCATCTTGCACTCAATAGAAATGGTGTTCTGGGACTGCCGCTGCTTATTCACCACCAATTGCTTTCAATCCACTTCCTTGGGTCAGGTCTTTGCTCCTTAAGCCATAATTCCCCACTCACCCGATGCAGCAGGTTGGAAGGAGCGCATGGCAGCTGTGCGGCAGCTCCTCAGGTTGCTGAGATGGTTTGTGCTGATAACAGAACTGCTTTCCTCTCCCAGCAGGGCGCCGGGCTCGTGCTGGGCAGAAGGAAAAACAAATTAGATTTAGAAATTGTTATTATTTGAGTGTAATAGCATGTCTGAAATCAGCAGCTGGGAGAGCCTGGGGCAGCGATGACTCAGGGTGGTCGCTGGGAGCCGCATCCCATGCATCATCCTGATGGAGTGCTTTGAGAAGAGGGTCAGTGCTGCCTCTATAGGGCAGCTGGCGGGGATAAGAAGGGGAGATGGAAGGGACGCAGAGTGGACGAGCCCCTCTCTCACAGTGCTTTCCAGTCTGTTGCTGGCAGCAGCCGTTGCAGCCGTTGCCCGGGGAACAGCAGTTGGATGCAAACAAGCGTCAGGCGCACGGAGAGCCTGATCAGAGCTGGGCAGCAGGGCTCTGCCTGCCTGCTGGTGCTCAGGGAAAGTGTTACTGGGACTGAAAGGGTGCTCCGGGGCCCATGGGACCCAGCTTCCTATCGTCCTCCTGCGGCCAACTGAAGTAAAAACATTTTGGCGGCTTCTTGGACCGAGGCTGGAGGTAAGGATGGATGGTTGAAGTGACGTTACACTGAAGGAGTTGTCCCCAGATGGACAGGTGCATCGGGGGGCAGCAACGCTGCCCCAGCAGTTGAGGCCAAGCTCTGCCTGGTAACTGGATCCCAACCCAGCACTGGGACAGTTTGTCACCAATGTCCCTTGGGGACACGGAGTGGGGACTCCATGCTGCAGTGTCTCCCCTCGCTTGGGGACAGGACCCCTGGGGCCACACCCTGAGGGACCCAAAACAACCCTATGGGTGTCATTTGGAGCTGCAAATTGCAGAGCTCAGGTGAATGGCAATTTCCATTCAGCTCCTCCCTTTTCCCCCTTTGTTATTAGATGTTATTATTTGTTACTGCTCTGCGTAGGCTCAGCCCAGCTGTATTTGCTGAGCACCTGAGCCGCCCCTGAGTTATGTGTGTGATGTGATCCTGGCCCTGGGCTGAATGAAATGTTACCTGACCTCACCTGGAACCATGGCTACAGCATCCATGGAGAAAGCAAGGGGCCCTGTGGGAAGGTGCAAAAACTGATCTAGGGAAGGGACTCAGAGCAGCGGAAGCCTCCTTGGATCCCCATGGGATGTTTAATCATATATGAGAGGCAATGGGATTTTTTTGCTTTCATTTTTCAACTGCTTACCAGTCAGCACATTTCAGGGGATCCCTTTTTGTCTCTCAGCCCCATCCCAGGACACAATCCCCTGTTTTTCACTACATTTTGCCATCACACCTTTATCCATCAATAACTGGTGTGTAGGATGTGGCAAGGGGAACAGCAAGAAGAGCAGCTCCAGGTCTGGGAGCAGTGCGGACCCCAACCTCTCTCCCTTCCCAGGGACTCCATGGCTGCTGCCCAGGAAGGTGGAGCTCTGGGAAATGCTGCAGCAGCTGCACCTCAGAGGGCTCCTGGAGAGCTGGAGGAGCGCAGCAGTGCTCCCAGCCGTGTGTGGGGTGCACAGCCTGGCCTGCTCTTCCAGGGAAAGAAGCAGAGCTGCCACCCTCTCGTGAGTACTACTGGGCAGGAGAACAGCCCTGGGGCACCATGCTCTGCCCCGTTACCCCAGGGGGCTTTGGAGGAGTCTTTTCCCTACTACTAAGAACCTCTTCTCCCCACAGAGCCTGTCCTGGGAGCTGGGCTACAACAGCAGCCTGGCTGTGCATAGCATGGAGGATGGGATGCTGCTGTACGTCTGTGCCCACACAGAGGTCATCCACGATGTCCTTGGCAGCAGGCAGTACCACCTGCAGGTCTGCAGGCCTCTTCTATCCCTGAGTGCCTTTCTTCCATCCCTGGGCCTGGTGGGGTGGCCACACGGGTGGTTTGGGGCTGCTCAAAGTGGGGCTGGGGGGAGGTAAATGGAAGACTCTTGAGTGGGAAGATGGGAAATTCCTCCAGCCGAGCAGCTCTGGAGCTCCCAGGTGCTTCTCTCCTCCTTCCCAGGGCCATGCAAAAGCCGTCTCATGCCTGTGTGTCAGCGAGGACAGACGCTGGGTTGCCACTGCTGACCAAGGTCCAGACCCTTTGGTCATCGTGTGGGATGCCTTTTCCGGGTGAGCCTCCATGCAAACCTCCCATATCCTTCATAGGGACAACACTGTCTGCTTTGAGTCCCATTCCGCAGACAACCTCCTGGCTACACATTCTGCCAGCAGTGCCCATGGGGTTTTTTCCGCACAGGATCCCGGTGCGCACCATCTTTGGCAGCCATACAGGCAGTGGGGTCTGTGCTATCGCCATCTCCCAGGATGCAAAGTGTTTGGTAACCATCAGTGCTGGCATGGTGCAGGTGAGGATATTTCCTCTTTGTGTTTCCTTTTTCAAGATTTTTCTTGTAGGTCAGCATGTTGGTGACTTCTTTCTCGCTGAGCCACTGGGGGACAGACTGGGATTTCATTAAACAGAATGCTGCAGAGCTGAGAGAGGTCTGAGGTTGGGATGAAAACTTCTGACTCTGCTGTGCTCACATTAAGGCAGCTTCTCACACTGCTCCCTGGAGTTAAGCCCCCCAGCCACGCTGGGCTACCCTGCTCCAGCCTTTTTAGCCCCTCGTGCTCTGCAGCTGGAGGGGTTGGGGCTCACTCAGCCAAGCTGGGAACTCCCAGAAGGCCACAAACATCTCCTGGTTTCTCCCCATTCCAGAGGGTCTGTGTGTGGAGGTGGACATATCCCGATGAGAGCCCAGTGTGTGATGTGGAGCTGAGCCCTCAGTTTGGCTTCCAGGTGAGGGACTCGAGCACCATGATTTGCTCAGTGAAAGAATAAGCAGGAAACATCACTGCTTGCCATTAACACAACTCTCACCCTTTGATTTCAGGATTTTGTCATTTTTAACCCCCAAAATCCCAATGAGTTTGTCAGCAACAGCAAAACCCAGGTGATATTTTATCTGTGGGTGAGTAGGACCACAAAAAGTTCACCTCCTGGTACCTGATGTGCTCCCCACCTCTCCCACTTGTGCTGCAATGGGTGTTTGGGTGCCTTGTGGTGGTCACAGCTTCTGGGAGAGGAGCAGGGGTGAGGAGATGCATTCCTGTGGGCTCTGGGAGATTACAGAAGGCAAATGTCCTCGTGTGGATACATGCTCCACTCTCTCCACAGGGTGATGCTGGTTTGCAGTACAGCACGCCTCCTTTGACCAAGCAGGTGAGTGCACGGGGAACCACGGGGATCTGCAGCAGCCCTGTCCCTTCCTGTCTCCCTGTGCCAAAGTGGTGGCCATGTCCCCAGACTGTCCCCTGGGTTTCCTAAGGGGACAAGAAAGATTGCCCAAGATAAGGCCAAGAGTGTCATCTCCCACATAGATCATTTTATCATAGAATGAGTTGGGTTGGGGGGAAAGCCTAAAGCACATCCAGCTCCAACCCCTGCCATGGGCAGTGTTGCCACCCACTAGACCTGGTTGCCCATGGCCCCATTCAGCCTGGCCTTCTGGGGCTCTACTCCCAGTGGCCACGTGCTGGCAATGGTCCCACCATGAGGCAGGGAGGGAATGTCACATCGAGGAACCAGACAGGAGAACCAGCACCCAGCACTGACCCACCATTGCTCTCCCGACAGACCTTTGGCAGCGCAGTGGGACACTTCACCCAGTCAGCTTTCCACTTCAACGCCACGCAGGCGCTGACGGGCACCTCGGCCGGGAAGGTGGTGGTGTGGGATGTGGAGAGGAAGCGGGGGCTGGCCAAGGAGCCGCAGGGCAGGCTGCATGGCATGAAGGCCACCAAGCTGGTGCCGATGCAGGAAGAAAGCCTGACAGTGCTGATGGCGTTGGAGAGGTAAGGAGATGACGCTGTCCGTATAGTACAGCCCTTGGGAACCTCAGGGCTTGGCCGTGGGCTGGGAGCTGTGCTCGGCCTCCGGGGCTCTGCCGGCAGAGGGAGCAGACGGTCTCCGAGCAGCCCGGGACGGGGCACAGCGACCGGCGCTTCTGCGCTTCTCGTACTTTTGGGCAGAGAAAGGGCAAAAGGGAAGAGATGTCCCTCGGCCCAGTAATTACTTAGCGAGTTCCCCGTTTCGAGTAAATTCTTTCCAGGATGTTCTGCAGGCTTCATCACACTGTGTGCTCCTCACGGTCAGTTTTATCTTTCCCATGGGTTGCACCGGTGGAACAAAGAACAGGATGGACCTGAGTCATTTGGAGCGTGGGTTCTCCCATCCCATAACACTGTGCCTCCTTTCTTCCAGCTGCATAGTGACAGGGGATGTGAGAGGCCAGGTGAAGTTCTACAATGGCCACCTGCAGCTCCTGGCCTGCTATGACCACAGCGGTGCGGGTCCCATTCGGTCCATCTCCTTCTCCAAAGCCCCTCCAGATCCTCCTGGTGCCTCTTCTACCAGCAGCCAGCCCTTCACTGCTAGGTGAGCATCCCTGTGTAAATGCAGCTCTTCTGCATCTTCCAGCACCGGTCACAAACCAGGTGTCCCCAGCACATCCCCAGCTATAAACTGGGTGCCACGTCTCAGTGCTGGAGAAGTGTTAATGCTGGCATGGGGACAGCCAGCTGGGCATGGAGCCGAGCAGCTTGTCACGCAGCTGGTGCACCACGCAAGGCTAATGCTGAGCCCATGGCTCCCACTGAGCCCCTTAATCCCCTGCTTAACCCCCCCACAGGTGGCTATTTCCAGTTGGATTTTATCACTGCTGGGTGAGATAATCCAGGCGGTGGTGAGGAGACTGCATGGCTTGGGGGCTTGGGGCAGCACCATAGGGTGCCTGAGGAGCTCTGGGAAGTCTGCAAAACAGATGCTGTGTTGTGGGGCTGCAAACCACATGTCCATCAGTCCTGCCTGAAGTTCTGCTGGCAGCATCTATCTGTAGCTGCTCATCTTTTCCAAAGAGCCACGTGAGAGAGATTCCTCTCCAAGCTGGAGCCCTGGGAGGTGTCTCTTATCCCACGTCGCTTATTGCTGTGGCCTCAGGCATGTCACCATGCCCCAGTTCCTGGGTCCACTCCTGATCTTCTATCCGAATCCAGGCTTCATCCCTGGGTGGGCTGATGGCTATATGCATTTATTCTGTTGTACATGTGGTCATTCAGACACCCGCTTTGCCCACCACCAGTCACACAGGACCATCCTCACCATGCTGCAGCTGGGAGGGCTGAATGCACAACCATGGGCCACTGTCCACATCACAGCTCCTGTGCTGCCCCCTGACCTCCTCCATGGCAGCATGGCCAACACAGAGACCCTACCAATGGTGACGTATGACAGGACTATTCAAGGAACCCTTAATCACTCGTTTGTCCATCTCACACACCAGCAAGCTTCAAACAGCAAAAGCTGTTCAGATGTCATTCTTCTGCCTTGCATACCCCAGTAGAAAAGGGAACTGGCTCCAGTGTCTTCCTCTGGAGACTTCTCAGGTCACGAACACAAAGTGCCACCTGTCTTCCAGGTCAAGAAGTCTTTGCATATTGTATATTACAACATATCACGATTGTCCAGTTAAGTTGCCAAAAAGAGACTGTGTAACATTGCTCAGAGGGATGCGAGCCAGCTAGTCTGATTCATCTAATTCTGTTTCTCTTGCACCAAACAGGAACTTTATCCTTTCAACCTCTGGTGCAACAGTGCTCCGTGTTGCGACAGATGGGACAGACTTTGAAAAAGTCATGGAAGAGGCCAAGAAAGCAGTGACGGCCATTACATGCCACCCTCGGCAAGCATGGCTTGCCATGGGCAGTCACTGCGGGCTGCTGAAGGTGTGGGACTACCAGCAGCACCAGCTCATCATGAGCAGGATATTCCCCAATGCTGGCATCCAGTGCCTGTCCTACGACCCTGCAGGTATCCTGGAGTTGTGACATCCCCAGGTACCAAGCATGGAGATGGGAGCATGTTGGGATTGCTTTCTGCTGGGCTTTGCAGGCTCCTTCCTGGCCGCTGGTTTTACTGATGGGACTGTGCATGTCCTCGATGCCATTTCCCTGCTGCTCTGCTGTGAGGTGTTCAGGTTCTCGCGGGGCCCCATAACTCACATCCACTTCTCCCATGACTCCGAGTACCTCGCAACTGCTGTAAGCTTGCTCACTCCTTCCTGAGGTGTACATGTGTATGTGCTGCTCCTGGTGCAGCCCTAGGAGCTGGGAATTGCCATGGGATCATGCTGCATTGACTTCTGCACTCTCATTCCAGGATGAGAAATATGCAGTGACCGTTTACAAAAGGGTTCTGCAGAATGAGCGTAGGTGCTGGCAACACCTGGCAGGGCTGCACTCCCACTACAAGCCCATCCGGAGCATCCTGTTTGGGATCCAGCTGGACAGCAGTGAGCCCCGGCTGCTGAGCCTTGGGGAGGACCGGCAGCTGGTAAGGCCATGGGAGGACAGCACCGGGGCTTTGGGCTTGAGGTGGGGCTGAAGGAGAGTGTGGAGGGACACTCAGCCTATGGCTCTGTAGCTCCCCACCAGTTCCAGGTTGTTTGTCAGCCTGGCACTGGGGCAGATCTGCAGTTGGGATGATCTGGGTTTGGGGATGCTCACCCTCAACAGCTGCTCCATGTGATTAATCCATCAGCTTCACTGTGATGGCAGGTCACTGTGCTTCCTGGTCTTTCCCCCAGATTGAATACGACCTGAGCAGCAGCAGCAAGGACCAGCTGGTGGTCCTGCACAGACATCGTGTAGAGCAGGCTGCAGTGCCCCTCTGCTTGGCCTGGTACCCGCAGTTCAGCACCGAGTCCTTCATCCTCACAGCCAACAGCTGCTACAAAATGAAGCTCTACAATGCAACGACCAAAATGTGCAGGTAGAGAGCCTTCCTTCTAGGAAGGTCATGGATTCAAGTTGCCTCAGTCTGCCCACAGACTTGGATGCAGCAATTGGACACAAGATGATAGGATAGGAGCCCACAGAAGCAGCAAAGAATGATCTCTGAGCACTACATTTCTCTCTTAGCTCTGGTGTGGTCCCTTCTAGACAGGGATCCTGTCCTATTCTGGTATTACAAAGCCTTTACACACACCACATCTTCCCTCATCCACACATCCTGGTGCACCACAGCCATTCAGACATGGGAAAATATTTTGTGAGAATGGGTGACAATGTTGTTTGCCTTTAGAAAGACTCTTCTGGGACCAACCTATGGCTCACCACTGGAGAAGATGCAAATCCTCCCAAAGAGTGCTGCGCAGCCCCAGAAGCACTACCTGGCATACATTACCAAGGACAAGGTGTGGGGCACCAACTTTCTGCCATCTGTGTATTTGTGGAGCATTTGGGGCTTGGCTGGGGGGCTGAAGGAAACCTGCCCTTGTAGGGACAAGAGAAGTGAACATCTGCAGGATGGAGGCACTTGGAAAGTCCTTGTTTTAGACAAGGCTGGTCTCTGAGGGCATGGTGTTGGTTCAGCCTTCCTGTGGAGCCCCTGTCCTCACCATCTGCTCTTCCCATACAGGTGGGCCTGCAGATTATGCCCATTGATGGCAACCCCCACAAGTCCTCAGCTTTCATTTGCCACCCAGATGGTGCCTCTGACCTGGCCGTTTCCTACGATGCGCGCTGCATCTTTACGGCTGGGGGGAGTGACCGCACTGTTCTAAAATGGGAGGTGAACCTAAAGTGAGTACCACAGAATGGAGAAGGGAGCCTGGGAGTGGCTTTCCACAGCTGCTTCGTGCAGCCAACAGTCAATGGGGAGCTGATGTAGCCGCTGGTGGCTGTGGTCAGTGAATGAGCACCTATAAAATACTGCAGTCTGGGAAATACCAAATGCCAAGACATGGAGGGTTGTCTGATCCGTGTGAGAGCCTGGCTGCTGTGATGGGGATTGTCCAGTGTAGAAGGTCAGGAGGGAGTGTAGGGTACAACAAGTATGTTCTCCAAATGGGAGAGGCTGGCATTTGTGAGGAAATCCCTGCTGCATTTGAAGGCTGGATTTAGCACAAGCCGCTATAATCCTGTAAAGCTTTGCTTACTTGAGTAAGAAGACTGCAGTAAATGGAGTGGCTGAGGTGTCCTGGGCTCTGGCCCATGGTGCCAGGACATGGGGATCTGCTGCTTGCCTCGTCAAGGAGAATAGTTGCCTGATGGGTGCACATTTCAGAAGGGAGCAGCAGCAGCCAATGACCTAGAAACAGCTGTGGTCTCCTATTTTTGCCTTTGAGGTACACTGACCCTGTGAAATGCCCTTCATCTTCCTATGAGGAAGGCTCCACAGCTAAGCACGGGGTGGTCCCAAGTAAGATGGTTCCTGCAGGTGCTGCTCACAGAGCTGGAGGGTGCGGAGCTTGCTCACCTCTACACACCACAACAATGAGACCTGGCTGCGAAGGCAACAGGCTTATTTATTTTCTTTCCCACTTTGTGTGGTTTAAGCAGTCGGGGGTCAGAATAAGAGACGTTTTAAGGAAGGCAATGGAATATAAACGATCCTTCTTTATAATGGTTGGCCAGAGTCCAGGCAACATTGAATTTCTGTGTAATTTGTTTTTGGAGCGGATGTCTTGATGAGCTAATTATCATTTTATTGCTGCTCCTGGCATCTTGTGCATCTCCACTGTGTTTAATACCCAAATAACTTAATTATGAAAAAAGCACGAAGCTAGCAAAAACTGAAGCAGCACTACAGAGCTGTGCATCAGAGCTGCAGCCCTGCCACCAGCACTCAGGCTGCTTTGGTTTAATGTGGGCAGCACCTGTGGCACCATCACTCGCTCTCGTACTGAGTTATGGGGGAAGAATGTGTCAGACCGAGGAGTGGGGAGCTCGGCTTTGTGTGGTTTCTTGCAAGCACCGAGCCTCAGTGCTCCACATGCTCAAAATGCTGATCCAGCTAATTCATCTCCCTCAATGTCTCTATAAGGAAGCAGGAAAGCAAAGTGCCAGACACCCAGCTCAAGTCCATGGAAAAGCTGTTGGCTCCCCGCCCTGTGCTCATTCCACTAAACAAGAGGACCATTCAGCAATAATTAATTCCCACACTGTGCCATTGTATGTAAAACCTGGGTATGAAATATGCTGTAGAAGTGCAGGCTGGTGATAAAATTGCACGTGGTTCAAAGCAGTGCCTCCCCTTCCTGCATTCTGAGGCCTGGGGATTTTATTTATTTATTGAAAGTGTCTCCAAACAATGACTAGAAAGGGAAATGAGAATTCTCTCCTCGTGTGAACCCTTCCTGCACCGCCTTCTCTCTGTGCCAGTGCCTTGGAAGCTGCTGCATCCCTGGGTGGGGAGGACCTGGTCCCATTCTACAGACTGCTGGAGGGCGGCCAGGACGGTGAATTCTTCAGGGTAATTGCGCTCACTGCGATCTCCGTGCTGCAACATCTGGTTGGAGTTTAAGATTCATTTATACAGGCCTGACATTTCCTTATTTTCTGTCCAGATCGCCTTTAACAGCGGTCTCGTTGATGCGACTGTTAGTAAATCCTAAACGAAGCCTTATCTTCCTCGCCTGTTGGTAGCTGAACTTTACAGTATCTCATTTGAATCCCTCGCAGGAGCTGGAAGACTATTTCTACTATGTGCAGCTGCGCAGCTATGGCATTGATATGCTGGAGACCAGGCAGGTGTCAAAGTACATTCCCTTGGAGGAAATTCCTTCTGTAATGAGAGCAATGGGATTTTATCCATCAGAGGAAGAGGTCAGTCCTTTGTTTTTTACTGTTGTGGTTTAAAAAAAAAAAAAAAAAGCAAGAACGATTGCATTTCAGATTGGGTATTAGGACGAAATTATTCTCCCAAAGAGCTGCCAGGCACTGGCACAGCTGCCCAGGGAGGCAGTGGGGCTGCTGTCCCTGGAGCTGTTCAGGAAATGTGGAGATGTGGCACTGAGGGACATGGCTAGTGGGCATAATGGGCATGGATTTGGGTTGGACTTGGTGATCTTAGTGGTCTTTTCCAACCTTAATGATTCTGTGATTTACCAAGTGCCCTAGGGCTAGATTCAGACCTTAGTTATACTGGATGGCTCCAGGGAATATCCACTGTGCTTTGGTCTCTCTGTGACTACCAGGAGTGTTTGAACTTCTTCACTTCTTGTTGGGCTGTGTGCTGATGCCGTGGCTATTAGGAGTACCACCAGGTCAGGTCCGAACCCTCCACGCAGTACCACTGTGGGTGGGAGCACTCAGTTCTGTGATTCTGGGTGTTGACAGAGCATCTTTTTCTTGTTCTTTCTTGGGCTGCTGAAAGAATAATTTTAGATGGAGCCAGCAGCCTTTATTCCCATGGAACTTAAAGCTCTTTCATAACTGATAACTCTGCAGACGCTCGCTCTGAGCTTGCCTTTCAGGCTGCAGCAGTGGAGCTTCCTATCAAACATTTCTCAAAAGCTTTTCAGCCTCAAATTTTACAGCAGGCAAAGACAAGCGATTTGATAAGGGTTCTGCTGCTTCTCTCTTTGTAGCTGTTTCTACAAGGCTGTCTGCATTGTATACAGACCTAATCTGTAATGTTACAACCTGGCAAAAGGGCACTTAAAGCACATATGAAAAAAAAAATTATTACTGAACCTGACGCAAGGAGATTTAAATAACAAGCTCCTCAAGCCACCTACAGCCCTACAGTGCACGAGGGGTTCCTGGGGGAAGCAGCACATCGCCATGTTCCCCCCCCCTCCCCGACTCTCCAGGGATGTTCTTCCAAGCTGGAACTGCTTTGTCCTTGTGTCAGGCTGTGGTGTCATTCCCTTGCAGTTTGTTCGAACTTCTCGGCTCATTGCATTTTTGCCTCCTGGGGACAGAGAGAATGTATTCCTCTGGGAAATGTCTCCAGAAGAATAACTGTTAGCCCTCCACTCAAATCAAAATCACTGCACTATTTCAGGAATGGAAATAAGTGCTAAACTGCTGCTAAGTGTAGGCAACCGACAATCTGCTTCCCAAAGCAGGCAGGACAGCAGAAAGTCTGTCTCTCTCCGGAGTGTTTTAATAAAGGAAAAACAGAAGGGAGAAAAAAGCAGCTTGGACTGAGTAGCGAGGCTTTTGGGAATTGGTGTTTTTCCTTTGTAGTTCAGTGGGGCTGGTATAAAACCTAATCCCAGATCAGCTAGAGCCGACTCAAATTGGCTGTTCTCACCTGGCACGGCATTTGCTACAGGAAAAAGAGAAAGCTAAGATTTCTCTCTTCCCTGGGCTTCATTCAGTGGAAAAACTTGAGACAAGAGGACAAAGGCCCAAGGCTGAACACAAAGTTCTCCCCAGGGAGGTCTTGCATCAGCTTCCCCTCCTGGGGCAGCATGTTCAGTGCACACTGGCATGGGAAAGTGTTTGTGTCTGTGCAAGGGGCTGCTCCATTGGGCATGAGCACTCAGAGGGCACTGAGCAGAAGCTCTAAGGAAAACCACTGGCACCAAGCATGACTGCTCACCCAAGAGCAGAGCAAAAGACCCAGCTGTTCCTGTCAAGGAGGGTACGATGAGGGGGCACGATCGCTGGTACCTGCTGGGGTGTATGGATCCCCTGTGCAGCCTGCAGGTCAGGACTGTGCATGTACTTCTCTGGTGGGCTGGTGTATTTACTGCTCTGTGGTTTGCTGCCTGTGGTCCCCAGGGTGCAGACACAGCTGCAGCAAGGGTATGGGCGACAGCTGCGAAGTCACGGGGTGCTCTCATCACCCTGTCCCCGGGGAAGGTTTCTTCCCCATCTCACATTAATAACATGTAACATCCAGGGCAAAATGCTTTTCTGACAGGGACAGAGACAGGCCAGAATTCTGCAGGAATTACACTGTTGCATTAACGCAGTTTTGAGCAGAAAAATCTCACTCACCCTTGCTTAAATCTAGAATAACTCATTGGCACCACTGAGGACAATCACACACACACTAACAGAGGAAATCCAAAATAACTACATATCTGCTACCCCCATCTTTAGCTAAGTTCAATAAGAACGAGCACATAACCGTTAGCCATGTCCATCCTCAGCTGCTGAGCTGATTGTGGGGCTGTGGCTGTGACACCTGCAGTGCCAGCACACCCAGCCACAGTAGACTGCCATTTGTGGCACTGGAAACTGGCCCGATGCCCTTCAACAAGCAGATGTGTAACAGCCTTCCTTGCCTTCATTTTCAGATCGAAGAAATGATAAATGAAGTAAAATTCAGTGAGTATGTGGATACCGGAGAACAAGTGACAAAAATCAATTTAGGGGACTTTATCAAACTTTATATAAATCATCGGCCAGCATTTGGCTTGTCAATGAAAACAATACAACAAGCGTTTCAGGTCCTTGGTTATGATAATGAGAATGGCGACAAAGTTACTGACAGAGGAGACTTGCTGTCGCTCCTTCAGTGCAGGGGTGAGTTATTTCTTTTCTAATATTAGTTTTACGCTTGCTGGTTCTGTCTTCAATTTCAGAATGTATTCATTGCAGCAAAAAATTAACATGAAACTATAGCTCAGTAACCAGGGCAGGCATGGGGAGCCACCTGCCTTAGGATTTTAAATTGAATGATCATGCCTGTTGTCTCAGCTGTACTTCTCTTGCTGCTCTGGAAATCTCTGCTGGCCTAAAGGGTCTCGTCTGTCAAATGGTGAACATGGATCTTGGCAGATCATATCTTCCTCCAGTATACCCCCATCCAAATTAGCATTACCTTCACCAGTCACACGGGCTCCAGAAAGGTCGTAGAAAACTGGAGGAGAGAGGGACAAGAAAGGAGGGATGAAAATGATCAGTCTTGGACTGAAATCTGAAAAGATGGTTTAACTCAGCTGAATCAGAAAGAATGTCATAAGAATACATATAAAGATACTTATGGCCAATGCCAGAGTGGTAGATCATGTACTCCTATTGGCATGCTCCTGCTGTCAGAAAAGGGAGATTTTAGTGCAGCTGAGCATTAAATGGGTAAAGGGAAGTGATTCTTTTACTCAGTACATCACCCAGTAATACTTGCAACAAAGATCCGTGTAAACCAAGGACTGAAGCAATGTGGGAAAGGTTAGTTATTTATATGGATGGTGTGAACATCCATAAATAGATAATTAGATAGGATAGAACAGTTTCATAACAGATCTATAACCTCATGCTTGAGGACACGAGCCAGCCACTAGCTGGGAACAAACACTGTGTTCAGATCTCCCAGGATATTAGATTATGACTTTCCTGCTTTGTCTTCTTCCTCCTCTGGGCAGAAATGGCTGCTGGCATAGGCACATGGTCCATGTTTTGTCCTGGGCCATGGATTCTTCAGTGAGAACAGAAGCTCAGGCTCCTGCAAGCACAGAGTAGCCTCAAGAGCTGTATGCATCAGAGTTTCTCCATTTAATAGATATTTTTTGCCCCACATCCACGTAAAACACAAGAACCATCTTCCCTGGAATTAACATCTTCCATTGCTAGGATCACATGTTTCAGTTGGTGACGTGATCCGCATCTTAGAAAAACCAAATCTTCCAAACTACCCTATTTTGTTTGTTCTTGCTCAGGTTGCCTTGCAGTTTTTGTGCTAATGACACCGTAACCCAAGGGGCTGGTTTTGTTTTAATGCATACAGGAGAGCATATGATGGAGGATGAGCTGGCACTGTGTCTGTCTGCCCTGCTGGGCAGGCATCCAACGGGAGGAAGATCTGACCTGGATGTACATGATCCCTCAGGTATGAGATTAGCATTCTGCACTGCACACAGAGGCAGGACTGATTCAATTCCCAAACAAAATGATTTAAATTGCAAGCCCATTACCCTGTCAGGCCAAGAGCTGTCAAAAACACTCAGGATTGCAAGAACAGATATAGACCCATGGGTTGTCCTTCATCCATGCAACAGTTGTATGGGTGTATCTAAAAATAAATGAACAACAAAACATAACTGGAACCTGACAGGATTACATTGCTGTTTATCTGCTGGCTTGGAACCGGAATTCGAAACACACAGTGGAAGGTTTACACGCCAAAGGCAAAAAGGAATTCTACCATATGCAAATTACAGCATTGATTTCATCCAAGCAGCAGTGCACGTTGTAACAGAATGACCACATTTGTATACATTTCATATTCTAGCCTACACCAGCCTAGAACAGGAACCCTTGTACTGCACACACACAATGCAGCCCCTGCATGCCTTTGGGATCGTAGGATCTTGTCAGACCAATGGAGCGTAGAAGCTGTCTTCAGCCCCTTGACTCTTCTGAGGTGTAGGTATCCAGTGCAAAGTGAGACAGCCCACAGACTTGACAAAGTTTCCCTGATAATGCGTGATGTATTAAGCTAGTAAAACAGTTCTTCATGATTACTGCATACATCGTTAAAAGCATTCAATTCACTTATTGCTACTTATAAATTTTACTGTTCTGGTACGCCATTTTTACACTGCTCTTGTGTGTCTTGTGGTGTTGTCATTACTGCTTTCCAGGTGTAGCAGCTTTGATGGAAGAAGAAATTCCAGAGGAAATCACAGCAGAGAGATTCACTGCCGGCATTCTTGGCCTATCCATTGCTGAGCCAGAAAAAAGAACAGTAAAATGAGATGGATAATTCATCTATGAAGACTCAGAATTGTAGCTGCCACCATTTTCTGCTCGTTTCTACTTTTCAAACTCCTCAAGTACCTGTGAAATATATATTATGTGTTTATTAAAAACTGTTGCACAGCTTCAGATTATCCAAACTCTAGGTTAACCCCCTGTTTAGCACATGCCACAAGCCTATGTGATCAAATCTATTTCCCAATTGTATGTGTTCCTAATACTGCACCCTCTGTCCTGCTACAGCAGAAGGTTTCCATCTGGAAATATCTTTGGAAGCATTTCTGCTGCCAGGGCATGGCCCACACCTCCAGTGCCCCCTTCCACAGAACCGGCTGAAACATGGTCTGGGTAAACACAGTGCTTTCCAGAAAGGATCTTTGCAGAAAGCTGCATGAAAGCTCTGTTCTAAAGACCTTAGTTCACTTGGGAGAACATTGGTCTGCAGGGAACACTGGGTAGCTGTAGGGCATGGCACAGTGATTGGTACACTCTTTTTGCATGGATCATCCCTACCCCCAGCTAGAGCCTTCCTAGTATTCTTTTCAGGTGGGCTTATATCAGATGCAGTCTATTTCCATTACGCAAAGATGGTATTTATTTGTGAAACCCAACAGCAAAAAAGCTATATAGAAGTATTGATTATATACACTGGTAAATGTTCTGTGCAAAATGCTTGGATAGGTTAGAACAGATTTGTAACTATGCAGACAAAGCTGCCAGCAAGGAATGCTGTGATATACATTAAAACCAGTTTTCTATTTTGGCCTTTAAAACTTTGTTTTCCCTTCTGAAAGCAGCAGCTCCAATTAGCAGCGTAATACCAATGGGACAGCATCTTACGGTGTTTGTATAAACAGCATAATGAGGCTGACACAAGTTGCCGTGGAAAGATCAGTGAAGTGCTGTTGAACACGCTTCCTTCTTTACATCATCCTCAGCATCAATTTGAATAATAATGTGGGCCCTCCAGAAGCGTTCCTCTCAGTGGCAATGTTTTTTAAACAGAGATCACTGCTACACGCTCTGGAAGTGTCTGTGGTTGTGCAATTAGCACAGTGAGGTGTGTGCTGGTTTATTAGGAGGTCCAGCAGCACGGTGCTCAGTGTACCGTGGGTCTGTGATGCATGTCTGTGTCAGGAGGGGAGACGGTGTACTGAGGAGCAGCTGAGGGTGGTGGGTTTGCTCAGCCTGGAGGCGGCTGAGGTGAGGCCCCATGGCGGCCCGTGGCTCCTCATAGAGGAGCAGAGGGGCAGGTGTTCGTCTCTCTGGGGACCAACGATCCAACCTGAGGGAACAGCACGGGCTGTGTCAGGGGAGGGCGGCTATCAGGAAAAGGTTCTGCACCAGAGGGCAGCGGACACACAACGGGCTCCCCAGGGCACGGTCCCTAACTGCTGGAGTTCAAGGACCGTTCGGACAACGCTCTCAGGCACAGGGTCTGATTTTGGGCTGTTCCTGTGTAGAGCCTGGGGCTGGACTCGATGATCTATATGGGTCCCTTCCAACTCGAGGTGTTCTACGACTCTATGGATGTATCGGTGCATGTGTTCTCACAGAAATGGCCGGAATCACTTTAGGCAGCTGAGAAACCCGACAGCCACCGCGTGTCACGGAGCTGCGAGCATCTCGCGCAGATGTTTCGCTTCACAGGAAGCCCTTCACCCTCCGCCCGCCGCCAACAAAGCCGCCCGGTGCCGCCATCGGCGGATCTCCTCGCGGCGCCCCTCCCGTCTCGCGCGCGCGCGGGCTGCTGGCGGCGGAGCGGGCTGCGCGTGCGCACCGTGCGGGCCCCGGCGGGCGGGCGGAGCCGAGAGGCGCCGAGCGGAGCCGAGCGCCGCCGAAGCGAGCCGAGCCGTGGGAGCATTGTGCGTGCGGGCAGGACGGAGGGACGGACGCCGCGAGCCGCGCCGAGCGCTGCATTCCCGCCGCTGAGGCCGCCGCCCTGCCCCTCCCCTCCCTCCCCAAAGCCCCAGCAGCATGTCGGGCCGGTCGGTGCGGGCCGAGACCCGGAGCCGGGCGAAGGATGATATCAAGCGGGTGATGGCGGCCATCGAGAAAGTGCGCAAATGGTGAGCGGGCCGCGCCGCGCCGGGACCCCGCGACGCTCCCCCTTCCCCTCCTCAGCGCCCCGCGGGGGCCCGAGCCCGGCGGGCGGCCGCGGGGGGCGGGGAGCGGCGGCACCCAGAAGCCATTTCGCCGCTGCCCGTCACACGGAGGCGGCGGCGTGTGAGGGCGAGAGGCGGCTCCATTGTGCGGCCGACCCCCGGCCCGGAGCCCCCACCGCCCCGCAGCCCCACTGCCCCCGGAGCCCCTCAGCCGGGCCGTGCGGAGCGCGGCCTGCGCGGAGGGCTCCGTGTGGAGGGCTCTGTGTGGAGCTGCCCCTGGCGGGAGCGTCTTTCTTCTCAAAAAGCGTTCCGAATCCCGCTGTGAAACTCTAGCAGCCCGTTCTTGATTCCCACATATTCCTTAACCCCGCAACTTTCCGAGGTGTGCGTTAACCCACCAACTTTATGAGGTTTGTAGAGCTTCGCGGGCGATTCCCCACGTAGCGCCGTGCGGTTGTGAACCCCGAGTGGAGCAGGAGAGAGAATAAGTGCCGCCTGGGTTTGTCTTGTTGTGTACTTAAAGCTGTACCCCTGGCGGAACCGTGCACTTTTGTTGGGCCTTCAGCGTGTTTGGGTATTTTCTCCTTTTGTCTTTTTTTTCTGCTCGTATTGTGGAAATCAACACGAGGTGTTGGAACAATGCGGTCACACAGTTGTTGCGATGTGCTCAGGTGGGATAAGGAGCAGTGCCATGGTGAACCTCTTTCTTCACCGAGTTGAAGTCTTTGTGTCTTTGTGTGCGGAGCTTTGAATACGTTTAAATGTTTGAAACCCACAGAAAACCTTGTCTCTTTGGACCTGACAAAATAAGGAGTGTTTCTGTTACCATCACAGGTGACACTTTGGTTTTGTTAAAAATAACAGAAATAGGCATGCTTGCTTTTTCTGGAGGCATGGATTTGTTGCTTCTTGAGCACACAAACGGGCCAGTTGGCTGAAGCTGCACAAAGGACAGAACGTGTGCCTGATGATGCCGGGCACGGGATGGGAATTTCAGAGAATCCACCCGTTGTGTGTGGAGCCAAGCAGCCCGGCAGTGAGGTTCGATCGTGTTCAGGAACTCTCTTCTGCTCTGCTGCTGTTTTTAAGTGCTGTTTGCTTACTGACGGGTCAGCTTCAAAGGGTTGGAACGGTGTACAGAGATGAGACAGTGCTTCTGATCACACAGCCACGTTGTTGGCTGTGTGGGACTGTACTATTTTGGCTGTAGGTATTTCATTCATGAGTGCAGCATACCTCCTTTGAGTCCTGGGTTGTAGATGTTGCAGAGGGGCAGAGGCAGGAGCTTGATCATTCAGCAGATTGTCTGGTTCTTTTTCCCTTGGTGAGGGCGCTCTGCCATCAAGTCAGTTGCTACAGCTTCACTTGTAAAACAAATCTTGTGGCATAAATAGATTTTGTACACTTTAACCCTCACCAGAGCCACCTTGCTTTAAGCATGAGTGTCTAAGCTTTGGGATTGCCCGGGCTATGTTGGGTGAAGAGGAATGGTCTTAGCCCACGAATAAAAAATGTAAGGTAGTTAATGTATATAAGTAACAAAACTTCTTTTATTTTTGTTAAAACTTAAAGAGGGCAGCAAAAACATGAAACTGGTAGGTTGGACGTGTGTGCAGTTGCAAGGGTTACTGTACAGAGTCATGCAACGTTTCTTCTGGTCATGGTCAGAAGTATTCGTGTGGCTTCTTGTGTGTGCATCTCACAAGTATTTCCTTTAACCGTTTTTCCTATTTTTTAAGGCAATCGTGGTTTGATGGTGAATCTCATGATTCCCCCCCACCTGCAGTCAAGAACAGTGGGAAATTAGCCAGAGAAATTCAGTGTTCTGTGGTTTAAATGTTTTGAGAAGTCTTGTGCTGTGAAACTGAACTTTATGTGCTAGGAATTCCTGAATCTTGAGAGGAGCCACATAGGCAATTTCAAGTGTGCATTTTCATTTGCTTAATGGGAGCAATTTGTTGCCATCCACAGCTCTTCTGTGGAGGTGCAGCCGCTGAAGATTAAAATGCCTTGCATACAACAGAGTTTTCTGGGACATGTGCACTTGGAGCGCTGCGTTTCAGTACCAAACAGGAGCAGAGTCAGATCGTGCATACTGTGAATGTTGAATGGCTCCAGTGCATGCTGCCTTGCTTTACTGATGTGGGAAGGTATGTGGCAACAGGAGCACACAGCAGTACTGCAAAGCAGGGCTGCCACATCTCTGTATGGGCACGTGGGAAGTTGCTTTCCATCGGTGCAGACTCCATTCCTTGGAAAATATATATTGTGTTCTTAGACAGCGTGCCCTTCAGTGCAGGTAGCCTGTCTTCATGTGTTGGTAGAGAGCCTGGTGCTTCTGGTGTTACTGCAACTTGGCTGAGAGTAGTAAACAGTGAAGTTGTTAGGATTTTATCTTGAGATTAATGCAGCCTTATCTCCTTTGTTTAAACCACTCCCGTGAATGAGCTTCTATTTTAGAAAACATCTAGCACGTGTCTTACAGAATACATGGCTGTGTTGCATTTATGTGGCAGCACTGTTAAATCTTCATAACTGAGGGAGTTTTTGAACTTTCTTTTTAACCACACTTTTTTTTTTTCTTTCAGTCTAGCTGGAAGACAAACTAAGAATAAATGTAATGATGTGAGTTGTAAAAGGTACAGGGTTATTTTTGTTTTAAAGGTTGGCAGGTATGTGTAGATTCTAAATAGTTCTCAACAAGAGAGGGGCAAAAAGTACTGTGCCCTCAGCCAGCATAGGAGAGCATTGGAAACACTCTCAAAACTGCTGGATTTATTAAATGAAATGAAACACAGTTATTTGCAGGAAGAAACGTGATGGGTAGCAGGGAAGTATTGGAGTGCTGAACTTTGGGACAGATGTGCAAACATTTATGCCACAATTTGGCTGCTGGGAATAGGTATCCTGGTCAAGAGAATGCAGCGGGATGAGGAAAACTCATTGTACTGACTTGTCATCGACTTGCAGGATCTTTGCATAAATCATTTGGCCATTTTCTGCCTCTTTGATAAAAGCTTTACTAATGTCATAAAGAAGAGATGAACTTGGACCACTGCTGGAAGTAGTATCAGAAAGTGCTACACATCTGTTACAGAAAGGAACTGGTTGTAGGAGAGGCATGACTTTAAAACAAAGCACATTGTGTAAGAGATGATGTGCAGAGTAACCATAGACCGTGAGATGATGTGACCTGGTAATGTTGGTTGGGATCTCTCACTGTAGCTAGCTAAAGTAGAACTTCTAGATGGTGTGGCTGTCCGTTTGTTGTCTCCATTCAGGCTTGCTAAAATATTATGTGGTATGTAATGCTGTGTGAAGGAGCTTCTGCAGGTTTTCCTGCCCTTGCTTCCTTCTTAAAATAGATTTTCACTTCAAGAAGTAGTTAGGGTCCTGAACTTCTTAATGTGGTGTCTTTGGAGCGGGGTGCTGCTGCCAGGCTGCCCCGTTAGCCAGGCTGCAGTGGCCGTGTGGCTGCCTGCAAAGGCTGCAGTCTGCCTGGTGGCAGCTGAAGTGAAAATACCCGGTGTGTGCGAGGGAACTGTTCTGAAGTACTGTAGCAGTCCAAACAGTTACCATGGATGAATTACAGTATGGATTTTCTGGCTCATGGTTATTTCTTTTTGAGCCAGGATATGCTTGCTGACTTCAGTGCAAGTTGGATGTATGTAAAAGGTAGAGCTTTGTCATATGTAAACCGTGTTTCTCATTACTGTGAGAAAGGCTGCGTGCTACTACGTGGAGCTCAGCAGAGCTCTGTGAGAAACGTGCTGGCATGTACAAGTTGGAGACTGCTACTGCAGCATGCTTGGCTAAAGTTAGAGAGAAGGGGCCCTTGGCCGTTAGTGTTTGGCCATCAGTGTTTGTCCACTCACGCTACTTTACACTTTACTGTATTTGCAGCATGGTCAGGAAACACCCTGTGTGTGTGGGGCTACTTCATGTTAGTCACTGGACGAACATCTGCATAGAAATAGGCGTGCTCTGAAAGCAAGCCTCCATTTCAAAAACATCTTTATTTGTGCATCTGACAGCACTTTGTGTGTATAATAATGGCATTTTCTTTCCCATCCCCCTTTCTCCTTTGCTTGATCCCACAGGGAGGTCATAATTCTGTGATTTTCACCAAACTCTGTTGCAATGCAAGTGAGTGTGATGTGATAAATTCAGCATTATGACGTCACTTCATGATCATCAGCAGAAGATGGGGTATGTGGGAGCAAATCCTTGTGTAAATACAAATCACTGTGATAAATGGTAGTCACGGTAAAAAGCCAAACAAGTGTGAAAGCCTTTTCTTGAATGATGATATATTGGCAGCAAAGGCTTTCTGTTTCTGTGCCATCAAATGTTTCTAGCACTCGTTGCTGCTGCGAAAGCTGCCTTGACACTTTATGTATGAGTGTAATATACACTGCCGTGTTTGCTCACCAGTATATTACTTTTATACATGGCATTTATACTCAATTTTGGAGCTTTAGTGTTAATAAACAAAATATAAATACGTTGAAGTGTCTTGGGCTATTTGAAATGGGAAAATGAGTATATAATTGTATAACTTCTAGGATATTAATATGCCTCGGGCATAACCACTGAAGAAGTGTTGATATTAATGCTTACCCTACGTATCCTTGGCTGTCCTTAAAATGCTGTGCAGATATGGTTCAGAATTTAGAAATGTTCTAACATGATTTCAGATACTCACATGGGTTTTGTTTCCATTGCATAATCTAGTTTCTGCATTGACTGTAACCAAAATGTTTAAGATACTTTTCAGTGTGGAAGATTAAAGCAAAGAAAATTGTAGTATGTATTCCAGGTTATACCATTTCCATTGTTTTTATGCTTGGGTCATTCATGGACAAACAGAAGTTTTGAAACCAGAAAAAAAAATGTTGTTTTTTTAATATATAATGAAACTGTGGAGTTTGTTAGGTAGATGTGGACAAGTGAAATTGAGAACTGCCATGTCTTTAGCCTGGTTATCTGTTGGGCTGATGGCGGGCTTTCACCCTTTCCAGTCCACTGCTCAACGTGTGGATCAATCTCTGTAACAGAGTAGGTGCCATAGAAAGTCCAATCCAGTGATTGCCTACCAAAGGTGAAATAGCATCAGCAGGTGCAGTTCTGGGCAGTACCTCAGGGTAAATGGATTCAGCAGCAGATGGGTTTTGTAGACAGGAAGCCATGTGCAGAAGCTACTTGGGGTTTCCCAACAGAAAGGGGACAAGAGCTCACAAATTCCATGATTCCACTCCAGCAATTGGTCTCTGAGAATATTCAGTGGCTTGGGCAGCACTTAGCAAACATCAAACGCAGGCAGCGGAAATAAACTGTCAGCTCCAAATAAATAGAAAGCAGTGTCCCTGTTCAGCAGTGGTGACTTTACTCAAAAGATAAAAACCGAGGGCTCAGAGTAGGACTGGTTGGGGTTGGAGTTTGTGATTTCTGTGTTGATTCTTAATGGAAATGCCATAAATACTACAGATAATAACCTAAGCTTTGTGTTTGCAATACACGTGTTAATTTCTGGAGCTGATGCTGTTGCTCTTAAATGTCTGAAAGTCATTATGTTTCGTTGTTAACAGACTTGTGTTTGTGCTGCCATCTTTTTTTCTGTTAATACTTTTCTGGTCTTAAGCTGACAATGCTGCAGATGCTTCCACATGTAAAATATTCGAATAACAGCAGTTTGATGTCTGGTTTTCTTTTTAACCGTGGTTGCAGGATTGGGATGTTGGTGTACTTCCATCACAGAGTATCCCTGTTCCCATTGTTGTCTGAATTACTATGTATTGCCATCAGAAAAAAAATCCCTGTAGCTGAAGGTTATCAGAACTTACAGTGGTATTTAGAAGCTCAGAAGAATTAAAATGTCAGGGCTAACTTAAATACTAGAAGGAAAAGTTACTAATATAGGTTTCCTCCTGTGTTCTACAGTCTGTCCAGTGAAGATGCTGTGTGAGGCTGCTTTGAGATGCTAACAGGTATCTTGAACTTTTGGTTTTCCAGTGCAGCATCTCTAAGTAATATTTTGCTATAGGAAAAGGCTAAAATCCTGATTTTAAAAAAGAAATATTTATTCACCTCTCCTACACCCAAACCAAAAGCCCAGCTGGTTTTATTTCCATGATTTCAAAGGTTTTCCGAACTAGAAATGAGCTTAGTTTGACTGTATCCTTAACAAATGTGTATATCATGATCATGTCTTCACAATTAAGTGCTCTCTCATTACTGACATGCTCTCATCTCCGCTGTCATTTTGATCACCCCAAGCAGCAGAGCTCCAAATTAGTATCACATTGTTTCTTGACATACTTCAGCCATCTAGTGTACATAAATGGATGTATCTAAACACGCAGAGGAAAAGCTGCTCTAGGAAGAGCAGTGGGAAAGAAACAGATCTGAAATAGTTCTGTGCTTTAATTAAAATATCCTTGTGGACAGATTCAAAACGTATCAAATTGCCATCTATAGCTTCTCTTTTTTTAAGCAGGGAAGTGTCTCCTGTGGAGGGAAAACAAATAAGGCTGGCTGGCTTTCATAGCTAAAACAAATAGTAAGGAGGATGTTTGTGGAATGTGTACAGTGTGGCTGCTTTCGATGCTGGAAGCCCTTTCTAAAAATGGAGATATCACAAATGTATTTGGAGTCACATCCAGCTTCTCCCATCCTGCAAAGTACATTGTCATCTTAATCAGTACCTTCCAAAGTTCCAAAACTAATTTAAATGTGTTTTTAAAAATGAAGTAACAAATGCTTGAGATCTCATGCCAAATTAATTTCAAATGTTCCTGAAGATCGAAGGGAATTGGTCCTTGTTGTTAACTTCTAGTTGGTCCATTTACAGAGCTCTGTTGCAAACCCAGGAACCAGCAGTGGTGATCTGTGACCTGAAAACTGATCACAGAAACGTGACGAAATTTCTCTGGCATTCTGAACCTTCCTTTAATGTTCTCATGCAAAGACCTCAAGGAATTCCTCCCGTAACGAAGCGCTCAGCATCCATTCCTTCCCCGCACTCTGTGTCTGTGTGACCCCCTAATGTAGTGACACCCTCCGGCCACATTTCCTTTGCAATTTGTCACTGTTATGACTTCATGGCTGGCTGGCAGGGGCCTGCAGAGTGCTGTAGGTTATGCATTTCCCCCCTGATAGTGCTCTCAGCCTTCCCTATCCAAGCAAGCCAGGCTTTCCCGAGTCTGAATTCTGCATCACGGCACATAGCGGTACCAGCAGGGCTGTTGGTTCTAAGGCAGGGTTTCACAGTTGTCTGACAGGAGTGTTGAGCCATTGTTAAACTGCTAGCAGCAAATTTCTACCCAGAAAGAAACCTCAAATGATCAAAATGCATTTAGTTTTTTAATACCATTAAACAGCTTCATGACAATCAAAACACACTGGTCTGTCTAAAACCTCTTCTGCTCTCTAGAACCTTAAGTGAAAATTGTGTTAAATCTGCATTTTCATTAGCTGTTCTTCTTAGCTGTATGGTTAATCCTGCTGTTATTACTGCTACTGCAGTTACTCACCCAGTCAAGTAACAGCCCTCAGAAATCTGGAGGTTAGCAGTGCTCTAACAGATTTTTGAAATGCAAAGACCAATTTGCAGAGCGCAGTTCTCAAGGCGATGTAATAGAGATCGTCCCACTTCCTAGCCTATTTAAGTCCTTGACAACTTACAATAGTAGATCGCTTCGTTCTGATACAAATTTTAACTTTAACTTCTCCTGCATTGTGATTTTACAGGGAGAAGAAGTGGGTGACAGTTGGCGACACGTCCCTACGGATTTACAAGTGGGTACCAGTAACAGAGCCCAAGGTTGACGATGTGAGTATCCTGCAGGCGGCTTGCATTTTTCAAGGTGGAGACTCATGTTTAGGGAAGGCTGAACAAAAGATGCTGTCTGTTCTGTGAGCCTCTAAGCCAAGTCTGGTGCGTGTCTCCCAAGCCTGGGGATGGAACAGCTCCAGAGACAATGTTGAGCTCTGCAAAAAGTGATATTGATGGTTCATTAGGTGGCAAGTCTTCAGAGTCAACTTGTATCAGTTCTCAGATAACTGTTACACAGTTGACTTGGAACTGATTTTGAAGCGTTCTTCAACATAATGATTGATGGGAATGGGGATAGAAGCAGGAGGTCAGTTACATTGTCCCTCTTTCTCATTGATACTGAAGGGAAAGGAGGCACTTTGTGGTGTATTGTCTGTGCGTTGTTTTTGTTTTGCTAAAAAAATGGGTGCAAAACACTGAAGTTAGAGTAGGAAACCTCAGTAGAACTGAGATGGCTCATACTAAGATACCCAGCCCAAGCAGTACGGCCCATGTGCTTCTAATGTAATGGCTGTTTTTGACAAATGTTTGGTATATGCATCATGTTTATGTTCTGGTGTGCACTGTTCATTTGCCATAACACAGTCATGTGGCATGAAAATAACAAATGTGAAAGTCAAAGTTGATTGGACTTAGAAATTGTTTTTCAGTATCAGTTTTACTCCTAACTTATAATTGAGGTACTGTTGTAGAGATAAAATTAATCCATGGTACCGCAGTAAATTAAATGTACAGCAGGATATATGTATATCCTATGTTTGGTACTCCTCCCTTGGGATGTCCTGCAGCTTTACTTTATTTGAAGTATGAATTAAGACCTACTTGGGAGAAAACTACTGTGAATGCATACAGCGATGGCTTTCAGATGAGGCAGTTTTACAGACTTGTCTCAAAATTGACTCAAAGTCCAAATTCAAGACCTGTGGTTGATTAGCACTGTTTCACTTGGGGTTATTTCTTTTGGTGCCTTTGTTGCACCCCAGGCTCACGCGGCAGTCGGAGCTGTGGTAAGCCGTGGTAAGCCGTCTGTCATCTTTCAAGGCTCGAGCAGCATCTCTGCGAAATAGCCATTTTTGAATTGGGAAGCTTTTCTGGTTTCTGTACAGATATTTGTTCTGTCTTTCTAGTTACTGAATGTTTGGTCTTGATTTTATTATTATGTTCCAGAGTGGGAGAGGAAGCTGTGTGCAGGGAGAGAGAAGGTCGCTTAGGCTCGTGGCTTCTGAAAATGATTTTCCTGCAGTTAAACTGTGCTTCTATGATGGGTACTATGGAACTTTGAAATAGAATTTCTGTTGAGTTTATGGATGAATTTCCAAAGTGACTGGTACCTAAAGTCAGGTTCTCTGTTAGGAAGAATGGGCTTATGTAGCAGTCTCTGTATGCAGAGTTTAATTGTAGTTTTTGAGCCGTAATCTTCAGCCCCCCCACCATTCACACATTGTTCCAAAGTCACTTGGTCATTTCTTTGAACTGGAATTAAGCTCTGTCCTTCAACTAGTTTTTGAAGGCTGTTATGGAACCTCACTGTTTTGATGCTTCAACTTTTTTAAATGAACAAACCACCCCCCAAGCCCACCTTTCAGCTTAAATTGCTCAGTAACTGCTCAGTGCTTCTCCTGTGCCAAATGTGTCCTCTTACCTTCAGAAAAGCTGGGAGAGATCTTCCCCTCTGAACTTCCATTTTGCAAGGATAAAGAAGTCCGCGTGGTTTCACCTCTATTTCTTGTATTAGAGAATATAATCTGGGTCCTTTCATTTGCTCTCTCTGAAGTAATAAAGCAATTAAGAAAGCCTAATAGTCTATGTGATGTAAAGGGAAAAATCTTCCCAGGTCTCGCTTGCTGAATTTCTTCTTCGGTCTTAGGCTATGTTAGATTTAATGTCCTTCCCTTGTTGGAGCATGTTGTCTTAACCAAATGCATAGGTTGGTGAGCGGTCTTCCTAGAGCTAGGCTCTTAATTGTCTGCTCAGCAGGCACGCAGAATCCTCCAAAAGCAGTGCAGCTGGCTCTTTCTCCTAGGAGACTGATTACGTCACCTCTTAATTGAAAATGCTGCATCCCGTAGCAGACGCAGATTTTCCACGTGATGGATGCCAACGTCTCTTCCTTTGTTTTAATGCTTGCAGTCCATACTGTTGTTTGGTCACGAGCCTGTTGTGACCTATTGTCCATGTAGGACTATATTGCATATGCTCTCTGTTTTAGGCCAATCTGATTTTTCTTAATTCGTCGTTGAATTTTAATGAAGAAACAGCATTAGATATAGAGCAGGAGGAGGTTTCTGCAGCATAGGTCATTGAGAAAGGTAAAAAGCCTTCTCTGCAGTGTCAAAGTTCTAAATCTGTTATCATTCCTGTTATGAACACATTCCTGTTGTCTGGGTGTGGCCCAAAGCTCCCTAATATGAAGGGGGGCATGCACTGAGTTTGATGGCAGTGTGCTAATATGCGTAACCCATGGAGTAAGCAGGGTTAAGCGGTCAGAAATCAGGTAGCTCGTGAATCTTCAGCCCTGCCCCTCATCAACGTTCTTCATTTTTCCCAGTATGGCAGAGATTCTTTTGACCTTGCCTTTATAGTTGGTTACAGAGTTACCTGCTGGCATCTCCCTGGTTCT
Source organism: Pavo muticus (assembly GCA_016647715.1). NCBI lineage: Eukaryota > Metazoa > Chordata > Aves > Galliformes > Phasianidae > Pavo > Pavo muticus. The sequence goes on from JACDJE010000004.1 coordinate 4,584,866, forward strand.
TTGAATGGGTTTCGGCAAGCCATTTAATCACTGTGCCTCTGATTCTCAGCTGACAGGAGGAGGGATAGTATTGAGAGCTGTTGTACTTCTTTTTACAAAAATAGTGCAGTGGTTTAAAGAGAAAAAAAAGTGATTAAGTGCTAACTGCTGCTAGAATGTCTGGATAAAAACCTATGTCCTCTAATGTCTTGTGTCATGAAGAGTACCATTAAAAAGAACAGCCCTGCCATGACTAGGACTGATGCATTATTGGTATCATCGGTGCTTATCTCCTTGGTTTGTTTCTCTCTTGAAGTTAGATGCTTACAGAAGTAATGAGTGGAAAGAGCTTCATATTTAAACTCTTGTTGTCATTATTCTGTTCTTGTGTGTTTTTGTTTTGTTTTCTTCATGGTGACGGTGTCGTTTGTGGTACCTTTTGTTTTTCAGAAAAATAAGAATAAGAAAAAAGGCAAAGATGAAAAATGTGGCTCTGAAGTGACCACTCCAGAGAACAGCTCCTCTCCGGGGATGATGGACATGCATGGTGAGTGGGAGAAGGTCAGCACAAATTACCCTATTACACTGCTGTGGAAGTGTGAGCTAATGGTGTCAAATCCTCCATTGCTCAGTTTGGATCAAAGTGAGAATGGCATCAAATACTTGCTCACTACTTTGGATTTCTGTTCTGTGGATGTACCAACGGTTGTTTAAATGCCTTTTTTGGGGTCTCTGTACGTGGAGGAAAATATTGTTAGTGGAGCTATATGTGAAAATAAAAATGTCAATATCTGCTATCCAAATGTTATGCTCTTACCTACGTTGAGTAAGTAACTGTCAAGCTTGCTGCTTGCGGAACCAGAAGACCCCCAGAGCCTCGGTGGCACCTACCATTGTTTGTATAGGTTTTGTACTTATTTAAGGGAAGAAGCAAGTCAGAGCAGAATTCAGTGAGAGTCACAAGAACAAGCTGAGGTTCTCCTGCATCTTCCTTCTGTCTTGACTTGATGAAATTAACTGGTTAAGAAAATGTTTTTGCTTCCCAGGCAGTATTAAATCAGTTTAAGAAACAAACAAACAAAAAACCTGTAACTTGTTGAGTGTTAGTATGACATTTATTACAGAGGAGCATGCACAGCTCTGTTTTAATGTTTTACTTTTAGGTTGTTGGATAGCAATTATGGTTGAGATGCAGCACTGTTTGAGCTGATAAGAGAGGATCGTGTTTTGGCAGGATGGGATTTTTTCACTTCAGCTTTATTTGCATTTTTATTGCTACTTGATTGGTTCTTGCAGTGTTTGCAGCGAGTCTGGTCTTGCGATTAAAGGACTGAGTGTGTTATTCACAGACTGGATTAATTTTTCATCCATGTTGCAAACTTCTAGTTTAATAATTTAATATTCTTAAGCCTTTCACCCCCATCGATGAAGTGAATATAATACTTATATCATTTTATATTGTGTTTTTAACCAATATTGTACAATTTCACTGTAAGCTTAATCTTATCTTCAAGCTGTTCTGACAAGAGATGGTCCATCACTGGCTATGTGTTTCTGAAGTCCTTTGGATGTAATGATTGTACAGATGCAGAGGGAGATGGATCACCTTCCTTGCTAGTAATTTAATTAATATTTTGCTGGGTTACTTCTCTCTGGGGATCGGGGCTTCTGTCTCAGTTCCCCCAGTTAGACTGGTTTAAAGATTACAGCAAGCTTCACTGCTATCCATAACATATTAGCTGAGATATTTAAACCACTGTCATTGGTCACAAGAAGAGGGCACAAGCAGGACATTTCCTGATCTGTGTTGCAGAAAGTTTTTATCATCGAGCTTCTTGAGAGTATTCTGAAGAATTATCTCTAAGATGCCGTCGCTTTTAGGACTGGCTGCTACACTGTGCTTTGATAGCACTGTGGGCTTTTTGACCTTTGGGACACACTTCTAAAATCACCTGCTCATCAGAGCATTGTAGTAATACAAAGGAAGTTTGTAGCATGGGTATTTCATTGGCCCTTTGTTAGCTGATCTATAAAATGAGGTGGCTTCAGTTAACCTGTTTTACTCACATTATAAAATTTTGGGTTCTTTAAAAGAGATCGAAGTAAACATTCTCAGTTTTACTGTATAATATTATTTACGTTTAGACAACTCATGTAATTACAGCACATGCTGCAAGAGCAGAAGTTGTGATGGTATGGAGTAAGGCTGGTGTTAGTGTAAACACTGCTGTACTTGGTCTCCAACAAGCTAGACTATATCCTGCATTATCAGGATATTACAGGAAGAACAAATAAAAAAGGAGCAATTGTGTTGTGCTTTTTATTCAGATCTTGGCAAATTGGACTTTCTTGTTTAAATCTCTTTTGTTAACAGATGACAATAGCAACCAGAGTTCAATAGCTGATGCTTCTCCAATAAAACAAGAAAACAGTAGCAATTCAAGTCCAGCACCAGAACAGAATTTGGCAACACAAGCAGATGGCACTGAAGTAAAGTCTGATGAAACTCAGTCAGAAGCAAAGGAGCAACCTGGTTCAGAAGGTAAGCTGAAAGACCCTCCTTAAAGCCAGCAAAAACTGTTGTCCTTTAGTGTGGTATCCTTTTGCTGGTCCGATTTAAGAACTGAGTAATAACAGCTTGAAATAGATGGTTCTGAATTCTCAGCATCTGAATAAAAATGAACCATAATCTCTTGCTTACCCATTGTTCTTCCATACAACAGGAAAGGGCAGATTGACACTCAAGTCCTTTTTGGAGAGGAAGCAAACAAAATAGTTTGTTGTTGTCATAATCTCAGTCTTGAAAGAAGAAATAATTTAAAATCTTTAAAAAGTGACTGTTACCATTTAATCACACAAACCCCAGAAAGAGTTACTTTTGTAGGCATGGAAATGTTCATTACTTAGTGTGAAAGTAAAATGGAGGTGAGATACTTTGAATTGTATTTCATTTTTAATTGTGTAAACTAAAATGTAAGCCTTCCTTTTTTCTCGACATTGCCAGTTACTTGTTCAAAATTTCGTTCTGAATTCTGTCCTCATTTTCTGAAAGCTACAATTGTACACAGATGAAAACTGCGTGTGGATTAAGACATTGTTGTGAACCTCACTCTTTAAATGGTATTTGGGTAATTGAAACATGTTCTGTATTTATAATCTGTGGAAGATAAGTGTCTTATCCCATTGTAAGAGATAAAATATGTCCTTAACGCCATTCTAATTGTTTGGTTGCAGAATTCTTCCCATAGCAAAGCAATTAAATTATGCCTTCCTGATTAAGTTCTTAGCTCGGTAGATCCACAAACCAATTTAAATTTAGAGCTTTTATCTTGGTGATACTGGAATGATTATGTGGAAGTTGTCATCGTTAATGGGGGTTAAATTTTGACAACCGATTCATCACCAAACAGGAACAGAACAGAATCCTTCGAAGAACGCCTCAACAAGCACGTTTGTGATATGGTAAAATGTGAAGATTTATTCCTAGGTCTGAGACTGCCGGAACTTTTTTGTGTGAAGATGTTAGGTAGCATACATGCTCCCCTGACTAAATTTAGATTCAAGGAAAATCATACCAAGTTCTGTGGATTAGTTCCCAAGTCCATTACTGTAAAACAAAAGGGAGAAGCAGTGACAAAAAAACACACCTTGCTAGCGTAGCTACACAGCTTGGGATCCACTGATGGTCACAATTCAGCCTTTTTCTGTAGCTGCCTCTTCTGGTTCAAAGTAATTTTCCTTGCATTCATTCAGCCCTTTGCAAAGTTTGTTTGAACTTGTTCACTGATAGCATTGACTTAGTTCTATGTTACAGAGCGTGTGGGAGTTTAGCTCCCTCTAGGGGCTGACTCCAGCAATCGTATACTGCTGGTAGCAGGAAGGCAAAGGCCTTGTAAAGTGGCAGTAGCGAGTTGTTTTGATTGTGGAGTTTGAAATTAATTCGTTATGTTTGTGTTGTTATATATGTTATCATTAATGGCTACGTGTGAGTGGAATTTTCATCTCCTGCTGAATGCTTTCGCTTATAATAATTTCTTGAAATTTCAGATACCTCTGATGAACAGAATTCACAGTCTTCAATGGAAAATTCCATGAATAGTTCAGAGAAAGCAGAAATTCAGTCCTCTGGAGAAAACGATATACTTACAGAGGCATCAAAAAACTCTCAGGTAACCTTAAGCACAAAAGCCCAATTACTTGGGATTTGAAAAAGAGCATTTTTACCAAAAAGCAAATGGAAGGAAGCCAGTTGTATATTTAGGCTCATTTCCTAATGCAATGGCAATAATGCAGCCGTAGAGTATTAGACGTATGTATACATACCTGGTGGTTAATTTGATTGCCTTCTTGCATTTCAGATAATCTGATGAGCAGTACAACAACTGGTCTGGTTTAGTTTTTGTGTTCCTGTACCAGGCTGTGTTAGTTTTATATGGAAATACTACAATTTAGCCTTAATGAATGGTCTGGGCCTCACCAACTGGAAAGACCCCTGTGCAGGCAATTCAGATACAAAATATTTTCTATCAAAGAGAGCTCATACAGCGGTTAGGAAAATGAACTTCTTAGATTCTGTAGGCAAGGTGTTCTCATGTTGGCTTGCTTAGAATACTGAACAAAAATCCAGGTGAGTGGAAGAAGGAAATTACTGTAATCATCCCGTTCACACCGGGACCCTCAGACAGAGCACTGCTCGTACCATTGGTTTTCCTTGTGGGTGGCTGGCTAATTTCAGTGCCCTCCTTGGTCTTTCCAAATGTTTCGTGTTCTGTCCTGTAGAGGTTGCTTTGGCTACAGCAGGAGCAAATTCATGTGCACGTGATGTGTGCTATGCTCAGGTGTGGAGTTGAGGGAAGTCTGGGTATAACCATGCATCAAGGCTGTTGCCTGGAACATTCCCTGAGGCATCTAGCCTGGAACTAGAAATTTGTCCTTTTGAGTAGAGGATACAAGTGTGAAGAAGCTGAAGATGTAAGTAGAGCAGTGACTTTTGGAAGCAGATTGACTTGGTCACATCATTCTTGTATCCAGGGATGCTTTGTGTTTCACAAGTGACGCGCCAGGGAATTTTTTCTTGCTTCTTGTTTGATGTTTATGGCACCTGAAATTCAATGCAATGATAACATGATTGTTTTTCTTTCCCCCCTGCCATTAAGGACTCTGAAGGAGTGCCACCTTCTAAAAAGATGAAAGTAGAGGCTTCCCAACAAAACGTTGAAGAGATTTAGACTATAGATTTTTCTGGTCAGTTTTTATGTAAGGTACATCAGTGGGCTTAATTCTAGAACAACCTTACTTAAGCATCTTCTCTTGGATGAGGACAGAACTCCTAACTTTTCAAGTTACCAAGCAAAAATCCAAGAAAGCCTAACAAAGGTTTAACTTCTCAGACACTGAAAACTTTTTCCTGTGAAACAAACATTGAGAACTTTTAAGTTACTGTCTCTGAAATGGTTGGAGTAAACAACTCAGGAGGGGTCTACGCACTGTTTCTAAAGTCAAAATTACGATTATGTTGCTGCTGTATTTTTTTTCATTTCTCTATTTAACATTGTAAGATATTTAAGGATGGTACAGGTCAGGTATTAGCTTTCATGTGAAGTTCATTGTTCTGGCGCGATGTCTGCTTTTGTTTTGTGCCTTGTGTTCTGAAAACAGTGCTAACTTTTAACTTTTAAAAGTTGTTTTGCAACTGTCTCCTTTGCAAAGTGACCTATGTTTGTATAATGCCATGTAGAAAGGCTTTTTGTTTTTTGCTTTTTTGCTTTTTTTGGAGGGGGGGCTGTTTTATTTTATTTTTAATTTTTAAATCCCTGGTGCTTAAATTTGAACAAATACCGATCAGGAAGCCATTTTCACTCTTGGAGTCCAAGGAGAGAAAAGAGCTTGATATATTATTTTAGCAGCTATAGTGGAGATCTTTTATTGAATGCATGGCATTCGCAACTGTAAATTTGGTCTTCTAAATACTTAACTTCATCAGAAGTTAACATGATCTGTTTACCATTTATAGTCCAGATCTGAATATATAATGTAACACAACAGTTAAAATACTTAGGTATTAGGTCCAGATCTCTGTACTGGGTACAACTTGCTTTACAGAAGAGTTCCACTATGTATATAAATAGGATCAAAGGGATTGATGCACAATGAATTTATTTTCAATTGGACCTTTTTGATATGAGATTTTCACTGAACTGGATTTCGTTGTACTGTTTCTGTATAAGATGTTTACTTCTGTGTTCCAGGTTAATACTGTATTTGGGACTTTTTTTCCTTTCAGCAAGTCTTGTAAATAAGCCTTGTTGTTTCTGTCGTCTGCATCATTGATAGAAATGTTCCTTCTTTTACAATTATGTCAAAGTGTGCTTATGCTGAACTTAATTGAAAAGCACTAAGCATGTGCAACTCCCTTCAAATCAGTGGCATTTAGAAGTGCAGAACCGTCTGCAGAGGTCTCGTCTTTGGGGCCTGATCTTCCAGGGTGAGTGCCCAGCTAGAACTGCTCGGTGCCAGTGGGAACCACTCACTTCTCACTTAATTCTCTTTACACACACATGTGCACGTGCACACACGTGTACTGCTGGATCAGGCCCTTAGTCTGTCTTCACTTTGTGTGTGAGAGGTGGAGCTTGTAATTTAAACTATGAGCTCACAGCTATGAAAATGGTTGCATATAGTTTGTAAGCTAAGAACTGTAAATACTTTTTTAAAGGAAAAAAAAATAATCGCTTCCAGTTGATACATTTTCATAATTAGCTCTTCATCAAGCTTATTTATTTCTGAATTCTCCAATAGTGAAAATGGCTTGCACTTAGACTACTGGATTGCGTCTGCAATTACCACTTTATTATGAAAAACAATGGGGAACTTGGGGGAGGGAGTGCAGGGGGGGCAGGTGGGCAGCCAGTACTGGCGTTCCATAGGATGTTTGTAGGATTCAACTCCAAACAACGTATGACACTCAATTTCACAACTTTTCCTTTGTGTTGAAATAAACTTTTTGGATTTAAACTGAATAAAATTTGATTGCAAAACCATTTGTGAAAGCAGTGTGCTCCCTAGCAAGTTTTTGGGATTTCTGGTCTGATCACCGAGTCCATTAACGTTCTGAAAATAAGGAAATGAGGAGCCGAAAATTGTTTGCACAACATTATGCAATGAAATGGTAGAATTCTCTCTTGAATCGTGTGTATGCCTAAAATGTGGATAACTGGTCAATGATGATTGATTTGTATGTATATTACATTCAGATTTAAGTGATATTTTGTGAGAAGTTCTATTGATATATGAAATGGTCAAATTTAGAAAGATTCAGACTTTAAAATATTTTTGCTTTACTGTTTTTTTTTTTATTTTTAATGCTAAAGCAAAACAAATCCGATGCCACCTTTGACAAGCAGTCATTTTTACTAATCCCTATCTCCAGGTGCATCACAGCAAGTTTTTAATTCTAATTTTGTAGAAGTTTCCAAGGGAATAAATAGATTTTTCGTTTAGAAACGAATTCCTGTACTTTAGGAAGAAATAAAATATATAAATAGCACTAAAAATACCTCAAATTTTTCATTAGATAGAAGCATTTATTGGCATTATTGACATCAACAGGTTTAATTGTAAGCTTCCTTTTCTCTCCTGTGGCTTCTGCTCGGAACTGTTCATTGTTCTGTGGCTTACAAGACAAGGCATCATAATTATATTCCTAGAGGCTTTATTTCTAAAATAGTGATGTTTCATTTACAGCTTATATGGGATACATTCAGAACTTTTATTTTTAACCAGAGATTCTAGTGACAACAGACAGCTGAACAAGCAGATAGATTTGGGTTCCTTAGATCAGTTATTGTCATTCTCTAAGAGAAGAGACTTTGGCATTACCTGGTATGAAGAAATCCAAAATAGTGTATAAGACTGTTATTAGTCTTAGTGAAGTGCCTGATAACATTTATGGGCCAACGGATGTGATTAAACACATTTTAATGCCAGAAAGTACAGATGGGACCAAACCAGAACATCAAATTCAAACCAGTCTGAGGTTTGAAACCAGATCTAAATCCAGTTGTTGTTTTGTTTGGTTTTTGGTTTTTTTTTGGTTTGGACCTGTCTCTACCAGAAACCTGTTTTATGAACTCACTGTAAAGGGTTTTATTGAAAGCATTGAGACGTGGAGCAGGAGAGATGTAATTTTCTTCAAGATGACTGAAAGTTCTCATACAGCTAACGTTTTAGACATAGTGCAGATTTCAAGAAGTGCTTCCTCGCTACAGTGCTGAATGTTGGAGCTTCAGTTACAAAACATAAAAAGAAAAAAGAAAAAAAATTAAAAAAAAAAAAAAAAAAAAAGAAACTAGAAGCAAGCAAGTAAATTAGCTGAGTTTGTGGAACGTGTGGGAAGGCCTTCCAAATAAGTGATTTACTCAGCCAAACATTTTATAGCAGAACTATTCCTTGGAATTTTTATGCTTGGGAAAGTAGTTGTTAAACATTCCAAAAAAAAAAAAAGTGCTGGCACTTACAAAACAACAAAAAAAATCGACAAGGCAGTATAAACTCTTGGTTTTGGGTGGCTATCTTCATACATAACATTGTCATGTTTTGGAATGTTCTTTATATCTAAGGGCCTGTTAGAAGGTGTAAAGAATTTTGTTTTCTTCAATACCTAATCGTTTTCCATCTTATGATTTGTGTGTGTGCGTGTTGTACAGCAGTATAATTTTTCACTTATTTATTCCATCGGTAGTTATGGTTTGTACAATGTACAATGGTTTCATTTCAAAAATAAAATAAAAAAATCACAACACGAATGCTTTGTGACTAATTTTTATTGAGAAACTTAATCGCAGCTTGTTTTTTTAATTAAAAATAAATTCCCATTTTATAGTCTTTTGAAATATGCATTCTATGGTGTTGCCTTATTTGATAGTATGTAAAACGATTCATTTGGTTTGACCAAAGGTTGCCTCGGTGTGTTGGCAGGGCACTGCCTGGGCGTGGGTAATGTGACAGCAACAAACGAATATGGGCAATGAAATTACAGCAGCCTGCAGAAAAACTTGGTATGTAAGGCTTAAGGTGCTTACTGTTGGCTTAGTACCCAGCTAACGTCTTGTGGAAACTTAAATTGGAGCAGAGGGCACAGTGTGAAAATGTGCTTCAGCTGGGAAGCATGCTCGAGTCTGATGCTGGCAAGGATAAAAATTCCTAAGAGTTTTGGAAGGATTCTTTACATTCAGGATGGATATGAAGTGTCCTGCTTATTCTCAGCATTCTATGTACTGTGTCCCAAAGTAGCCTGCAGCTGCCCAGATGGCTGTGGGGGGGGGGGTGAGCTGTGAGTAGCGTGCTGTTCCTGGCTGGTCCGTTTTGGTGCCTCCCTTGCATTTACTGGGGTGCCTGTGGGATCCTCTCATTGAACCACTTCAATCTGCTACCCTGGGTGAAAAACAGCTACCTAATTTTAGTGTTGTTTGTTTGTTTGTTTTCATTTTATGGAGTAGGGCATTAAAACAGTAGAGAGAGGAAAAGAGTGGGGATTGCAGCCTCACGCAAGACAGGTCTCAGGAGTAAAAGCCTCTGAACAGGTAAGGCTTGCGCTGGTAAAAGAGTGAGCAACAACACAGCCTGGAAAGCGGAGTGCAGAGCTGCAGGTTGGCTGTGGTTTGCCTGGAGCAGGATGGGCTGCAGAGCTGGAGCAATGGCCAGACTCCCAGCCCTGCAGCCACCCCATGGTCTGGGGCTGTCAGTAAGTCTCCCTGGGCTCTGCCTCATCAAAATGGCAAGGCTTATCTCCCAGTCTGTGAGATTTAGGAAGATAATCTCTTACCACTGAGAGCTGTGGTGTATGCTGCAGGTATATTTTTAAGCACCACGAATGTGTCTCTGCTCAGTGTGTGTTATAGCTGAATTATAAGTAAATGTCTCTAATCCTGTGCCTGCTTTTTGGAAGGAACATCAGCAGAAGATGGTGGCCTACATCATTTTGCCTTGCACCACAGATTGCTAAAAACAGTCAGAGAAGGCATTGCTGAGATGCTGCTGGGTCCGTGGTGTTCCCTGTGCCTCCCAGAGTTCCCCACTGTGGAGAAGAAGAGGAGAGTCAGCAGCCTTGGCCTGGTGGTGCCCTGAGTGCTCATCTTAATGAAGTGAAGCAGAACGTCCATCTCCAGAGCTACGTTATGATTGCAGCCTTTTCTTAAGAACTGCCGTACGTGATGTTGACTGAGAGCTTAAGGTCAGTCTTGATTTTAGACTTCTCACAGCTGGAGTCCTATGGCAATGATACCTTCCTCTTCCTTTGTGTGGGGGAACTGTTGAACTTAGCTGAGCTTAGGGCCGTTATTCTGAGGAAGAGCATTAGCAAAGACCTGCAGTTAATTCCTGGTTCTGGTCAGCATGACCGCAGCCTTACAGCCAGAGGCGGTTCTGCACTTCTGCTCAAGGCCTCCCCACGTGCCACCTCGTGACCTTGTCCTGTGCCCTGGAAGTACCACACTGGGTATTAAACCGGGGGTAGTGGCGGCAGAGCAGCAGCGTGGCACCAGGGATGTGGTGACTTCGCCTTCCTTGGCCACGATGTTTTGTGCCTGTGGTGGTGCAAGGGGAAAGGACAGGGCGGCGGTTGCGGCCCAGGGCCGCTGTGGGTGTGTGAGAGGACACGACGTGGTCCTGCCCTCACGCTGTGAACGGCAGCGGGGCTGCGCTCAGGGGCGGCGGAACGACCTTCCCCTGAGGGAAAACCCGATCGGGGGCGCTTGGCGGGAAAGCACCCCGCAGCTGCGGGACTGCGCTGTCGGGTGCGGCCGCTGAGGGCCGCAGCGCTGAGGCGGGAGCGCGGCCCCCCCGGGAACGAGGAGGGGCGAGCCGCGAGGGCGGTGCTGCTGCTCCGGCTCCTGCCGGCGGGGCGGGGCGGTGAGGGCCGGTCTGGGGCGGAGCGGGGCGGTGGCGGCGCAGAGCGGGCGGCGGGCTCGGCCGGGGGCTGGCGGCGGCGGCGGCAGCGGGGCCATGGCCGCCGACGTGTTCATGCGGCCGGCGCAGCTCCTGGGCGCGGCGGGGCCGTTGTCTCCCCGCACAGAGCCCGATGAGGACTCGTCGGACACCGACGACGGCGGCGCTTCGCCGGGAGGAGGGCGGCGGTGTGGGCCGCGGCGAGGGCAGCCCCCGGGCCCCCAGATCATCCACTCGGGCCACTTCATGGTGTCGTCGCCTCACAGCGAGCACCCTCCCAAGAAGGGCTACGACTTCGACACGGTCAATGAGCAGACCTGCCAGACCTACCAGTTCGGGGCGGCCCGAGGGGGCGGCGGCGCCGGGGGGCGGCTCAGCATCGACGCATCCCTCACGAAGCTCTTCGAGTGCATGTCCCTGGCCTACAGGTACCGGGCGTGGGGCCGAGCGGCGCCGGGGCTCGTGAGTCAGCGGCGCGGGGAAAGCCCCGAGGGGGCGGGGAGGGGCGCGGGGCCCGAGGGCGCGGGGCCGGGGCAGAGCCGGGGGCGGGCGGAGCTGTGCGGGGCTGCGTGACCCCCGTGCGGGCGCCTCTTCTGTCGTACGAGAAGTTGGGGCTCCGCGCGGGCGCTGCGCTGCGCTTAGGCCACGGTGCTGAGGGAAAGCTGCGCCCCAGCCCGCGCCTGCTGCGCTTCGTGGCGTGCAGGGACACCAGTGACCTCGGCACACAGGATCCCGTCCTGGCGTGGGAGCGCGGCCGTGGGCGCAACGCACAGCATCGCCGCCAGCTTTGGTGTGAGTGGCCGCCTTCAGCGCCTGGAGCCTGAACAGAGAGCCTCACAGGGACACGGGAACTGCCCTCTGAGCTTTTTGTCCGGCTTTCTTTCTACAACTGCTTCAAGAAAGTAGAGTCTGTCATTGTTTCCTTTGTTCCGGTGGCAGCAGCTGAGCGCTGCACTTCCTGGGTTTATCGGCGCCTTGCGCTTTGACTTCGGTTTTGCTTTCCATCAGTTTATTCAGATGTTACATCCACATTTAGGCCCTTTGTCTGTCTTCCAAAATGGAGGCAGAGCGATGGATCAGAAGTGTTGGGAAAGATGTGTGTCTGCCCGAACCTTTTGTTCCACGCGATAGAACAGAAGCGGGATCCAATCTGATGTTCTCTATTAAGCGTATTCTGGAAGTTGATTAGAAGGGATGATGGAAAACTCCCCTGAGCGTTATCAACAGGAATACTTATCTTCGTTTGTAGGAGCCATATTAGCTGGAGTTGAACTTTGCCTACCCCAGATGTCTCTATTCTTTGCCGTTTTACAGGGGCTTTTCTTCTGGGTTTAGAATTTATTTATTTTGAAGTATTGCTTAGTGAAGAGGAAACAATAGAACTGTCCATTTGGTACCTTTAGCGAGAAAACAGAGCTGTAAGTAACCTCGCTTGGGTAATTTGTACCAGCAGGTTATTAGTTACTGATGTGAAGAGGCTCATAAAATCTTAGTGTTTACGAAACAAAATAAAAATATGACACTAAAAATCAACCATTCTGCCTGAGAGGAATATGCAGAGGAACCAAAAGTATCACAAGTGACACAGCTTCTGTGTATCTCCTCACCGGCCTCTATTACGCGTGTAGGCTGAGGCTCGCTGCCTTAGAAGTGGTCTGTGCTCTCCTTGGGGAGCGTGGCACTTAGGGGAACAGCGACTGCTTCTTGTGCTGTGCTTCAGGTTGGTCTGAGGGGCTCTGGTTGGCTCGGGGATGGTTTTATTGTTACCTTTGCTGTATCTTTATCATTTATCTGATGCTGACAAAAAACGCAGATATCATGTGCAGTTTCTACTGCTGTCACTGGATGGAAACCCATACTAGAGAAAAACAAGAAAATAACCCCACAGCAGAAAGGTGCAGAAATGTCTTTTGGCATTGTGGCTGTTGCAGACCTAGCAATGAAGGGCCCGAGCCAGCAAGTCGTGTTTCTGGAGCAGGTTGATAGCTACATTAAGTACAGAAACAAGGAAGTTGATGTAACAGAGCTATGTGTGCAATATTTATTTACACTTGACATCCATTGCTGATATCTCAGTGTTTAAAGTCTTAAAAAGAAGCACTAAGTTGTGTTATCTATCAGCCTTACTGATGAACTAGCAAAGGAAGTTTTTCTAGATTACCAGGTCGGGATGGTTTACATTTGAGATGGTCAGATTTATGCTGAATCACATTCACTTGGGGATGCATAGCATAGCCTGGGCTCTTCTAATTGTGCTGGAAATATATTTTTTTTGTCTTACGTAGCTTTGTTCTATTAAGCAACTGCCACACTTTTTTATGATTAAAAAAGAAGCTGTTTCTGAACGTGAGGGAAGCGATTCCCTCATGCCTTCGAGCAGTACAAGCTAACCTGATTTTGATTTTCATCCTGTGTGTCTCAGTCACGTATCGTCTGCACAGGCAGAAGAACCTCATTTCAGATGAGCCATTTCACAGAGGAAAACATGGCCAGAGCACGCCTGGCTGTACAGTTTGGAGATTAAAACAATCTTCTAAATCAATAAGTTACTTATAAACGCTGCAGTTTACCACAGGTGTCACGCGGGCTGCACTTTATCTAAGTGTCACCAGGTTTTTTCATGAGATTGATTGTGGTAACCGTACCGTGCTGGCGGAGGTAGAAGAGCCCTGGTTTTTCTCTTCCAGCCCTTTCATCTCAGTGCTGTAAAACAATGTGACCTTGCACATCTCTGCGTGCGTAAGCAGCACAAGTAACTGCAGTTGGTATATGGCGGGTAGGCCTCTTTGTACAGGAAGATTTAAAAAATGTGCTTTCCAAAATGGAAACGACCTTTGCCATTGTTCCTCCTAATAGTGAGAAGCTGTGCCAATGATTATGTGGCCCGTAATGGCTATTACGCAGAATTACCTCAAATGAAATGTAATCCTGATATTTAATTTACTGAAACCCTTTACTAACTTTAAACTTATCCAAATATTTACATCACCCAAAAATAACTTTCCCAAACTGAGCTATATTCTGAGATGTTTTGATTGTAGCACGTCGTAATGTAAGTTGGTTGATGCTTTTTTTGAGATTTGGATGAAGAATTTTTCCAAATCGTGTCTTGCAGCACTGCTGTCTTCAGCAGAAAAACAATGTCCAGCTCCTTGTGGCATCCAGGCTGAAGGCTTTTGTGAGGTGAAAAAATGTGCTGTAAGAAAGGACGCTGCAAGCCATTAATGGCCCTATTGGGCTGGAATATGGGAGTGGCGGCATTCCCTGCGGAAAGCTCTGCTTTGGGAACATGCAGTGTAAGATCCAAAACCTGAAGTATGCATGTAGAAATGCATTGCCAGGCAGAAGATCCATGCAGCCAAGGGAACAGGCCAGCCAGCTGTGTGTGGTCATGTGCGTGGTGTAAACAAAGCATGAGCCTTATTTTAGGAATTAGTGAGCGTGAGCTGTTCTTTAATGTGGGTGGCTTTCTTTTTACACTTCTGTTCCGTGTAATTATGCCAGCTGATGTCAATCTTACTCGGCGGTACGACATGATAGGGTAAATGAAAATGACTTTGTGGGCTTGTTTATTATTAAGTAGCCTCAGAACCCTCTCACCTTCTAATGAGAGCTTAAGGAGCACGCCAGGTGTTGTATTTAAGGTAAGAGTGTTAATGCTGGCATTAGGTACTTGTTTAAAACCTTCTGGATCCTGCTTGTTAAAGTTGCACGGAACACGAGTGTGAGGTGTGGGAGCCGTGGCATCAGTTTGCTTTTGAGAAGCTTGCCAGGTCGTTTCTAGATCTCATCTCTCCTCTTCAGCAATCTGACCCCATTGCTTTATGTAGCTGTAAGCCAAAAGCATTCCCTTTGGTGCTGGACTGACATTTCGGATTGACTTGTTTCTGAAGCGCACTTCCACCTACAGTGAGTGAGTGCTTTGGGAAGTTCTTGGCAGTGGTGCTAGCAGGTTGGAGATAAAACGCTTCCAAAAGTTATCTGTGCATTGTTATATGCTACTTGTGGGAACAACTCTGACAAATACACCCGTGCTCACCTCATAAATTAATCCTAACTTGAATTGAGTTGCTGTGTTATGAGCACTGGTGGGTAAGGTATGCTATGTTCAGAGCACAGTGAATCAGGACAATGTTACTGAGCCTATTACCTTGCTTAAGTCAAGTGCTTGATATAGTCACAAGCTTTTAAGCTCTATTTAAGTAACTGGTAAGTTGCACCGTGACAACCTTGAGCCTCAGGAAGGTTTGCTGAGGCTGTGCTCATTTCAAAGATGCATTTCTTTTGCCAAAGTAAATATTTAATAGTGGTTGTGTGAAAAGGTCTCCATTAAAATTAAGATTTTGGTGTCTTCAGTGCTGCACGTGCCTGGGAAGAAGTGATAAATTCTGAAGACAGATTTAGATGCAGGAACAGCCCTTTTCTTCCACCAGGCTCCATGCCTGGTGCTTTTGGTGGCTTGTGCTGGTTTTGCCTGCTGTGTGGTGCCCTGCAGAGGTGTGGTCCGCAGCAATCGCGCTGCTTATAAAAACCATGTTGTTGATATCATCTGGTGATTTGCCACCCCATCTGCATGTTGTGTTGTAGTTTTCTTGTCCTGTGTTCCCAAGTAGTAAACAGATCATATTTTCTGGCATAAATACAACATGGATTTCATAACCATCATTTTTGTTGGGTTGTTGAAGCAGGGAGATGGGGAGCTGTGTGTCCTCAGATCGCCAAGTTCTTGGCTGAGCTGCGAGAGCTGGAATTTCTTCTTGTGAGGATTTTGTGTTGCGTGATCTTGGTGGGCTTTGAGTGAAGTAGAGTTTGGCAGCAGAAATCAGCATTTTGGTTACCTGGTTTTCTTTCTTTCCTCTGAATGGCAAGAGGAATTAAAGCCAAAAAATCCCAATTTCTCAGCTTTCCTCATGATTTTCCACTTACTCCTTTTGTAGTTCGCGGAATCGTTCTTGTTTGTTACTCTTCCGTGTTGGGAAAAAAATGTCCTCTCTTGGAAGGCAGGGCTGATGGTACAGCAGCTGCTTGTCTGTCTGTCTGTGTATCCCTGAGCCTTAAACAAAGGGGTACCCACAGCTGCTGCAAGGTAGGAAGTGGTGGGGAGGTGTAATGGAGCTGTGTAGCTCCACTGAGCTGATGGGCAGGCGTTTCTGCAGTGCCAGAAAGGTGTTCTAAATTTGCAGAGAAGCTGAAAGGCTTGAAAGAGAGTCAGCTCTGTTAGATGTTTTGTGTGAGTGGAATTGTTCCCCTAATCATGATACTGGGTGATCTCTTGCAAAGAAAGGGGAGTGGGAGGACAAGGTGTGAGGCGGGAGGCTGGCTGAGATTTGTAGTAAAATTACAAGGATCCTTGAGGAATGCATTGGATGAATGAGAAGGGCCAAGTTAAAGGCACGCAGTGGGGTCGATAGTGGTGGTAGAGGTCATGGAGATGAAAACAGGAAGGGGATACGACGATACTATCAAGTTCAGTCAGACGGGAGCAGGGGGAGTGGGAGGGCCGCTCCGGTGCTGCCTTGCTTCCTTTTGCTGTAAGAAGGAAAGGTTTGTCTCTCTAAAACAAAACAAAAAAGCTGATCAGCTTAAAAGCTTGGACCAGTTAGGATCTAATCTGCTATTTCATTTTTAATTAACAGACCGTAGGCTATATGCTTTCTACTTCCTCTCCTTTGTATGCAGCAATTAATTGCATTTACAGTTTTCCTCATCTGCCCTTTGATATTGTAACGTCACAGACACGAACGGTGTCTTTAAAGACAAAACTTCTAAGCTACTTCTGAGGAAAAAGGCGAGCTTTCTGAACTCTTTGATGGCTGTTGCAATATTTTATGGCTGTCCTACAAACTTTCTTTTCACTCTGGGAAGGAAACCTTTAAAATACGTATAAAACAATTCTATAGACGCTTAGAAAAAGTACTTGTTACAGTGACCTCCAAAGAAAATAGAGTTGGCTCTTTGTGTTCCAGACAGTGATGGAAAATTCTGAATCGAATTGTTTTTAGTGCAAGCTGAAGTTACACTATTGTCACCATTTCTGAAGCAGGAAGGCTGGGAAAACAGGGCTAGGAAAAGCTAGCTTTCCTGAAATCAGTTCTGCTAGTTGTACTGCTAGAACAGAAATTCCAAACGTGGGCTTCTCAAAATGTGTTTGTTTGCTCAGCAGGGAGCTGGAGGGCTGTTTCTAGTTATTTGTTTTGAATGTGAAACGTGTTGTCTTTATGCCACTTGCAGTATAATTAATGTTGGCATCTCTTTGTAAATCAGGCAGTAACGGCCATCGGAAATGTTCTAGCATGCGTTTGCTGCAGCTTATTTACTTTGTGACACGAACACAAAGCCTTTCTCTGGCCCTTAGTTTCTGGCTTGTTGATCTTAGATAAATCAGCTAACTGCTTACTTTTCCCTTTCTCTTTCATGAAAGTGGAAAAAACACTGCAGAAAGCCAGGTGTGTGCAGCAGCCTTTTTGAGAAGGGGAAACGGAGGCATAAAGTTCAGCAGTGATCTATCACGGGAACCTAGAAGGAATCCATATCAAAGGTGACAGTTCAGCTACAAACCTAGGTAATAAAGGCAAGGAGATAAACGGAAAATTCAGGAGGAAGCGAGGCAAAAGACCTGCAGCTTACTGACACCTGTTAGAAAAGGCATTGCCTTGTAACTGATGGGAGCTGCAGATGCAAATTACAGGGTAATAAAACCAGGCTGGTATTTTAACAGTAATCTTAATGCATCTGGGAGGCAGCGTGCTGCTCACTGCCTTTGGCGCTCGCTGGGCTGCGGGTGAGGAGCACCTGCTCCTGGGAATGGTGCTGTGAGCAGCATCGTGCTCCCTGTGGAAGGGCTGTGGTGTGCCATTGCCAAGGAAGCCTGGACAGCTGGGTCATCGGCTTTGGATTTTCAGGTCAGTTTCTGACCATGGCCTTCTGGAGAATCCACTTTTTTTTTTTTTCTTTTTTCCTAGAAAAAGCCTGTTATGCATAGAGAAGTTTGGCCTTTTCCCCTGTGGAGAGCTGTTTTGTTGTACTTGGAAGTCTAAATGGCATCCGCCTCCTTAAGCTGTCAAACGCTTTGCTGCCATGTGAGGCATGACCCCTTTCTGTAAGAGGAATTTGCACAAGAGGTGAACGTGGCACTCTGGCACTCCAGATGGCTGCAGGGCCATGCTCTCAGGCGACTGGTTGCATTCTGCGGGCTCCTTGTCTGCTCCCCTCCCTTGGCTTGATGCACCGCAGCTGCTGGGCTCGCTTTCATTGCGTTAAGTGGGTGTTGGACTGAGCAGATGGTTTGGCTGCTCAAACTCACATAGGGATAGTTTATCTGCCTGTCATTCTCACGCATGTGACGATTTCTTACAGGTCTCTTGCAGGCTTAAAGCCCCTGAGGAAGAAGTGGGAGTGTGTGAAATGGGGCTCTGGCTGTTCTGTTGCAGTGTGGAGGTTTGGCTGCAGGGCAGTTGTGGTTCCATCTCTCTTGAGTAGGTTTATGTTTGACCTTTAAGGTGTTCAAATCCAGAGTGCTGGATTGGGAGCAAACTTAGCAACAGTTAGTTACTTTTGTGAAACACTGTTCAGGCTGTCAGCTGTGCTTTCCTATGTGTAATAGAAAATGGGACTGGACTGGGACAGGACCTTGGGAAGCGGTCCAGACCCAAATCACAGCCAAATGGTTCCCTTGGCCAGTTATCCTGACAGGCAACCTGAGAAGTTAGCCACAGCATCCCTGATTAATGCCCTTTGCAGGAGGCAGAGCAGGGGAGTGCTGCAGCTCCCAGCCCCTGCACACTGTACGCTGAAGGTACAAAGCCTAGGGTGAGATGAGCAACTCCAGCAGCTGCTTCATCCTCTCTGGGCTGTAAAGCAAAAGGTGACAGACCAGACAGGGAGCAGCTGCAGATCACCACTTGGATTTCATGGAGCATGGTGTTCGGATCTGGTTTTGTTTAATTAGCGATATGTCGGTGTGTTTAGGCCAGACCTCTGCTGACCTACAGATAACCCTTCTGACATGATGTGTTTTGTGACATAGCATGATGCTATTAGAAAAAGGATTCAGCGGTGTAAGTAGCTAAGCTTTGTGCTTAACGAGTAGAACGCTCTTCCTGAAATGTGTAAAAAGATTTTAATGCCTTGTCACATTTTAATGGCTTGTTAAAGTTTCATCAGACAGCTTCTTGATCATCTTCACAGAACAATGATATCTGCTGCACTGATGCACAGTTATAGGCTTCCTCGTCTCTCTACTTCTAGTTCAGCTGCATGGAAGCAGTTGTTGCGGTCTTTGATGCTATATTTTGGTGTGTTTTATTACCTGTATTTTTTCTGTGTTTGGGAGTGCCTTGCTATGTACAGAGAGAAGTGAGGTTTTTTTAATGTCATGGGAGATTTCTAGATTTCCAGAGGATATCTTTGTTGTTCATTTATACCATACCAGAGCAAGCAGAGGATATCTTTACAGTTAAACTACGTACGTTTTGTTCGTGTTTCTCTCTTTAGTTGCAGATAAACAGTATTTCCCTGTGCTTCCCCTCAGTGATGTGGGAAATGAAGCACAGAATTTTGGGGTAATGGTTCAGAGCAGAAACGGAAGGAAGGAAGCTTGAGAGACCTACCCACTTTGTTTCAAAGGGAGCTATCCTTGTACAAGTACAGGAATCTGATGCTTGTTATGATTTTGTTTCTGCGTGAGCACAAAAAGGCTTCTTCCCATCTCAGCTGGAAAATAAAAGGGTGGTCTTGTCTTTGCTGGTATTCACTGGAGTCCGCTTGTTCTCGGAGTGGCTTGTGAGTAAGAATGCGTTGCAGAGCTGAGCCTTGTGGGTGACCAAGGGGGTAAGGAGAAGATCCAAGAGGCCCTGTTGTTGTGTAATTGCTTAGCCCTTCTTGAAAAAGAGGATTGCCATTATTAGTGTTGGAAGTGAAACAGCAGCTGTGTTGTTTATGTTTCGGTCTTGCAACTCTAGGGGGAAGGTGGCAGCTTGCAAGTCTCAGCATTGTGTTTGTGAGGTCTTCTGCTGTGCTTACTTCCTGTGGTGTCCTTCTAAAGGAGCCCTGCTTCGGAGGTGATCTGTGTTCAGAGCTCACATGAACCGTCATTGAACAGCTGTGGTGAATGCAGGTGCTTGGTCCCTAGGCTGTGACCTGGCAGGCTGAGTGGGAGAGCCATGCTGGGCTGCTCTTCAGTCCTGCCGAGTTTGCAGCGCATCTTGTACTTAGATCAGATCTGCAGGACCATGCATAAACAGGATAAGGGCTTTTCTTTTCACTGATCCTTCCAACACTGAAGTCTGTTAGTCCTTGCATACCAGCAGGGGATTTTTTTTTCTTTTAGCAATATTGCTGTGTAACAGGATTCAAGCAAACGCTGCAGAGACCTGGAGGATGCTCTTGCTGCCAGAATCTGTCACGTTCATTGTTTTCAGAACTCTCCAGCATGTGATGTTTACTCAAAGTCCTGGCCTCCTTTTCCCTCTGCCACTTTGTTTACACTCTCTTCCCTCAAGGTCTCACAGTAATGGGTGCTCTGCTGTGGCAGTTCAAGGACACAGCAGCTGAAGTGCATGGCTGTGAGACCCGCAGTGGGGCTGCAGCGAATGCAGCCACTCCTCAATCTGGCAGCCACAAGTTTCCCATGTGAGCCAGCTGTCAAAAACACTGTTCTTGTCTGCATTGCCCTGTCCCTGCCAGGGGCTTTATCACCTTGGCGAAGTTCTCGCCCCATAAAACACTAGTGCAGGACAAGAGATCAGCCAACTAGGACTGGTGGTAGTGAGTCCAGGCCTGTGTGATGTACTTCTGTGTCTCTGGAGCAGCTGGAGTGAAGTGACATTGGGGTTTCACAATAGACCTAAAAATAACTTGGGCCCACTGCATTTGGTTGCCATCTAGCAGCTGTACATTCATGTGAATGTGCTTGCAGCCAGCACAGGCTATTCAGTGAAACGTGTTCTGGCTGTATCTTGAGCACAGATTTTAGGCTGCTGATAACTTTTTCATTATTTATTGTCACAAATGAAATTGTTTCCAAAGGGGCAGGGACTAATGGAACGTGAACTGTGGAAGAGCTTCTCAGTTACTTGTGATCCTTCTTTGAACTCCTTGACTGCTCTTTATTATCTTCTCATTATGCAGACCTTTGCTTTTGGTGCTCTGGTACGGCGCTTGGTGTAGCACGTATTAGTCATTGAGAGCTATGACTTTGTAGCATGTCGGAGATAGGAAATACCTAGGCTTTGGCCCTGGCAGCTGTTAGAGAAGAAGTGCCAAATGGGAAGAGGCCAGTGGAAGGTCCTGTTGTGTTTCTGGTGTACCGAACAGTGGCCATAGCTGTTATCTGCTGCCACGTTTTCTAGAGCAAAGAATGATATAATTAATTTTCTAGGATGTTTGATTTCTGCTCACTATGATGAATATCTGAATATTCAAGTCAAAGTCTGCTGGTGGTAGTGATGGTGGGAGCTGTCTGTACCAGGAGAGTCTGTTGTGTTTGTGCAAAAGGCAACACAACGAGGTCTGAATTCAGCTGAGCTGAACTGGGGGTTCAGGAATGGGCTGTGCAATCTGCTGGTGTGTTAGCAGTACATGAGGACCTGAATGTTACGTATCACTCTGTTCATGTTAGCTCATTGCCTCATGTGTTCAACAAAGGTATAAATGTTTCCTTGTATACTTTTGAGCTCCTGCATTTTAATGTCTGCACAGATACTACAGCTTAGTCCAGCTTTCTGTTTGCTTGGTAAACATCTGTCCCTGCTGGGATGGAGGGTGAGAGTGCTGGAACACAGAATCAGGCGGTGGCGTGGCCAGTGTGGGAAGGCGGTGGAAGGGAACGGTCTGCTTTCTTTTGCTCTTCTGTAACACTGCTTTTGAGAAAGAAAATTGAGGGTTGTAGTGGGGGAACAGATCAGCGGCCTGGGAACACACACAGAAATGACTTTTTTGGGTTTGAGGATATGGCACTTTTAGGAAGGAAGAAATAAAGGATTTTGGTATTATTGTGAAATACTTTGATCTGCTACAGAGCCAGAGAAATACTTTGCATGTTGTCATTATTTATTACAGCCTTAGTTCAAATGAACCAAGTGATGGGATGGGAGAAAAAGTTTGACCAAAGACAAAAATATCCCTAAGGAGAAAACTGTACTTATTTTCGGTGCTTAGCAATCATGTTTGACACCTAAAAACCTATGAAAATAGAAAGCAGATGTTGTGAAATAGCTGAGAGCCTGCAGCAGTCTGTCAAACACTGGGATATCTGAATCTGTTGCAGCAGTCACTGCAGTGCTTCTTGTCTATGAAGAATGCCATTATCCCTCCCTTTTCCAGGCAAAGAGCTGCCAAATCAATACACATTCAACTCACCCAGGTATGAATAAAAAAGAGTCTATAGATGTAGTGAAAGGAGAAGTACCATAGTTCTTCCGATGTGCTTTTAGAGAGTAGATAAATATCATTTCCCTTTACAACTGAGAAGCGTTGACAAAGGACCGACTTCTCAGAAATGTGCGTTGAGTCGAGGTGTGCAGGGCACTCAGCTAACCCACTGCATGAACTGCAGCTGATTTGAGCTCTTGTTTCCTGACCCACCTGGTAATTCACAGAGCCACGTTCTGCTTTGGTTTGTCCTATGGCTGCCTGAGATGTGCAGGGCCAGCAGGGATTTGGCAGTAGGGCTTTGCTGCCTTTACCAGTCTCCTTCAGCAGAAAATAGGTGGAGGGTGGGAGCGTGTGGGGGACTGGAGGAAGCGTCACACAGACGTGCTTGTCCTGTTCTCACTGTTCCCAAAACACCTACTTGTGGCTGCTGTTGGAGCGCTGGGACCTTTGGCCTGACCCATATGGCTGTTCATACAGCTCTTACGGTAAGGCAGGAGAGGATGTTGCCAAGTCCTGCAGTCAGCTAGGCGCTGTTTTAGTATCAGCAGTGAAAAAATTCCAGGCAGCACTTTCACTGTTTGCTAACCTTTTATCTTTGTTAATAAGAGGCTTGTCTTTTGCCTTACAGAAGCTGCAGCCTTCAAGCACGCTCATTTTGTTGTAGCTTTTGCTTTCTGCAGAAACGTCGTGGGTTTTTTTTCAGGGCAGCACAGGACAGTACATGTCAGTGGCACTTGGCCTCTGGAAACTACAGATAAGCTCAGTATGTGTTGCTGTGTGGCTGCTCTTGGTGATATTAGCCTGCTGCACGGCTGCCTTCCCTGAGAGGCTGCCTGAAGGTTTTGGCTATTCCTCTGCTTTGTGAAAGCACAGCCAGTATGTTTGTGACTCGAATGCCTCTGTGATCTGAGTCATTCCTCCTGTGAAGGAGGGGAAGGCAGTAATCAAACTGCATCGGAACAAGAGGCATTCCTGTGTTCTGTTCTGTCTTGCAGTGTGAAATAGTTAACCCTTCTGAGGAACCACGTGATTAGATTTCACTTGCTTTATCAAATCAGCAAATATTATCAAAGAGCACAGCTCAGCTTAGAGGCTCTGTGAGTAGATGTGTGAAAATCTGCAATAGAAGCCAATTAATTACTGTTTCTAATAAAGTTTTGCTGGTGAAAGCTCTGTTTGGGAGCCCAGCGTGCGTCCCATCTGTTTTCAGTATCCAGTCATACAAGTAGAACACTCGGATCTCCAGTAAAAATCTTTGCAGAGCTTAAGGAACCTAAATTTTTATTAGCAGTTTTTATGAGCCGCATTATTAGGTTTGGGATCTGACCTCTGCATGTGGTGATTGTAGCCTGTGTGGGTACAGTGAGCTTTTGGGCATGGGGAGACAGCTCCTAGGAAGGTTAGAGAGACTGCTTTCCTTACAGCAATAAATGTGCGACAAGTTATTTACCTTTAGTTTGAGCACTCCAAGGGACTCCACAAAGCGAAGGCTGAGGATGTCATATTGTGATTTTTTGCACGTGGAAAAAACATGATTTGAAGAAGAGTCACAGGAAAGGGTCGTTTGGTGAGGGAGGGTTTTTGTAGCGGAGGTTGTTTGTAGTGAGATTCAGGAAAGTGCTGATATTGTAATTGTTTTGCTCGGGAAGTCACCGCTTGCTTTGGGACATAAACCGTGTGGGTCTCTTTGAAAATGTGTCCTTGGCAAGGGGATCATTCGTCCAGCTGTGTCTTAACCAGAGTGGGGGTGAATGATGGGCGAATGTCTGGCCTGTTGTGCTGAGGGATATTTGGTCGTGGTGGTTCCTGTGAGCAAAGGGATGACTTTATAAGAAATGCCACTTGGAGGGCTGCCTGCGTGTAGTCTGGAGAGGCAGGAAGTACAGAAAAGCTTTAAGCTGCTCCTTTCAAACTTCCTGTTCCTGATTAGTATATACCACTAAGGAGAGAGAAGTTTGAATGGCTGGGTGAGCTCTGTGGTCCCAGGATCCTGCGCAATCCCACTGACCAGGGGTAAGTGTGGGAGGTCAGGGGCAGGGGGAATCCTGCTCGTCTGGTGCTGCTGGTGGCTGTTCCTGTGTGATTTGTGTTTGTGCACACTGACTCGGTTTGCTGTGCCCCCAGGATGCTATTCCCCCAGATACAATGTGCTCAGCAAGAGTTCTCATCTTTTCTCACTTTTCCAAAAGCTTGGAAACATAATTGTATCATAATCACTATGACCTGCCTGTCATCCCAGTGTCTGACTTATTTCTTGAATGACGCCAACGTTCAGTTTTCGATGCCTCTGAATTTGTCTTTCTGCTTCCCTTAAAGGAGACACTGAGGTGGGGAGGACTTTGAGTTTGCTTTTTGAGCAGTCATAGTGCTCCATTTTCTCAGTGCTCCTTCCACTCAGTGCACCGAGCATCCTGAAAACTTCTTGGCTTTCCCATGCTTCTCAGCCTTCCAGTTTTCAGCAGCTTATTGCTGAACAAATTGCATTCGTTTTTACTTATTTGTTGTTTTGACAGGCTTTGAAAGTGTTTCATATTCTCTTGGCCAGGTCTGATCTCAACACCCCTGTGTGGGAACCAGGGCTCCAGGACTCTCCCTCAGCCCGTCCAATCCTAAATTGGCAACGAGAGCCGTGTGGGAAAAGTGACACGGATTCCATGTCATCAGCATTAGCACGCTTCTGCCTCGTGTCCCACTTAATTCAGCCCCAGCTCACTTACACAGCCTGTCAAGGAGCTGGGGAAGTTTCCACAGCCTGCTGTCTGCTGCCTGGAGGTGAAGGCCTGTTCCCTGCCCAGCCCCCCCCGAGGCTGTGGGCTCGGTGTTGGCTCCCAGGGGTGTCCCAGGGTCCTGCTGCGGGGCCAGGAGGAGCTGTGGCTTCACAAGTCCCAGCACTGAGTGCCTCTGGTGTTTCTGGAGTCATTGAGAAAGCATTGGTTTGCACTTAGCTCCAACAAGCTGTGAAGTCTATAAGGCCTTTTACAGATGCCTTTCTTTTTTTTGTCCCCAAACTCATTTTTTCCTCATTCCAGTCTGTTTTATGTTAACTCTGGAAGGAGTTTTCGCCCTGCATTATCTTTCTCTGGGATTTTTTTGATCATTCAGTAGCCTTAATGGTAACACAACCTTTCGTCTGCTTCTATGCTTTGTGTAGCTTCTGCTCTAGCTTTTATGCGAACTTTCAATAAGCTGCATGTGCTCAAGTCTGTAATAACTGAATTTGCTAACAAGTCTGGTGTTCCTCGTGCTGCAGGGAGCTGCTTGCAGACAGATGGTATGAAAGCTTTGTTTTGCAAGGGGAGAGAGGGGGAGCGTCTCTTCTTTTTAAAACACTTAAGTCATTTTCAGAACAAGATCCCTGAAGCCTTGCAGTGTATTTATAGGCTGGCTATGTTGTGCCGCTGATGTTACATTATCCTCTGTGGCAGAAGTGCTGGTTTCGATTTTCTCCGCCCGGTAAACACTTCTCGGTTCCTGTAGGTATGAGAGCTGCGCCGATCCCCTGTGCTGATAGGGTTTGTTTGGGTTTTTCAGGGGCTCCGCGTGTGAAAAGTCTCTGAACCACAATTTAGGTGCTTAAAACAAGGTCCTAGATTATCGCACCTTGATCAGTCTATTAATCCGGGCTAAGACCTGAATCACAAAAGGATCCTGACACATTCGTTCTTGCTCTGTGCGAGGGGATTCTTGCCAGCAGCTATCCTTTTAATTGGGAAGGAAGGTGCTCGGCAGCACTGGTTCCTGATCGCTGTTCTTGACAACAGCTCTTTGTAGTGTAAAGCAAGTATATTGATCTTGTGTGAAGCCCTTTGTTGATATGCTTAGCAGTGCAGCGTGCTGCTGATCATCATAGCAGCTGCTGACAGCAGGAAAGCTCCTCTGCCTCCCAGCAGAGATTTTTGTAAGGAAAGTTCATGGTAGAGCAGTCTTGTTAGATAGGCGCAGGGTGCTTCCTTTGCTTCACCGAGCTTGTAAGTCTTCCTTGAGCAGCAGAGAGGATGAAGAGAAGGAAGTGATGGGAGGAAAAGGGTGCCCTGAGTGCTGTGATTGTTTTCTGGTAGGGAAGCGTGCATCAAGGAGGAAGCTGAAAAGAAAGCTGCTGGAGAGGAAAGTGCAGCAAAGAATCTGGCTTCTGTCGCAGTCCTCGCTGCTGCACATCAGGGTGAAGTCACTGATGGGCCATTGCACGTTGGAGTCATGAGGTGCATTAAGGCTGATGGTGTCTTTTTCTCCTCCCAGGTAAAGAATAAATGTTCCCTAAATGGAAGTTCTCAAGCTGATTGCACTAAAATAGTTCTGACAACTTCGTGGATGATGCTGGGTGCTCATTTTCTGGTCATCCTGGCCCCAGGCACAGCACTGACTGTGTGCAATCCTAGTACCAGTGGGAAAGGCAAAGGAAAAGAGGCTGTATTTGAAGCCGTGCACCTCTTAAGTGGTTGCCTTCAATTCTTGCCCTGCAGCTCGCAGGCAGTGAACAGCTGCTGGCATTCTGCGAGCAGGCTTCATGCTTCCTGCTTTGAATACAGAGATAACGTGCTCATTTTGTTACAAGGATGAGTCATCTAAAACATGAAGCATTAAGCTGCACCGCAAAAAAAAAAAACACCAAACATTAAAAGGAATTGACTTTCCACCCTCTTACCCGGCAATTATTGTAGGCTGCTCTGGTAGCACCTCCTGTTCTTAACACTGCCCACTAATTCCAGCTGCATAACCACACTTTCTGTTGTTTAACTGCTTGATCTGAACTTTCCCATATTTAAGCCTATGATTTTTGGATGAGAAATTGTTAAAAGAATTCAGTCTGTTCCCTTAATAAAGCTGAAACAAAATGTATTGCCCATGTTGAGGTGAAGAAAAAAGGGTTCCAATCGTTTTTGAAAAACGCAGTTGCCCAAAGCTTTGTAGCAGGGCCCTGCGTTTTGGTGAGGGTGTTGCCCGTGCGCCACTTGAATGCTTTGACCTGTGAAACTGCTTTTAAGCTTGGTCAGACTGGAGTCTTCCATGCATCCAATAGCTGCTGAGGTGGCAGCCTGTCGCCTGGAGGGGACAGAGAAGGGCATCTGTGGCTGCAGCTTTGGAAGCAATAACTCTCACCTCATGCTGGCCAGAGCAGAGAAGTGGATAATGAAATGTTAATAGGTCTCAGTTTTCCAATGCAAAATGAGAATGAAAGCCCTGTGGAGAAACCTGTGAGTGATGTTGTTGTTAACCCTAAATAATAACCTATAAATTCAAGTATGGGCATTGAGAAGTAAACAGCATTAGGGGTCAGCAATGTAAGTGCTTAATGCTTGAGATGTGCTGCATGCCATCGATTCTGTACACAGGCAGAGAGACTTAGGATATGGAAAAAATTGCATGTGAGCCTATAATTAAACCTTTTAATCACAAGAAATATATATACATGTGTACAGTATAAATTCAGGTGCTTCTTGTCTTTTTTAGTGTTTGAGTATGCTACCGTAAGTATCATTTTATGGAGTTATCATTGAATTCCACATAATAAACACACACTGATGTTCAGTTCCAACAGAGATTTGAAATTGCTGCCTTAAAAAACAGAATACTTAGAAATTGTGGTAACCTTCGCTTTGTGTGCTCTCCGCATCTTTTTCTGCCAGGAGAGTAAATGGCAGGTTGTCATTTCATACCCAGATAGGAACTTTGGGTGGCAGTGTTTATTTAAACAAAAATTAGAACAATTTCTTATGGAGGTTTTCTTTTTTTAATGTAAGTCTGTATTGCTGCAAAAGTTTTGTGGCTCTCTTAGTTGTAAGGTTTCTTACTGTTCACTGTTTGCAATGCTTTCTTCCAAGAGAAGGTCTGATATTCTTAACTACATCTATCTGAGCAAAGCAGGTGTTGCTGGCAGACACCAGGAATAGTTCAGAAAAACCACGTTATTTTAGTGTTTATTTGTAAAGGCAGAAAAACCTTTTGCCACAAAGATACAAACTGAGCCTGTTTTGGCCGAGCTCTGCAGCCATGTGAGAACAATCAGGACTGCTTGCTTCTCTTGTCTTCGGCGACCAAACACAAGCTGAGAAGCCCTCTTTACATGAGAGTATCTGATAGTTCTTTAAAGAAAGTCTTGGTATTTAATAGTTAAAGTACGTGGTGTCCTGAAAAGCTTTGGTATCTGTGAAGTACGCGATCTTTGTAGGTGGGTGAGCTGAAGTATAGCAAGGATCAAGGAGAGGTTCTGCTCCAGAGTTGTCAGCGATGGATGGTGACAGCAGGGTCAGTTTCTTGGTATTTTGACCGAAATATCACTGCTGTTATTTATGAAGTTTTTTTTCCTTTTGGCTGTTCCAGTTCTGCAGTGAAGTGAGACCATACTGGGTGAACCTCTGAGGAGTGGGAACGTTTTTAGAAATATCCTTTGATTTCTTTCTAATTTTTTTTAAACTGGAAAACAGAAACCGCCCAAATATTTTGAGTCTCTAAATAGACACTGGCTGAAGGACGCCGCAGCCTCCAGGTCTCCTGGAGATTTGTGTTGGCCTTTACTCCCCTTCAGCCCGTGCTGGCTCAGCGTTTCTCCAGTGGCCCTTCCCAGCTGTCCGCAAGCCTTCCTCTTCCTGCAGCAGCTCTTGCCCATGTTATGTTTGCTAAAACTGCAGTGCAACCCCCTTTTGCTTGACTGACCTAACGGTGTGTAAAAAGCTGTCAGTGTAGGTACAGCAGTGCATGCAAAACGTGGGGCTCTCAGTGCTGCTCCTGCTGAGGAGGCTGCAGTGTGGACATGGAGCGGAGCCCACCAGGCAGTGCCTGAGACACAGCAGTGCTGAGCTGTGCTTTCTACCGCCAGCAGATACGTGTTCCTTGTCAGAGCCCTGACCCCGTGAGCCTTTGTGGGGAAATTAACTTTCCAACTTAAAATGTTACATTTTTAAGATGAATAAATGAAGGTTTATAATGTGTCTGTTCAGCCAGGAGTGTTTGCTCCTGTAGTGTGAACTGATCTCTCACTTTCCCTTTCCTTTTCAGGAGGTGCAGCCCTGGCTGCAAGCAGCCTAGATAACACGTCCTTGGCAGGTGTTGCAATTCCAGTTAATCACTTTTTTTAATGCTTCTGTTGTAAACATGAAATATTTAGAGAGAAAGTATTTGTGCCTTTTAGTCCCTTTGACTGAAGTATTATTTTTAAATGGAGAAGAATTAACCTGTGGGAGCGTTTGGTTGATTTAGAATGTTTGATGCAACTTCAGCACGAAACTCCTATTTGTGGAGGGTGGGCAATATGAAAGCCCTCCACAGCCTCGAATCTGCTACTGCACAAGGATTCCAGGTAGGGAAGATGAACTTGGGAACCTCGAGAAAATGAGCGACTGTAATGCTTGCTTGGCTGGGATTAGTGTCCTGAGGCTGCAGCTGGGACTAACTTTGTAGATATGAACTCCAGGATGTGAAAGTGCAGCCTCCTTGCAAGTCCTGCAGACTTGCTCAGTGTAGGAAGGTTTGCGTTTCACTTGCCTGCTTCTCTGGCCCAGCACACAATGCATATAATCTGATTCTCTGAATGAACCTTTGTTTGGGAAAATACTGTTAGTTTTGGCCCTTAGAGGGCTGAGCTGACAGGTCCAACTCCCCAGCAAAACCGACTGGAGATTAAAAAAGAAACTAAAACCAATTCCTGCAAAAAAATAATGCTGGGGAGAAGCCAAAGAGTTCCTTTTCTATGTCACTGAACAACCTAATCTATCCAGCTACTGTAATATCAAATCAGGTTTTTTTTCTATTGATTAAATTAAGAGTCTCTACTATCACCTGCTATTGAAAGAATAGTCCGTCTACCTCAGAAGATCGAATGGCCATGTATGGGAGGGAACTGGAAAACAAAGGCAGAGGAAGGGAGTTTTAGGATAGGAGTTATCGAGGCAAAAAGGATGTTCCAGCACAAAGTGCACTTCTGTGGTTTGTTCCTGTAACTGAATGTATGAGATTCAGGTATGAAAAAAACAATGTTTGCTTTCAACTGTATTTCATAAGACACGTATGGTCTGTATGAAAGCTATTCCTGCAGGTCTGTGGTGGCTGCACATCAAGGTACCTTTGCTGTGTTTGCTGAGAATATATATTTGGGCAGCAGGGTCAGGCCTGTGGAATCTGAGCCTGGTGCTCAGAGGTTTATGTTTGAATTCCACTTAGGATAGATCTAGGCCAAGTGCTGCTGTGGGAGTGCAGAACTAAAAAATAACTTCTGTGCTAGAGTCAGCTCTAGTAACAGCTTTTCCTTGTCCCTAAATAGCAAAATAAGTGGAAGAGGTGGGAATGGGGCCTTCATGTGCAGAGCATAGCAGTCTGTCAAAAGATCTGTCCCACTTCTAACTCTCCGTCACACACTTTGTAGCTATGAGCATTCAGTCCTACTGTTTGTCTCCTTGTTTTTAAGCAAGAGGTCATGCAGTGCTTTTCCTCTCTCACAGGGTATGTTTAAGACCTCTTGTGCAGTATTTAGTTCTCTACAATTGCAAGATAGCTTGCCAGCTGGAGCTCCTTGGTCAGCAGCATTTGTGTGTCATGGTGTGGAGTAAGAAGTTAGTTTTTCTCTGAATGGGGAAAGGGGATTTTTCAAACTGGTGTTTGAGGCAAAGTTGTCCCTAGTGACTTCTATGGGGAGCAGAAAAGTTGGAAACAGTGGCATGCTACTGTTCTGATGTTTCAGAGGTAGATCAAAACCAGGGAACTGCAGGTTGAATCAGAAACAACTAAAAAGTTTCTGCTATACTATCCTGTATAGTTTTAGTTTAATGGTATGCAAGGCATCTATCAATTGGAGGCTACGTGAGCTGTCCAGAGCAGCCTCCGGCAGGTCAGTCCTTCTCTGCCCTTTCAGTAGAAACCAATGTTTCCAGAAATAATAATTTTCTAGTTAGCGTTAGCAAAAAAAAAACCCACGACAACCCAATCTCCTCTGGTTTTGTACAGGGAAGTCACGTATTCCTCCAGCATTGCTTGCATGAGCCAGCACATCCTGTATGCTGCTGGCACGCAGTCCT
This sequence comes from Pavo muticus, assembly GCA_016647715.1. Taxonomy (NCBI): domain Eukaryota; kingdom Metazoa; phylum Chordata; class Aves; order Galliformes; family Phasianidae; genus Pavo; species Pavo muticus. The sequence goes on from JACDJE010000004.1 coordinate 4,616,167, forward strand.
TTTCTGCCCAAATGTGGAGGGTGGTGGTGTCACATGGCTCTATGTTGTCCAAAGTCCATCTTAAAACTCTCTGGTTTCAGGGAGGAGAACAGGGGATTCTTCTGTTGTAAGTCGTTTTACAGTGCTGGAGTGTGATCATGTTACTACTGATGTCACCAGGAGTTTTTCCATTGCCTTTAGAAGAGCTGGATTGAATGGTTTATCAGTATTTTAATTACAAAAGGGCTGCTGGCTTAATTCTGAAGTCATCCTAACGGCTTTGAATGGCATCTCATGTGCCCCGTACCTGTAAAGGAAGAGGGTTACTCATCTGTATTGTCCCTGCTGGGTCAAAATCGTCACTGAAGTGTCCTGTAAGATCACTCATTAACTCAATAACTGATCTGTTAGATAATGTTTGTTAACTATACACCTAAAATTACGTTCATTGCTAATCATCAGCAGAAGACATCCCTTTAGCATACAGTCAGGGAAAAAGCCTCCACGGGTACTGCTTGCCTGTGTATGCCAGAAATGCTTTATTCTGGATTTTGTTAATTGAAGCCAAAATGCTGAGGTTCTTAGAGGTAGAGCTTTGACTAAAAATAGGTATTGCTAAGGCAAAAGTCTGGTTTGTGGGGCGTTAGAATACACACCTTCTCCTAAGTTACTTTTTAATTTCTTGTAGAAAAAGTTAAAAATCAAATATGTTTGTGTTTAAGGGGTCAGGTCAGCCCTCAGGATGGACATCTGTTTCTTGCATCTTGCTGCAAATCTTGTGACGTTTGAGGGCTTTCCATTGCTTTTAAAACACAGCTGCTCTTCCTGGAATTCCAGAGATGTGTGGAGCTGTGTGTTCCTCTGGCAGAGCAGGTGTGTGTGTGCCTGCCTGGACCTCAGTTGCCTGAGAAAGGTCCTGAGCTGGGACAAACTCTATCAATAGTCTTGGGAACGGGCTCTGACCTTTCTCGGTGTGTCCAGAACTTGCAGGTGAGCTGCAGCACAGGGAAGTGGCTGCCTCATTTCTCTGTGGTTTCTCTTCTGAGAGCTGTGGCTCCTCTGGAGCTCACAGGGGCTGCTGTGTCCTGTGGTGCTTCCAGCTCCGGTGGCTGCGCAGCTGCAGCTTTCGTAGTTGGCTTGTGGTTGAAATGTTTGATTTTGGGAGATGGAGATCTCTACGTGAGAGGCTGAACTAAGTTCCTGGAATGTACTGTGCATTATCCATCGAGTGGTTTTCACTCACTTGGACTAGATCTGTGCTTGGCAATGATAAAGATACCAAAGTCTTGTACTTCAGCATTGCTTGTGTGAGCCAGCATGTCCTGCACAGCGCAGCGGTGCAGCTGGCAGCAAGGCACCTGCAGGAGAGCTGCGTTCCCTGCCTGCCCCAGCTCTTGCCTATGGCTGGGTGTAGCTGGCACGGCCTGTGTCTCCTCAGGGATGCTTCCATCCTTTGCAACCGGCACTCCTGGGGAGCTGCAGCAGCTGTTGTAGGAAGAACAAGCTTTGGGAGGGCTGTGCTCCCAAGTACGTTGGGAATGTCCAGCTGGTCAGCAAGCCGTTCTGTATTCCTTGTAGGAGTTGTGGTGGTCTGAGCAGTTGGGGAGCTGGCAGCAGCAGCAGGTAGTGGATATCTGGGCAGATGAATTTTTCTTTGTTTCGTTTTGCTTTGCTTCTTTAAAACCTGAAGATGGCTTTCAGTTAGGCTGCTGCTTTCAGTCGCAGTGTTGTTCCAAGTAATTGAATTTGGACCAGTGTCTAAATATTGTTGTCAGCTTCATGCTGTTTTCTCTCATTAAGGGTAGAGGCGTTTCACTTATGACCTCAAGCTGGGTTTGTACTTTACTCCCATGGGAACTAAAAATAATAATTATTTTGAGAATAGGTTCTTAATCACTTCCTTCTTTTGATGCTCTACTTTTTGTTTAGTATTTTGGAAGAATGTAATGGAAAACATTTTAAACTATTTGTGTTTTAATACCAGTTTTAATTGGCTCCTTGAAGGTGTAATGATCTCTTGTATATTCTTTGCAGTTCCTTTCAGGGATTTTTAGTTTTTTATTATTCTAAAGAAAAGCATTTGTTCTTGTTTTGCTGAATGAACACTGCTAGTTTTGTTGCCTTGGCAAGCTGTCCAGACACATGCAGCAACTGAGATGAACATGAAGCTGACAGACTTCTTAGTCAAAGGCGTGTGGGCATTTTGTCAGTGTTAGTGATGTGTCAGCGTGTTAATGATTTCTTTCTGAACGTAAATGTGCACATGAGAAATGGAGCAGCCATGTCTTAAAGTGGGTTTGAAAGAAATGGTAAGGCAAGAGACTCAAAGCTTTTGTGATGGAGCTGGTTGTGCAGGGAGTGCTGGGAAGGTGGTGAGACAGCGTGTGGAGATGGGGGAATATTCAACAAGAAGAGCAACAACAGACTTGCAGAAAGCTTGAAAACAGAATGAGATGATGTATATGGGGTTCTGAAATGAATGGATGGATCTGCTGCGTGCTCCAAACTCACAGATCACAGAAAATGAGAGGGGGAACCTGGGAGAGGGGCAGCACATGTGCTTTAATTTGTGTTTTGAGGTGTGCTACATTAGGAGTATTTCCTACTTCCTCTGATCTGTCAGTAGCATGGATTAATGATTCATGAAGGTGTTGTAAGGGCTGGGAAGTTGGTGTTTGGAGGGTTTACATCTTCTTTCTTCCTTTTTCCTCTCCCCCAGCCCTAAGACTATTCATACATCAGCTATTTCTCTTTCCAGTCTTCCCCTTTCCTGGAGAAATGTTACTGTTTCCAGGCTGATGGTGAATCTGTGTGCCAGCTTGCTCAGCTGTGTTTATCAGCACTGTAGAGGTGGTGGGTGGTGGTTTCTCTGGGGCCGAAACTGGTATTTCATTCATTCCTTCCAATATTACCATTCCAGAAAATCAGATGGAACTGCAGGAATGAACTTGTGTTGACTTCATCCAGCTCCCTGGCAAAATGCAAGCCAGATAAAACTATCATACAGCCAAACCTGCAAGATTTTGAGCTTAATTTTAAGTACTCTTGTTCTCAGTTAATGGAAGTCATAGCCTGAAATTTGAGAAGACTGAATAATAGCAAGAAGAAAAATGTGTAGGGGTAAAATGAGTTGCAGTCCTGAAATGCTTGCAAAACCTGTTATGATAGTTGTTAGCAGGCAGATAAGAATATGAAGAAGTCCTGAAAACTCTCTGGCGCGTAGGTCAGTAAGCATTGGACAGTGTGTGGCAATAGTTGTCATTAGCCCAAGCATGGTTGCTTGTACATCTTCCTGTTGGCAATTTTAGGGGGACGCTGTCTTGATAGGAGCAGCAAGAGAAGAACTGAAATCAGGATGATTTTGCTTTCTGTTTTGTTTTAGTGGGAAGCTCGTGTCTCCAAAATGGAAAAATTTTAAAGGCTTGAAACTTCAGTGGAGAGATAAAATCCGTCTCAATAACGCCATCTGGAGGGCATGGTACATGCAGTGTAAGTATTAAACTGGGCTGTGGCAGTTGCTACAAAATATTTTCTGAGAGACATATGCAAGAAGCAAGAGAGATCTGACATTACTGCTTAATGAAAAGCTCAGACATCTGCTGGAGGCTGCGATGTGCGGATAGCTGTTGTGGCTGCGCCTCTGGATCAGTGCTCTTAGAGATTTCCGTGCAGAGGAAACACTGCCTGAAATTTCTTCATTTCCTGTTGGCTGTCTGGGGGGAGCCCTGGCGATATATATTTTTTCCCCCACATGTTTCTGTTGTGGTAACAGGGCTCCCTGTAGACCCACACTTCTTGAGCACTCGGATTTTCATTTCTGTTTCAGACCTCGAGAAGCGCAAGAATCCAGTGTGCCATTTTGTGACTCCCCTGGATGGCTCTGTTGATGTAGATGAACATCGTCGGCCAGAGGTATGTGTCAGCTGAGGAAAGGACTGATGAGCTCTAGAGATTATACTATGTTTTCTAGTCCACTAGATAGGAAAGCGGCTTAGTAATTCTGTGCTCCATTGTCTTTATTTGTTTAGAAGGAACCATTAACGTGAAGAAAGTGTGTTGCTGAACCCGTGTTTCATAGTTTCATCCTGTTGAGGTGATCAGGGAACAGCCGAAAGTCTCTGTTATGTCTGTGTTCTAGTTTGGTGAAGTGCAGTTTGAATGGTTAAGATTTTGACAGCCACTGCTCTCTTCTGGCTATTCAGTAATGGCTGTTTTTGGAACTGAATTTATGTGACCCCATGGGAGTTTTCTGTATCTTCAATTGATGGAGTGTGATTTCGGGACAGGAGAAAACTTGTTTTAATCTGTCAAGGTAACTTCACAAAAAGAGTGAATGTGAGTCTGGGTACTTCCATTGTCATGCTTCTGCACAAAATGGAAACAGACAGTTGTCCTTTGGCTCTTTGCAGAAGATCAGTAGGGCCACTGATGTGGCAGTACATGTAGCTTTCTGTACTGCAAAACTCAAGTATAATTTACAAATGCTGTACCCTTCTCTTGTTTCATCTTCCTCACAATAACCGAGTACTGTCAGACTTACTCTGGGACAGCTGGGCTGCTGATACATGAGCTCAGACAGAATTAACGTGATTTCTTTTATGTTTTTTCTTCCTGAATACTTGCTTGGAAGCTTATTAAACATTGAACCGTTATGTGATTCTGTGTAATTCATGGTATGTGTTGGTATCTGTGTTCTCAGGCCATTGCAACAGAAGGAAAGTACTGGAAACGAAGGATTGAAATAGTCATCAGGGAATACCACAAGTGGAGAACATACTTCAAGAAAAGGGTCTGTTTGTTTGCACAGTTAATGTAGCTTAGTTAACCAGTATGTTGTTGCTTTTTGAGCTTTGATGTCCCTTTTGCTAGCACGCAGTAATACTTAAAACAGAGATTAAGTGAATACCTTAAGGTAATACTAAGGTGTACTCTACTGAATAGTCCCACTAAATAAAAAATGATTGTGCAGTGACTAACGGTGCATGACTGGATATTGCAGGTTTTGCAGTCGGATCTTCTACTGGTACATGTAGGATGTATTCTGACTTTAAGATCTGTTTTGTTCTCCTTTTGCAGTTACAGAAACATAAAGATGAAGATCTGTCAAGTTTGGTCAGGGTAAGTGGTACCAGAGAAAAGTGGCTGCGCTTATGCTTGTAGAAGCTGCAATAAGGAACAGAGCTGTAACATGCAGTAGCTTGCACTGATTAAAATCTAAGGACAAGCATCCTGCTGAAGCTTTAATTAAGGTTAGATAGCTTAATGCTTCTACACCATAAAGAGCAATGTAAGATTTCTAGTTTAAATTAGATAGAGAGAGGTTGAATCTAAACTGCTGTGACAGAACAAACGAGAAGCAGTTTTGGATGTGCAGAGAGATCAATCTCCTGGAGAACTGGCACGCTATTTCATCTTGTTACTGAGTCATAACTGGCACTACTTCCTTGCTTGTGTAACTGGATATAAGAGGATGTGTTCAGTTCACGTTGTGGATCTTCCTGCTGTCACAACACTGGCAAATAACATGCCAGGATCCTAAAAATGACAAGGTGTTTAGAAGAACAACAGTACTATAAATAATCATAAAACCAAAATTTTTATAAAGCCATCAAATCTGTTTTAGGCACATAAAATGTTCAGAAGTATTATTCTGATTTTTTTTTTCTTTTCTTTTTGGAGTTGAACATAAATCTGGATCTGTCCCAGCTTCACAAAACTCTCAGGTGTTTTGGCAGTGAGCTCCAGTGCACCACCATGGCATTTTGGCGTTGCTAGTGCTGCATGCTGACTCAGCCACAAGAAGCTGACTGTATGCTTCTAGTCTGCAGCAAAAAAAAAGCTGGCCTTAGTCTGTAGTGAAGGAAGAGTAAGCAAAGTCAAGTTTTGTTGTATTTTTCACAGGGTAAAAATGCCCACAGGTTTATAACGGTACTTTACATGAAGTTAGATTAAGTAAATTTCAGACTCAGTTATGCTTCAAGACAGGAGTTGTTTGCTTTGAGTTTTTGCTGTGTGTGTTATTTTTAAATCTTTATGCAAGGCGTAGCTGCAAATATATACATACACTCAATGAAATTAGAAAATACTGCTGCAGTTAATTTGTCTAATGTATTACTAGTCTGCATCTGTTTTTGGGCAGAAATCTCTCCCATGCTGGCTAGCACAGGGGCTAACTTCAATAGAAGTGTTGTTCAAATCTGTGAGCTGAAGTTGTATTAGAAGCACCACTGATCTGTTTCAGTCCATTTGAATGGCTCTTAGAAATTTGAAAAGTGACCATTGTTCTTATATTTCTGCAACTGAATGCTTTAGCATTGTCTATGCAGCCTGACTTTTCTTCTTTTCCTTTGGCAGGATGATGATGTGGTTCTCTGGCAAAAAAGAAGATATGGCAGAGAAACCCCTGTCCCTATGGAGGAGGGCAGCCTCTTGGATGCAGATATGCTTATGTCTGAGTTCACCGACACCCTGTTCTCCACACTGTCTTCACATCAGTTGGTTTCCTGGCCAAATCCCAGAGAGATAGGTATTTGTTGGCTGTTAGCTGTGTTGATTTTGCAGTGGGAACCGCTAGGAGAAATCTTGCTTGTTGCTCTTCTAGTCTTGTTTAAGAAATTGTATCTTACTTTGACAGACTAAAATAAGTCAGAGAATGTAGCTATTGAATAGTTTGTAGGTTATTGAATCCCAGTTAATCATCCAAATTTCATTTCTGTCTTAGTGGCTTTTTTTCACTTTTCCTAGTGTTGCCCTCTAATGCTGCTCTGAATAAATCCCTAAGGAGCAGCATTTAATTTCTGTGGTGATTAAGGCGTTGTTATTTAAAGCAGTTGTGTGTACTTTTAAGGGAATACATTTTTTTTTCTAGCTTCCAAATCTTTTGGTGTGTCCTTTAGAAAAAGTGGGAGTCACATCTCCTGTAAAAGCAATCCCAAGAGCAGTGCGTTTCTGTTGGCCTCTTGCTAATGAAGGCTCTGAGTCAATCACTAATAAGACAGCAGATGTCCATGGTGCGTTGTCCTCGCTGTGTAGGTGTTTGAGCTGTCTGAGCAACCCCAGAGCCACTGTAGTTTACATGAAGTGTACTTTAAGCGAAATGGATAATGGCTTATTTTAAGGTATTATTGTTCAAGTTGTGATTCCCAGTGAGTTCGTGTGTTGTGCAGCAGGGGCAGGATGGGAGGTTTGGGAGCAACAAGCCTGTGAGGTGTCCATGCTAGCCAGTCCTCAGCTGTTAGTGAGAACCTTGAGAGTTTCACTTCTCCTTTTTACTAGTTGAAGGTTTAATTCCTTGATTGTCCGTTATCAGAGCTGTGCAGTAGTTCTGAAAGAAGGCAGATGCTTGATTTGTTTTGCAGTGTTTTCTTCTGTAAAATTCCTGACCAAGCCTGGCTGTGGAGAGTGCCATGGTGTTCCAGCCAAGTGCCATATTCCTGTTGTGTGAGTTACTGTTCAAGTGATACAGAGCTGATCTCTCTCTTTCTTGAATTTTCCAGCGCACTTAGGAAATGCTGACATGATTCAACCAGGGCTTATTCCTCTCCAGCCAAATTTTGATTTCATGGACACTTTTGAGGGTAAGAATTTGATATGTAGTCAATTAATTTCTTAAAAATTGCAGTGATTTAAGAACTAGTGTTTAATTAGTTTAAGAGCTAGCGTTAAACAGCAGATAAATGGTGCAGATATCTACTCTCTTTAGAAAGAAGAGATTTAAGTGAAAGGTAAACAAAACAAGGAAGTCAAAAGTGACATCTGTTTGCTGGGCCTCTGTTCAGTCTGCATCAGATCACTGAGTTTTGTGGGACTGCACTGAGAATCAGCTCTTGAGTGTCTACATACAGGTGAACTCTGACCAGAATGTTGATTTTTTTGCCTCATCCTCAGCTTGAATGAGAAGTGAGGTCTGCCCTGAAGAGATGAGTTTTTCTAGAAGACAACAGTGTATTGCTCAGTTGACTGTACAAAGTAAAAATCTCATGGTTTCATTCCTTGCTAAATAATACTGCTATTCCTGGGAATTCTAATATTTCATGGTGCAGTGCTGTACCATAAATATTAGAAGAAAAGTAATAGGTGACTTCTTATATTTCAGATTTATTCGCACCTAGTCGTTCCAGTGCTTATTTCCCTTCTGTGTCTGCTGTCAGTTCACCTACAACAGACAGCAGCAATCATTCTTCTCAGGTAAGGGAGAACCTCAGTGCTTAAAACAGCCTCATTGCTCATGTATGGCTTAAACATGAGCAAAAAGATTTTTAGCTTGAGGGGGTCACTTCTGAATCTGTACATTTTTTTTCTTTTCTGTCAGTCTCCTGTCCTGCCATCGGGTTCACTGCCCAACACGCTTCCATCTGGGAACACCAGCGATGGACTCATTGCTTCCTCTGTACCTTCTCCTGTCATTCCTGATGTTGGCACTGACCAGTGTTCCAGCATTAGAAGTGGGGGATCTTTCATCCAGCCAGCAGACTTTGCTCCTGACTCGTCTCTGAGTGGGCCGCAGACTTTTTTGCCAGTGTTTCAGACACCTTTGCCACTGCTTCAACCTGCAACACCACAGCACCAGTCCCCGTTGCCAGCAGTGCCTCTGAATACTGGCTTAAGCTCTCCACCATCTGCTTTTGCAGCACCAGAAACCCAGAAGTTTGGCCTCTGTGAATCTACAGTTATTACCCACACAGCTTCTGCAACGCTGACGCACAACGCCCCTGCCACCACCTTCAGCCAGAGCCAGAACCTTGTCCTGGCAACACAGCAGCCAGGAGCAGGAGTGCCTTGTAACCTGGGTTTCCAGACTACTGTCCTGCAGGGACAGCCCCGGCCCCAGCTGCAGTCCCAACTGACATTTGCACTCCCCAAAGCTGTTCCCCTGGCCAGTGCTGGGACAAGGCCCAAACAGTCACAAAAAATAGTGTCTGCTCCGAAGCCTGAAACAGTGTCCTTAGTGTTAAAGAATGCCTTCATCACCCCAGGTGAGAAAAAACGGTGGGTGACATTCTTTTTTGAGTGGAACTAGCAGGAGGAGAACACCTTGTTTTACTTGGTTTACATAATGATTAAAAATACAGCTTCCTGAGGGTGTGCAAGGGATCCTCCAAACTACTGGCAAGTGGCTGTACTACAGTGGGGTGCTCTGGACTGGGAGAATTGGAAGCAGTTTGGTTGTGTGTGTGGAGCTGACTTGACAAAAAGGTCATGCACGGGGAGGCTTTCAGCCCCAGGATTGTGTCTCCTTCATAAAATTTCTGCTGGGTTGTATAGGTGCATCAGCACATGGGTTGACCAGAGCTCTGCATAACTCCTATGCTACTGAAACCTTGTTTTTGATGTTTAATGCTATTCTTAGCTCTCCTTCAAAACGTTCAGCCACACAGTGGTGTGGCAGGGGGACTGTGTGAGATGGGGAATGGCAGGTCTGTCCCTGTCACTGACTCAGCTGGTTGCCCTGGATAAGTCACTGTGCTGTTTTTGCACCATCATGCCCTATAACACTAGGGTGCTGATATATATACTTTGGACATATTCTGATGCTCATCTCAGCCTGCCTGAAACTCCTTGAGGCAGAGTATAGCTAGGGAGCAGTTGTTGAAGTGAACCACGACGTTGGTTCAGATGGAAGCATGGATATGTGCCCACAAATCATTCCATAAATCATCAGTGCTTAGCAGGACTGGGGTGAGGAGAACCAATTCACGTTGGGTGCGATGTGGAGACATTAGCATTTCACGAGGGCAAGAACAGCATGTGTGAGCAGAGAAGGTTTTGTTTGTGGTGGTTCTTGTGGGAAAGTTCAAGACTAGAGCAGGACAGGCAGCAAGCTTTGTCTTGGAATTACTGCACTCTGTTTTCAAACTTGTGCTGGCTGGGATCCAAGTGACCTCAGCCGCCTGGAATGTGCAACAACAATCCAAGAAAAACCCTCCTATGAGGAGTATCCTCAAGTAGGCTTTACAAAGTTGTAGGTATGTCAGCCAGAGCTTGTCACTTGTCACTGAGCAGGTGTTCCTGGCAGCGTTTCTCTCTGTAGTGCTTATTAAGCACAAGTCCACGTGTTTACAGCAGCCAAGATGTTACTTAGCTAGTAAAGCATTGTAAACAACTCTAGTAGTCAGAAGGTCTTTGTTCCTCACCCCTTGTATGCTTTCCCAATACTTATTCACTTTCTTCTGGACCACCACAACTAACAGTTTGGTTTCTCTTGTAGTTTTAAAGCCTTTGGTGTTTTTCATTCCTAGCTGCAGCATGTGTTCAGAGATCACAGTGCTCCTGAATTGCTGGGACACCAAGCTCAGAGGTCAAAGTCAACTTTTTGTAAAGACTAAAGCTTTATCTTTGACAACAGTGTAAGCATCAGTACTTACAACTGAGGTGTCAGTGTGTTCAGGACAAACAATCTCATGACTGTAAAGCGAACTGCATTATAATCCCTTCTAGAAAGGGATGTGTATTGTTACTGTCTTGTGAAATAATGACTCAAAAATAAGATTATCTCATCAGGCAAACAGTTTGGCATGGGAAAGAATTCTGCTGCCACCACTTCAGTGTAAATATTCTGAGCAAGAGAGCTGAAACAAATACACAGGCTAGAGGGATATTCAGTAAGTTTGGCTTAAGTTTTCTCAAAAAGCATGCAGAAGCATTGTTTTTGCATGATTCTTCCCTTAGTGTGATAATATAGGATAGTTAGTTATGTTCTCTGTAAAGTCTGTGCAAAACCAGTGTCGGCATTAATGCCCTATGAGTAACATACATCTACACTGCTTAAACTGAGACCCCTAACTGCTATAGAGGTAAAAAAAAAAAAAAAAAAAAAAAAAAAAAAAAAAAAACCAAAGCACCTTATCTAGAGCAAGGATTCTTATTCCTGTCATAGGTGCAGGCTTCCTATAGAGATGATGATTTTTGAGATTTTTTTAAAACTTTCATTGTGGAGACAGGTGCTGCTGTTTACAATTAGCTCTAGCTTTATAACAGGGTAGACTTCTTGGTCCTTTAACAGTTTCTCTGGAAATTTGATGATTTGCAGTCACATTTGGTTGTCTCGTATAAAACAGCTGTAAAACCAGGTAGTGAAAGATGCCAGTAGAGTGAAGTGGTGAGGAAGAGAATTCAATGTACAGACAAGGAAGCACTGGACTCACGGAACTGAGATTATCAGAAAACTGATGGCACTTCATAAGGCAGTGAAACAGTACAGCATAGGTGCCCATTCCCCCCTGTTCATTGCCCAGTATTTTCATAATTTCGTACATAATAATCTTCACCTTCTGTTTTTTTTTGTCTCGTTAACTATTCTAACTTATTTGTCTCCTTCAGCTGCCTTTCAGGGACAGTCCAGAGCTGTGATTGTAACTCCCACACCTTTAAAAAGAGAGGGGATTTTGACGCCTGCCATGTCTCAGTCTAATGTTGCAATTGCACCAGCTGGAATTGCCAGAGTAAGGAGAATTTTTAAAATGTTTGGTTTTCTTAAGGTCTGTTTTTGTAAGTTGTTACAGCCATAATGTGCTCAAGAGGGTAACTAATCCACCGATGCTCAACTGTTACCGGCATGTATGTGCAGTCTGCATTATGTTTGCTCATTTTTATTTGAAGTACTTTGTAGGCCTGAAAGTGCTATCTAGTTTTCACAGCCTCTGCCTCACAAATAGGAACTCATACAATGTACTCCTAGTGGGGATGGTTTCTGCTGTTCATTAATCATGCAGAAGGTAGAAAGAACCTGGGGAACTCGCCTTTCTATTTACAAGTTGGAAGGTGTGCCTAGAGTTTATGAGTGGGTTGTCCAGTATGTTGTATACAGAAAGATGGAACTAGATTTTAGTACTTTGTGCCGTTGCTGTGTTGTAATGCTACATTAAGTTCTGAAGGGATGCTGGTTTCCTGCCAAAAGTCTGCCTTCGGTGCCTGACAACTCCCTATGTATCAGTTTCATGTCATCAGATTGTTAGTGGTGTATTAATTTGTTACTTTTAGTGAAAGACAAGGTAACAAATACTTTTTTTCCTTCTCTCCTTTCTCTCCCTTCTTCTCTTTTTCCCTCCGTGCTGCTCCCAGGCTCCTGGGGTGACAGAGTTCCGCAGTAACATTCTGGTTGGTCCAGCACAGCAAGCGTCAAGTAGCCAACAAAGCCAGTCCACAGTCTCACACCTCTTCTCTACTAATGTAGTCCAGGATGTGCTGGTGAAAGGAGAGCAAATCCCTTCCCACAGTAGCAGTTCACAAGTTCCCTCACCTACACCTAGTAAGTTAGAAATTTGTAAGCATTCTCTCTCCCCTGCACGTGCAGATGTTTCCGTTGATTAGGTAAGGTGTAAATGGGCCTTGAAGATTCCAGGTTACTTTTTGAAGCAGAAGCTTTTTGGGCCCTTCTACCCTCCTGCTTCAGTTGCATCCGACTGCTGACAATTTTTTCTTAAACTAATGTGCAGTGTTCCCACAAACTGTGACTTTGTGCTTTCTGTAAAGGTTCCTTTCTAAAATTATGTTCCATCGTATTCACAAAGGACTAATTGAACTCATTTGATAGGCATTGGTGTATAAAGTGCTGAGTAGGTTTATTGTTCAGTATCCTAACTATAATTTTGATTGGATACTCTCAGATGCAATCATTAATAGTAGGTAAGTGTAAGGACTCCTCTTGCATGCGTGTTGATAGAGCAGTATCTGGGCCAGTTTAGACAGGTATGCTGGTTTTGTTGGTAGATGGCTTAAGTATTACTCTCATGTCCCTGGCCATTATGGCTTCAAATGGGGGTGTCTAGTACCATAGAACCTGTGTGCTTTTGATTGTGTGTTTGTGTGGATATGAAAGGAGTATGATATTGCTATTCAGGATGTCATTAGCCTTGTGCCCTAGAATACTAAGCTTCTCCAGAAATCTTGACATTTTCTACCATGTGTAGCATGTGGTTGCTGTATCAGTGAATATAACTTAGGTGTCCGCTGCATTTCAGTTGTGTTACAAATAGAATCTTCACAGCAGTTGTATTTGCTACAGAAAATTGTTTGTCAATGACTTGTCTTTCTTATTTTATGAAGGCCGAGACTGTCAGAATTCTGGCCAGGCTTCCCCCTGCACCTCAGAGCAGAGCCCCAGTCCACAGTCTCCTCAGAACAGCTGCTCAGGAAAACTTGCCACTGATTCTCCAATGTTTGCACTTAAGGTGTGTGTTCTTTCCTTTCAGGTGCTTTTCTTTGCCTTTGTTAGTCACTACTTTTCCCTGGTATCTGAGCGTGGACTTCAGAGTAAGCTGTGCTTAAGCAACAGTGGAATACTTGTCCTGGAGGGCTTAGCTTGCACTCCATCTGTGCTGCTCTGATCAATTGAAGATGTTGAACTTTAATCTGCTCCATTCCTCAGAGATGCCTCACCAGAGAGGCCAGGCTTAACTGTACCTCTGCAGGTCCTTATGGATGTGACAGCAGGTTCCTGCTCTGGCTCGTAGGAGTTTTATGCTAGAACTCATTTAATTTGGTCAGAGGTGTCATGTTTAGTTTTATAAACTGTGGTTTTTTGCCGTTGTCTGTTGGAGCTCTTCAAGTGCAGAGCTCTAGCCATTGCTGGAGGATGAGTTCTTGACCTGTTGAGTGAGTTAACATGTCTCCAGTGATGCCTTGCAGCTCTACAGAGAAGCAGCTACAAAAACCTGGTGTTAGAGCTGCGAAATACTTAAGGAGTAAAATTCCTGTTTTTTTCTTTTTCTGAGAATCAGGTTATTAGGACAGGCCAGTAATGGGGAAAGTGGCCACTAGATGGAGCAGTTTTCTTAAAAGAAAGGGCGCTGCGGTGTGACGGGCGTTACGGCTGTTCATGGCTGTTTGAAGACACTTGTGTGAGCAGGAGTTGCTTTGCATGTGTATTGACAGCAATTCTTCTGAAAGATGAGAGAGAAAGTGTTGTTTCCTTGTCTCTAGATGTACTCTCCTTGCTCCTCAGCATTCTTCGTTAAGCTAAACAGTTCTGTATTGCTTGGTAATGATTTTTTTTTAAGGTTGGCAAAACTTGGAGGGCACTGGAAATCTGTGCTGTATTTTCTTGCATTTTCTGTGATTTTGGGCAGTGACTTTACTTCACTGCACTGCTTTCCTTACTTGTGAATTGGGGTGATGGTGGGCTGTCCTTGGAAAGCCTCGTTCTGCAGAAAGCACATTCTCAAAGAGGAAACTCCTTATTTTCTCCCAAGGGTTTTGCTGGAAGCAACTTCAAGGTTTCTAATGCTACTAAGGAAAATGCTAATTCCTGACAAAGTCTTTACTCAGGATAGGCCAGAATTGTTGATTTTTCTTAATTTTTTTTAATCAGAAGACCTATCAATGTTAATAGACGCTCTGTGTATGTATTAGGTAAAAAAAATATATGAATTGTTCTAAAATTAAAGACTTCAACAAGATCCTAACTAACTACATGCCTAAAATATAGAATTTGACATCAGGAAAAAAAAGCATTTAAAAGTCTTAAATAGGAATTTTTGTTTTGAAGGAAATTCTACAAGGTTTAGAATTGAATTTAATACTCTGCATGTTTCTTTTTACTCACTTAAATCATTTGCAAGTTTACAACCCTATGGTTTGGTCTGGGAAGACAATGAATGCCACAGTTCAACAACAATGGCAGTGTGGACTTGAATAGCAGAAGTAATCATAGCAGTAGAACGGTAAGAACAGTAAAGGAAAACAGCATAATTTTATTTACACAGACTCAAAGAATGAAGCGTATCTCATCAGAACAGAAACGAAGGTTTAATATCAGGATTGGCTGCAGTACCCTGAACAGCTTGATTTCAGCGAACTCCAAGTCGGTAAGTAACGTGGCAGCACTGATGGTTCAATAGGGAGTTCAAGAAAGCCATTCTGAAAATGAATTATTATCTCTCCGCTGTTGACTGACCATGCCAGTCAGTCAGTGAAAATGCTTAACATGAAAGGCTTGGAAAGGGAAGGGTGATAAATTCATGGTTTACGGTCGATGTGTGAGAGCCCTTTAGATGTTGCATGTTTTGCTGCAGCTTCAAATGTTGGTCAAGTCCTCTCTGATGAGAGACTGCAGCTTTAAAGCCAACAGGGAAAGAATAAAACTGATCTGTACAATTCTTGTTGCTAGAACCCCAGTAATGAAGATTTTGTCACGTTTGCAACATAGAATAACTACATTTACTGTTAGGTCACCTTTACTTCTGATGTTCTGCCCGTTCTGGAGAAGTTCTGGTCCCCAGAGCTGGACTCAAAAAGCTGTGTCCAATCAGTACTGTGACCTTGTTCTGCCTGAACGATGAGCCAGCCAGAAGACAGGTGTAGATGCTGTTGGTAAGATGTTGAGCCTGGCAGAATATACCTTGACATTTGGCCCGAGCTAATAAACACACCTTTGAGCAGTTTGTTAGCAGAGGCTTCGTGCTGTGTTAACCACAGCTAAGAGCATGGCAGAGCAATGCTGTACAACTGCAGTTACCATTCACAGGTGTCCAGAAATGTCCGCTGAGATTTCTAAAACTTGCTACACGTATCAGTCTGTTACTTCCTGAGTGCACTTAGGAGTCTGACCATTTTAGGTTACTTTGTAAACCCTTCTTGGACTCCTGACATCTGTTATCACCCATCTGCCTTCAAGAATTTGCCCTTGTACCCATAGCCTTTCACATGTTCTCAGTTTTTCCCTGTCACTTGTTTTTTTTTGTGTGTAGATTTACAGAGGAAAAAAATCCCTTCTCATTGTCAAGCTTAAGAACTTACTCTGATGATGCTGGTTAATCTAAATTGAAACTAAAGTCATTAAAACACAGGTTTCTCTGCACAGCAACTTTCTAAACGTCCTTTAAATACCACTGCCTCATGAAACCTGGAGAATATGAAAGCTTATTGTCATCACGTGGATGTGTTTACATTGTTTTCTTTATTTTCTGTGTTTAGGCAATAAATTATCAGAACCTCACTGCTTGTTTTTATAGCCTATTTGAAAGGTAGTGATTTTTTTTGATAATTTGACTTCAGTGAAATGTTTATTTCTGAAGTACAGGTTTTTAATTGTTTCCTCAGAACTGAAAGTGTACTTTAAAAAGATCTCTGACATTGTTTGTCTCCTTTGGTGATAGCTAGGCCATGTTACCTTCTGTTTGAACAGCTTTAGGCTTCCTGGACTAAGTTGTCAGCCAGGAACAATGCTTCTAACAGCACAATCAATTTTTCAGCAGGTGCAGCACATCCTTCAGTACTGCCAGCATTTTTAGAGGATCAGGAATGAAATAAACGGTTTGAATATGTTGCTTTCAACAGAATAGAAAAGGTGTGATTTGGGGAAGAAAACAACTTCTGCAGCCATGTTCTCTGTATTAGTGTGCAGACGGGAGTCGGATAAATGAGGAGTTTGGCATTAAGTGTTTGTGTACCTGTGTGTGCTTGGGCAGGATGAAGGAAATTAAAAGGTGCTGAAGTGCTTTTCTGGGTGTTACCGCAGGTTAGAAGCAAATTCTTCATCCATCTAGCTTTGTTCCAGAAAGTGAGCTCTATGTTTGTGTTTGGTCTAGATCAGCCATGCAATCACTCTCCAGAAAACAGTAGAATATATCGCTAAACTACAGCAGGAAAGAACACAGATGCAAGAGGAAACCAGGCGCCTTCGGGAAGAAATCGAGGAGCTAAACGCTGCCATCATGTGAGATTTTGGGAGATTTCTGTCATGAAGCAGAGCAGCTTGAATGTTGCTTTGGCTAACAGCAGGGGATGTTTGCCTCAGATGTCATGCCAAACAACAGATGGGTATTAAACAGAAGTGCTACCAACTTCCAAACAAAAAGCAAAGTTGTTATGGGATGGGCATTGGTAGCAAATCTTGTGGATTTTCAAGAGGCTCAGAGCATGAATGCACAACAGTGGCAGCATCAGAAAAGATGCGTTAGATCAGTTAGAAGAATTCTGAGAAGCCAGTGATGATTGTTTTTTAAAGTTAGGCTCACTGGGCGATGAAACACTCCTACTCTTCGTGATGGCTTTGCTGCACTTTTCTTTCCTCACGCACTCGGTTTGTACTGGAACCAATGTGGTTGATTGCGTAGGACTTGGAATCATGGAGCACGCCACTGACTGAACGTAACTGATAAGTCAGTTCACCCTCCTGGTGTGCCTCTGTTTCTTCTGTGGGTTTATGATAGTTATGTGCTATTGAAAAGCATGTTGAGAGCCCCTGTGAGTTTTCTTCCATATACAAAAGTGTTAGGCTTAGGCATTCTGTTAGACTTGTCAGCAAATCAAAATCTTTCTTTTTCTTTAAAAAAAAAAAAGAAAAAAAGAAAAAAAAGGTATGATAACTTCTGTTTGGTTTTATTTTAAATTGATCTGTTTCTTAAGAATCTTTGTAACATTTTATTCTTTAATACTGTTCAGGAGTTAGTCTGTAAGATTTAACTTGACTCCTAATTAATGTGCCTTTTTCTGGGTGGATACTAAAAACTACTTTGTTCTGTTACACTCTGCTTTCAGTTGTGTTGCTTGTAAAAAGGAGTATGTAGTAGCTTGAAAAATTGCTTTGCTGCATGAATATAAACACAATTGATTGGAAACCTATGTATTTCTGGCCATAACAGATACACTCAGGGTAGGGGGCCGTGCAGAGGGAAACCACCTCAGTGTGAGATACTGGAGTTGCACACGTTTTCTTGCTATAATTTAGTCTATAAAAGTTTCTCCTTACTGGTGGAGATTCTGACCTCAGATCATCTTCTTTTCAGTTCTTGCCAACAGCGGCTCCCTGCTACTGGCGTTCCGGTAACACGGCAAAGGTTTGACCACATAAGGAGTATGTTTGATGAGTACGTGAGAAGTAATACCCTCCAGAACTGGAAGTTCTGGATTGTATCCTTTCACATCAACCTGCTGAACTTGAGGTTTGGTACTAACGTATTTTGAAGCAAGAACTTGGGTTTTGGTGCTGTGACTTTCAGCCAAGTTGTTTTAAGTAATGCATGTCCAGAGCTTTCATTCACATCTGTGTATGGAAGTACTTCATATGTTGTTGTGAGGCAGAATTTGTTCACTTTAAAGTATTGGAGGTAACTTGAAAGAAATGTGGTACGAAGGCATTAGGTTGTTATACTCCAAGAAATGTGCAATTAAGTGTTTCTCTAACTGAACCTTTTTTTACTTTTTGCAAAGAATTATTGAGAACTGCAAAGATCACTTATAATAATTTTTTTCTTTTTTCTAGTTACTGAAACTGTTGTGGCAGTTTTGAAAACTTGCACAGTTTTCCCTTTTTTCCCCCTAGATTTTTGTCTTTCATTATGACAGTGAATCAACATAGTTTCTCTTCTCCAATGCCAGCAGCTCATTTACAGATGAATGATAATGCAAGGGGTGGAATTCCACAAGCAGGGGACAGAACCAAATGTACTAGTTTGGATCAAATATGATTAGCTTGGGTCAGATCAGGGATGTTAGTAATGAGCAGAGTGGAAGTGTAGTTGTTAATGAGCAGAAGCATTAATCTTCCTTCTACTCATTAAGCCTTAGTATGTTCATATTTACACGTACTCTGTGTTTTTGTACTCTGATGGTTATCCTTCCTGGCAGTTTAGATTATCGGAGTGTATAAGACCATGTTTTGTGCATGCATGAAGAACAGCATTGTTAATACTTTCAGTATGTGAAAATGCTTTATTTTTTGATGTTTGGTTTATGTTAGTCCCAGAAAGCCAAATTCTCCCTTTTAGCATCCTTTTAGGTAACAATTCTCAGCAAGATCTCACTGCAGTCACTTGGTGCAGTAATAGCACCAACTCTGAAACAGTTTCAAGTGAGTTATAAAAGTTCACTTTATTGAAAAATCAGCAGAATTTGAACGTAACAGTAAAAACCGTAGTTGGGCTTGTAGTATCAAATGCTATTGTAGTTGGTAAAATAGAAGGTTGACAGGCTAAGTAGTCTTTCCTAGCTTCTTGTAGCTGTGAGGGGACAGTTGTCCAACAACTGGATAGAAACCTCAGCTGCTGCTGACGTGTTTCTGAATGTCATGCACTAAAAAGTTACAAGATTGAGGGGTGAGTGGTATTTTTTTCTTCTAAATCTCCTTGTGAAATGACTGTAAGAGAGAGAAGGGTAGTTTCTTTACAAATATGAGAATACCATGCTTTCTGTTGCATATGAGAGGGAAATGAGTTATCTGTTCTTGGGCTACTGGGGATAGTCCAAGGATGAAGTACTTACAAATAGTAGAATATCAGCAGAAGAGTACACAGTCACTCTGTACAAGTCCATAACCACATGTAAATTCCCTAGAGTATTCCAGGCAGTTGCTGAGCCTACCTTGATTGTTAGCCACAGTGACGAAGATAGGAGTGTATGACAACACAGAGATCAGTTTGGCCACGTTCTCAACACATTGCTGACTGTAGTCTGAAAATCCCATGTGGGATAACAGGGTAAAACCACAGATTCTGAGCCTTCAGTTGAGTTTTTCAGAAGCTAGTTGTATGATAATAGTTTCTAAAGTATAGGTATATTTACTTGGTGAGTTACCATGTCGATGTTATAGTGAACTGTTTTGAAAGCCTGAGAGATGCAGCCAACTAAGGCTTTTGGTGATGCTCTAGTCATGTTAATACACTACAGGGTGAGAGTTCTGTTTGCTCTTTTACTGCCAGGAATGTTATTGGCAGCTCGTGGCCCATCCTTGCAAGAAGTAACCACAGAAAGCTAAAGGAAGAAGCTGATAGTTCTTAGCATGCAGCTGGTTTCCAGGAGGTTAAGTCAATCTCAGATACAGGAATTGTACAAAAATTAATCAATATTCTTAGAACGAGCAACTGAAGCTCAAATTTTTCCCTGCAGTTTGAGCTGCGTTATTTTTTCCCTTAGAATGTTTTGAACTCCTCCTTTGCTGTCTCCCTTAACGTTTGATGATTTGCAGTTCAGCATTATTATTAAGCCATTGTTTGAGTCCTTCAATGGAATGGTTTCAACAACAAGCTTTAAAGATCTGAATCAAACTGCAATAGCCTGGTTGGATCAGCACTGTTCCCTCCCTGTTCTGAGGCCAAGTAAGTGAATTTCTATCAAGCAGTAGTTCAAGATCGTAGTAAATGAGTCCATATGTAATACCTTTTCATAAGAGTCAGCGTATGACAGAAGCATATAACGCTCAATATGACTTTCAATCTCTTCTTACTGTTGCAGTGGAAAAGAACTTTTGACTATAAAGGTATTTAAGGTGCTTAACACTGAACAGAAAAAATAATTATTGCTGAATACGGATTCCAGAATTTGAACAGTCTCAAGCTGCATTTAGAGTTCAAATATTCAACTTCAGTTGGAGTAAAGTCTGGCAGTGTGATTTGTCTCATGAAGGAAAAGGCTTCTGAAGTTTGTATTTCCCATTAAAATGGCCATTGGTTTGGGCATCGTTTCTTTACGCTTTACCTCTTTAAAAATCAGCAATTGTTTACATTCCCAGTCAGAATTGCCAAGTAGTACTCTTTTCAGTAGAAAGAAGTAGGTAGATCTTTATTCCTTGTTCTCTGGGCACAGTTCTTACACGTCTTACTTATTGTTACTCTATGTGCAAGTATGCATGTTTTTTGGAAGTATTTTCATAGTTCTGTCATCGTAACAGTCTTACAGTATTTGCATGCCGTCCTGCATGGAACTGTTTGCAGTAAGACTGATGGCTTTTTCATACTTCATTGGCTTTTTTTTTAATAGTGGTGTTGAGCAGCCTTCGGCAGCTAAGTGTGAGCACCTCAGTTCTGTCAGATCCATCACGCCTGCCGGAGCAAGCCAGTGAGGCAGTCAGCAGGACAAATGAAACAGCTGGTGAAACCTAACAACCAAAGACAAGGAGTTACTTGTACAAGGGATGGAGAACATGCCAGTCTAGCAGCCTGGTGAGTCTCCTTTCAGTTGGTGCACTTTAGAAAGAATTCTCTCCATCATCAAGACGTTGTTTGGAGCATCTGGCTCTGCCTTCAGAATTTGTTGAAGTGTGATGCAACGTTGTTCGTAACGTCTTGATTCCTCTTCAGTGCTGTGCTCTACTCCGTTAAGTGAGAACACCAAGCTCAGGTAAATATAGCAGGATCCAATCCTGCAGGCAGCAATATATCTCCATCAATGCAGCATGCACCTGTATGCAACGAACATCCTTCTGGAAAACAGCTTCAAGTGCTAAGTTCTCTGAAGTGTAAATCTTGTACATCAAAGAATGTTCCCTTGGAGGGGGAAAATACTTTCAGTTTTGGTAAACAAAATGTGCTTTTTGTTTTGTTTTCCGGTGTTCAGTTCCATTTGTTTTACTTGAATGGCAAAAATTAAAATTAAACAAGATCATGTTAAAAACCAAAGGAGAAGAAAAATCTGTCAGTGATGTCAACTTGTGGAAAATACTAGAATTAAAATCTCAGGCTGTGTTTTGTGTATTTTAATTTTAATGAGTGTACCATTACATACGATCAGCTTCAAAACATGCTTTATTTTCTAGCAAATAAACTAGTTCATTTTTATTATTTTTCCTGATATAGCCATTGCAATAAAGTAATAGTGCAGTAGGTGCAAGAAAGCAGTTTTAGCTTGCAGATTCTGCAGTCAGGATAGACACATGAATTTCATATTCATTTAATCTGTAAACTGTTTTCTTGCACTCTTGCGGAGTTCATCTGCCTTCCTCATAAAATGTGCACATATAAAACACATCCATAGATAAATGTCATAGTGCTTCAAAGACAAAACTTCAGTTCTGAGAATTAAGAAGTTGGCTTTTATGTTATCTCGGAAACTGCAGCAAATCAAACCAGCTTATAGTCAGTTCTTAGTTTCTTTTGTCTTCTTCGCCTGCTCTTTTTGCCTTCTGTTTAAAAAACCTGAAGGACTTAGCCAAGCTTGGTCTGTATGGGACAGTTATGTTCAATATGAATTTTAAAACATATAAAGATATGTTTAAAATTGGAAATACTGTATAATGTTTTTCTGTTACAATCTCTGCAAGTACTGTCCTTTGCTGTAGATAAGCTGAGTCTTGTTACAGTTGAGATAGTCTGTCCACCCTTAGACAACACTGGGATATTCATTCTGGCCAGTTGTTCATGATTTGGCCTGGAGCGATCTTGTGACCCACGTATTTCCACTCCTTACTTGATTCTGATATTTTGGAGCTATGCAAAGTGTGGATGAAGTTTCCCTGGTACCTCCTCCAACTAGTTTTCTACCAATTTGAAAAACAGGCTGTCTGGAGGTGATGAGCAGGCTATCACAGTACAAACATGAGGAGTAGCTACAAAATTTGGATACTAGGCATTCAGAAATGGAGTCAGTAATACTGTGGTGAGCCCAGTCCTTCCCACTTAGTGGGACAAACCTTAAAAAGCAGCAGTAAGTTTTGGGGATCAGGACTAGGCACAGAGAGTGCTGGGTTTCTCTCCTTCTTGTCCTGAGATGTTGCAGCTATTGGCTTTCGTTGCAGAGTTTTCTTATGTGTGAGCAGGACTGTAACAAGAAGAATACATCAGAAGTTAGCCCCAGGGTCCGTTCCCGGAGCAGAGGTACTGTGAGCTGTGGACAGGGGGAGCTGAAAGGGACTTCTGGGGGGTGGTGATTTAATAAAACAGTGTATAAAGACTGTCATAGCAATTAGTGAATAGTTTTTCTAGGGAGGGCCCATATCCAGGTCTCACGCATTTTATTTTACCAAATAAGTAATATTATTTTGGATGCATCTGGATAAAACATATTGGAACCAGATGATCTTTAAGGTTCCTTCCAACACAAGCCATTCAGTAGTTCTATGAATTAGTGTAAAATAATGTTTTGATCAGTACTTTAATTCTCCTACTTTCATCACTTTGTGAACTTGATTCCAATGAAGTCACTTAAGACTGTGATTTGCTGGGGAGTGTCCCTCAAGTTCTTTACTGGGCTATCTCACTGAGGTGCCTGGATACCTACGTGCATAATTGCATATTAAAAATATGTATCTGGTTTTCTAGAAACACTTCATTAGACAAATAGTCCAGGAACAGATCCACTTGTGCTTTTGCTGTACTTTCCAGATGAGCATTATTCTCCTGCTTGTCAGGCAGTGATTGTGCCTGATTTTTACCATGTTTTTACCCACATCTGCAGTTGTGGTTGCAGTTGTATCAGTGATGCCTCAACAAGCAAAGTGTGCAGTGCAGGCATGCCTCAAAGCCCAGGCAAGTATGATGATTTCTAAGCTTAGATCTTACTGGTTGGAATCTCACTGACTGAAGTGGAAGTCAAAAGGGACCTCAGAGGAGTAGGAAGGGCGGGAAGTATGAGTGAACTGCTGCAACTTTTACCCATTAATGGTTTTGTTGTGGATGGAAAAAAAACATCACGTTCATTGTACTGTGAGTTGGTTACAACTGGAGGGGAAAGTTCTTATTTTAATAATTTCTGGTGGAGAAAAAAATCTCATGTCACTTCGAAAAGACCACAAATCTTAACAGTGTAAAGGGAGAAAATCAAGTCAGAGATTGCTTGCTTAGGCAAGAGTGTGGGAGGGAGGGAAGGAGTAGTGAAAAGATAGTTTCCACGTAG
This sequence comes from Pavo muticus, assembly GCA_016647715.1. Lineage (NCBI taxonomy): Eukaryota > Metazoa > Chordata > Aves > Galliformes > Phasianidae > Pavo > Pavo muticus. The sequence goes on from JACDJE010000004.1 coordinate 4,639,690, forward strand.
TGCAATTACCAGAAATGATGTGGTAACTCTTTGAAGCAGTGATTCAGTGTATTTTCATCACCCGGTTATTGCAAATTCTCTTACCCTTTGGCTTTGTGAGGGTTGTGATTTCACTTCATATGGAAACACAGGAGGATAAAGCTATCGCATATCTCATCTCTGCACATTAGAAGTACTGAGGATTGGTATGAAAAGGATTTGACTACGTATGTATTAATTCTTGCCTAGATTCCTACTTTGTTGTATATTTAAGCTGCTTAGCCTTTCTGCCTTCCTGATTGAGGACTCTAAATAATATATTTCAGCTTTAAGAAAAAAAAAACAAACCAGCAAAAAATCAGAACGGCTCAGTACCACTTTCTTCTCTGACTTAAGCAGTCTAACTTCCTGTGGATCACCAAAGTACATTAAGCAAGCAAAACACACTGTGCCTATTGTCTACACAGAGTTACAGATGATGCATGTCTGTCTTCAGTTGGTTGGTTCTGGACTTACAAAGAATTCCTGTATGAGCAAATATGACTCATATTCAGTCAAATCCAACATATTTTGCTCAACAAGGGCGTGGCTAGATAAAATATCTTTTGCCTGTGATACATGCAAGGTCAAATTGAGGTTGTCTAGTGGTGCCTTCTGACCTTGAATTATATTAATTGGTACATTGTATAGGGTCCCCTCCCCACACGCAAGTTCTGGGGAACTTGTTATCTGATAAACTTAGAAGGAAGTATATAAATCTATTAACAAGAGGAATAAGCAGGGAAAGTCCAGGAGCAAGTTATAATGAAGAAATTAGTAGTAGAAATGGAGACAAGTCCTTGCTTCACCTGGACAGTGTGATCTCTGCGCAAAAACTGGATTCTCAGTTAATACCACTTGATCCAATTGCTGTGTTCTTCCGTGCTTTTCTAGACCACCAGGGAAGCCTTTCTTCAAGGCAGGCTTACTGAAATGCTACCACCTGTGCCTTATATCTTGGGGTCCTGTATTCATCTGATGTAAGTCTTAATTCTTACCCCTGATTTGATGCTATGTGGAAAATTTGGTGAAATGGCAGAGCAAGGATTTACTTGGTTTTAAGAGTGTGTTGTCTGCATGGCATTTTGGAGGTTGTGTGCTGGAACTGAGGTAGTGAAAAATTGTGCGTGGGTGTGTGTATGTATATATGTATGGAACAAAATCGCCTCATTCTTGCCGACTTCTCTATCCTTCTGTACACAGGGACACACCCACTAAAAAGTTTGACAAAAGCCTAGTAAAGATAAAGACGCTTAAATCCTTAAATCTGGAATTGCTTGAACAGTCAAAGGGCAGTCGAATAGTGTTTGAAAATAGCATCCCTTTACTTTGCATCCTCGAGTTTTTATGTTCGTTCTTTGCGTGTGTAAGCTTGTGTTCTCGTGATGGAGGTGAGAGGAGTGGTTGCATTTTGTTTGCTTTTGAAGTCTTAAGACTTCTGAAGATCAGTTAAGAGCAGGAGAGGGAATCTCACTGCAGAAACATTCAGTAACATTATGCTTTTTTATTCCAAATTATTTGGAAGCTGTTCCATGTCCAGTGGATAATTTTTGCTTGATGCTCCCAGCTAGAAGATACTGCTAAAATAGAGTTGATAGTCAACTATTTTGACCTTTCTATTTCTTTCCTTTTTACCTTGTTCCTTTGCACCTTTATTGCAAGGGAAAACACCCAAAATCTGAAGGTTTAGGTGCTTTAGGGCCTACCAATCTCAGAGGAATGTGGACAGCTCTTGATGACTTGGAGGTTTTTTGATTAGGTAAGATAACAGGAGTTTTCCTATTTCTCTTTCAAGTTGTATACCTCCATTTCAGAGATCATTTACTTTTGAAGGCTCTCTTGTCTGGGACCCCAATACTGTTTCCACATCAGCTAAGGCCTCAGCTATCCTTTGGTTTCATTCTTGGATGGATTTCACGCTTATTTTCTGTGTTAGAGCAGGAATGGTAGTACCAAATTGTAGATTAATCTGTAAAACTTGATTCAATTGCAAGGAAATACACCCAGGTATATAACAGAAAGACTTTCTAGCCATTGTCTGATTTGCTTTTATATCTGAACGTTTCCAACATGAATAGAATTTTGAATCAAAAGATATCAGTTAGGAGTAATCCTCTTAATTAATAATATAATGAACAAATTGCTTATTTTCTTCTAATCTTGTATTTAAATGTATTTAAGTGAATGGAGTTCATTCTTGTTCAAAAAAAAAAAAAGCTTGGAGGTTTGAGGACTTCAGGTTGTACTTTTGCTTTGCCTAGGTTTCCTCTTCTGTTGCATGACACAACGTCTGTTGTGCTGTTGATATGTAGCACTTTTCAGTAGGTCTGTTATTGTGCAATGCATTTTTTATATTTACAACAAAAACAATAAAGGTTATTTTTTGGAAGAAATTAGTTGCAATGTCTTTATTTTTTTTACCTGAACTTGGCTTGGAAGTGGGGAAATGGTAAGGGGAAGTCTTCCTGGACCAGGGCTAGCACCTTACCATCCCTTTTGCAACTCTGAAAGTTGGCAAAGGCTCATTTCAACATTAGCTGTGCTGAAGTCACCCCTTTGGGATCCCTGCATTTGTCTTTCCCTTTGCAAGGCTTATATCTGCTGATGAGCTTTTGAAGCTTGGAGTCTTTTTAAGTGACAGTGCTCCGTGGGCCCCTCTTGGCTGTAAGAATCGGCTCACTGTGATGGGCTTACTTAAAGCACGAGTGGTTTGTTTTTTCTAACACATTGGTCATTGGGCTGTATTTGCTCTGTGCTGTGTATTCCTTATCTCACCAAAGCAACAGCCAGATGATCAAAAACTGAGAATTATCCTCTGTAGTCAACTGTGCTCACATCATAAGTTAGAAATCACAAAAGAGCAAGGCCTCAGTACCACTTCCCCACATCTGTCTGCAGGGCGTACTTTTCTTTCTCTCTACCTTGTAACAGTGAGTCTGTTCTTCCACGTTTCACATGACGTTATTCTCCAAATTTATTGAGGTTCTGATGTGTTCCTAGAGCAAACAGACCCTGATCTTGATTGTTACTGATTATATTAAGTGGAACAGTGAGAATGAGCTTTCGTGATAAGATGAAGCAGACAGAAATCTATTTACTTATGTGTCTGCTTTTAACTAGGTGGTTAGTAATTCAAAAGTACCCCTTGGTCTTTCTCTAAGAAAGGTAAAACTCTTAAATCTGTAGGTATTGTACCAACACCTTGAGCCCTGGTGCTCTTATTTTCTTGCAGGATTGGATTTGGGACTCTTGATTGACTTAATGCCTGGGCAGTGGACTCTGCTGAGCAGTGCTGAGGTTGGACAACACGGTATTCCCATGGAACTGATGTCAGTGTTAGGCATTAAGCTGCATAAATCCATTTAAAAACAAACAAAAAAGAGAAATAATATTTCACTTTTTCCTTTAGAGAATGTATTTTGTTTCTTGGGTTTTTTTTGTTTGTTTTCTTCCCCTGGTAGGGTGCTACAGATTACTGCTTCATTGAGAACAGGGATTTTATTTTAAAATCATTGCTGAAGTGCTGGTTAATGTCCCTCTCGGGACTGGTGACTTTGACCTTTATGTAGTTTGAGAAGTTCTGATGAGTCAAGCCTGTGATTTCAGGAGAAGATACTGCAGCTTTCTTACTCTGTTCACATTTATTTTTTTAATATCTCTAAATCGATCTAGCACAAAGCATTTTAGTAGAAGGCAGTGAAGAACAGTGCTATTTAAGCAGTGATAAAGCCACGCTTCGGCCTGACTGCTGTCGGCCAAGCATACCAATGCCAGTGGTATTGCAGTGATGCTATCAGACCTCTCTGGGAGGAAGCTGTGGCTGGAGAGCACTGTTTCTTTACTACTGATTTTGTGGTGATTTCAGTGAGGCCGCTATTAGTGGTAGCTGATGTGCCGAAAGTAATGGTTACTGAAATAGCTTATTTCTGTGGCTGATTTTGCTAATGCTTGAACAGCATGAAAAAGTAGACTTATATCTGCTTTAAGCAAATTATTATGAAAGAAATCACTGCTACAAGGGAATTGGCACTTCAATGGGAAAACATCATAGGGCTCTCTTCACATGTACTGTAATCCCAAATACTTTCCTAAGCATGTCTTGTAATGCATCTCTGGCAAATTTTGCTTTCTCCTAGCACTAGGTGATTGAATCTTGGCAAAAGAAACAGAAGCCACTGCTCACTGGAATTAGTAATTTTAAAAAATCAATTTTTTTAGCTGTATTTACACATGGAGCTTTCCTACAGCTCTTCTTGACCATAAGCTGCTCTTCCTGAAGAGTACGTTCATCACCAGGAAGTGTGCAGGCAATGAATGCTTGGGTGGCAGACAAGTGTAAGAACACTAGCTATCTCAGAACAAGGTGCGTACATCGCAAACCCTGAGGCCTGAGCATCGTAAAATGCAAGCAAACCCACAAAGGGTTATTCTATCACATCCCTAAGTCCTGCTGCCCACCCTTTACACGCTTCTTACAAAGTCTGGAAGCTTAGAGCAGAAATCAGAGTGCTCTGGAGCAGTCAGTGCTGGGTTGGGTCACTGTCAGGGGGGATGGTGAGAGAAGTGATCCTTTTATTTGGGTTTTAAATAGATGAGTTTCAAGTCAATTTAATGCGTACATGTATATAAAAATAATGTTAATTTTGAACTGATTCTAATGGTTAGACTGGCTTGAAATTTGTGTGGTAATTTGAACATCAATCACCGCATTATTAACCTCCCATTATTGCCAATAATTAGGAGTTGATAGGACCTAAAGGCTCTGACGAGTCTTGCTGCTCCCAGGACATCGGAGTGTCCCTGTTCTGGTGCCAGGAGCAGTAATTAGCTCAGGCACGCTTTGGTGCCGTGCTCGTGTCTGAGCTGACCTCGCAGCGTGCTTCTGTGTGCTCCGTGCCTTTCCAGCACTGCTGCTGCAAACCTACACTGGGCCCGTGATGCAGTAGGCACAATAATTCAGCCTTCAGCAGTGAGGGCTGAATTTACCCTCTGGAGGATCCAAATTTAGGAAACCAATTGGGAGCTTAGGGAGAAAAGCTGCTGTGATCTTTCTTCGTATCTATCAAGAAGTGGATGGGGAAGGAGGAGATGTTTCTAAAGTTTTTAATGTAATGACCAGAAGCAACTACTTCAGTTTGCTATTTAATAAAACCTTGGGTTTTCAATGTTCTAAATACTGGGAAAAGAAAAGAATTACATTGTAAGGAATCAGCAATATAAGTTTTATTTAATCTTATTTTAATTCAATGCCAGGTTTTATCCAAATGTATAAAAATGAGTAAAACTGTTCACCTAAGTTGTCTCTCATTGAACCCTTCAAGCATTAAAGTATAAACATTAAAAATCTGAATAAATATGAACTATAAAAATGCTTAAATAAATTTATACAAAAATGTATTCCATACATTCATAAATACTCGCTAGTAATGAGAAGTACAGAAGCCTGCTGGCAATCATTTCCATCTCTTGGGAATAATTACAAGACAAAAATATAAATAACATTAAAATCACTGAAATCGTGCTTCCCTGTTTGCTAATTCATACAATAACCAGTTAATTAAATCACTCTGGCTTATGTAAGTGCACCCTTTTTACACGATGTTGCAAATAGAACAGTATAAATAGTTTTATAATAAATAAAATCAATAACTTAAGACATTCATCTTTTAAATATTAAATTAAACTAGATTATATAGCTATGAATAGGATAGCAAGTACAGTATTAACTTTGTTCCTGGCATCAAACTGATCATAAATGATGGACAGTCACATACAGGCAAAGCTCTAGGATCCCGCAGTTATTTGTTCATCCTGACATGTTACACTTCTCCTGAATAGTAAGTTTTGGTTGTGTTTTGCATGAATTGTTCATATTTCTCTAGAACCCGCCAGATGTACATCTTCTTCTGTGCTGTTCTCATTGCCCGGATGTCATTCTGAATGCTCTGCAGGAGGTCCTTGTTCTTGCAGCTGTGAAGCGCATCTCTTTCGAGCAGCGTCATGTCTAACTGGATGGTGTTTGCGTTCACAAAGTTAGTGAAATTCTTACCACAAATCATTTCTATATCACCTCTTAGGGTTTCTAAAATGCTGTAAAACATGTGCAAGCAGCAGTCTGCTTCCCCAGCTGGGCATTTGGGTATTTTCTTCAACATTTCATTGACTTGGGTGTCAGCAGTTAGCCAGGTTTTGGTTGTTTCTGTTATAGGGCTACATCCATTCTGCAGGGGAGGAAGAGAGACTGTTATTCTTTCGGTTTCCATCTTTCCTGGTAGTTTCCATGTTAGACTCTCTGGGAGTATTCAGTAGTGTCTGGTTGAGGTTTTGTTGTTATCATTCAATAGCTGTATTAACACCTACTGTCCTTTATCAAGTAAGTCTTGCACACTCTCTGTGGCTGTGACTGTGCAGCGCTTTCTATATTAACAATCTACTTGTCATTGTTTTTAGCAGTTCTTTTTGTTGCTGTTGCTGTATAGGTAAAATTTCCTCATGCTTTGACCAGAGCATGTTTTTATTTGTTGTAGCAGAAATGATTTAGATTTCAAGAATGAATTCAGGGGAAATGTTTTACACTGACTTTTATCAATACACTCCTGGGAACATGTTCTCAGGAACTGAAATCTGCCTGTCGCACCGATCCTTTGATTCAGTGCATGTTTTTGCCATCTCCGAGGAAAGGCTGAGCAGGATTTTTTTCAGAAGTGCACCTGACTGCCCTAACATTATGGCCAAACTGAAGAGTAGGGCAGTCCTCTCTGTCTTCCCAGTGATCTGACTGATCTGACTGGTTTCATCCAAGAAGCTGCCTGCTTCAAGCTCAGTGTGAGATGAGGAAAAATGCATGAATCTGTTAGACCAGAGCTGCCTAAACTGTCCCAGACAGCGCTCCAACTTGATCATAAAATAATGCAATATAAATGCTTTCCTTCTTATGTGGGCTACTGAGAGGTGCCTCTTGAAGGTTCTAACCCGAATATTTCTTTTCTGATGGTCTTTCTACTATTTTAGAATAATTCAAGGGATTCCTCCCCAGATATAGGCCCAGCAAATGCAAAATAATACACTTACGTAGTTTTTGAACAAGGTAGTTGCTTGCCTTTCTAGCACTAGAAGGGGCCTTATGCTGGTAGTATAATGCTTCTGCCTCTGTGCTGTAGTAGTTTTCCCTTCTTCTGAGGCAGCTCTTGATGCCAAGGAGGAGACCAAAGGAGCCAGTGAACAGAGGAGGAAGATGGCAAATGTGATTTCTGCATTCAATTGAAGAAGAAGAGGGAAAAAAAAATACAATGAGTACAGTCTCAAACCTCTACATTGTTTTTGCAAAACTTGCTGGCTTTGTGCAGCACACTAGCATCCTAGAGCATATGGACTTCAAGCACCAGAGTTAATGATGAGCATCACCCATTGTAGCCGTGCAGCGCGCAGCGAGGCTAAGTTGCACCCACCTGCTTGGCGTTCCATGGTGGCTCAGGCAGCAGGAGGCTTGTGAGATGCTGGCGTTCGAGCCGCTTGTTGGCCGGAGAGCTGTGGATGGGGACAGCTAGGTGGTGTTTAAGTACCATGAGTTTTGCGTCAGTGGTTCTCCCCTGGTTTTTTGCGGATGCCGGTGTGGGTTTTTTTCTTTTCTTGAAAGATTGCATCAAAAGTTGGTTCAAATGCGTCGTCACTGATTGTGATCTAGAATGCAGTTTCGAGCTGACACGGATGGTGTCCTGTATCATCAATTTGACTAGGAGTTCAGGATGCTTGGCTTAGCCATCCCGTCCAAATCCTTGGGATTTCCAAATGGGACAATTTAGAACATGAATTCTGTTGTTTTCTTCCTCAAACATGCTAGAGTGTGCAAGCACACGACTGAGTTGCTGAAGGCAGCAATGGTCTCCTGCAGGGGCCAGTGCAGGAGTGGGCTAATGCTGGAAGAGAGAGCGCCATGAGGGACTCGTATGCAAGGCAGATCAGGCTTTGGATGAGTGTGCATATCCCTTGCTGGATCTCCATAACACCTTATGTATCAGATGTAAGCCCCTGATGCATGCCAGCAGAAGATGCCCAGGAACCACCTCTCAGCTCTCATCTTCTCTCCGACTCTGCTGAGGCTGTTTTCTCTGTGCCCAGTTACTAAAGGTAGGAGAACCTCATATGCAGCAAAACAGAAAGCCTGTTCCTAGAACTCAGAAGCATGAGGCTGTGATAAGAGGACTTGCAGAACTGCTGATGTTTTAGGACAGAAATCAAAGTAGGGGAAACTCTTATGAATACACCTTTGTGGAAAGGTACAGTAGCATGCTTTCACTTCTACTACTGTGACTAGAGAAAGGCTAGAGAGTAGTGAGAGATTCAAAGACAAACGCATGCCAGGTCCAGAAAACTTTCAAGGAGCAACATTTGGGAGTCAAAACGTTTTCTGTGTGAAATTATCCATCTGACAATGAAAGGCCTAACATGCATAAGTTCCTATGGTCACAGGGACTGCTTTCCAGGACTGAACTGATTCCAAAGGCTTGAAAGGGAAAGGCATTTCCCCTGTACCATGTTGCAGTCAGGTCCAACTGGGCTGTAACTTCAGCCTCAGTCATTGGCCTAAGGCCATGATACTGAGCTTCACAAACCCAACAAGGTTCTTTCACTGCTGCCAGCGAGCCCAGGACTGAAGCAGAGGGATGCAGCCAGCCCATGGTGCTGAGCTGCTCTGTCTGGGAATGGGACAATGTTTGTTGTTGCACAACCCACGTTCCCAGTGCTAAACAGAACAAATAGAATATGTTATCATGGCATGAGACGTGAGGCAAGAGTACAGCAGAGTGCTGGAGAAGAACCAGGAGAGCATAGTTCTGGCAGAGACTTCTTTTATTTGGAGTTACGTGTTATTTGGAGATACGTGTTTCTTTGCAGAAGGTGTCCCTTAGGAACATCCCAACAAAGACACTGATGAGTATAGATGGCTCCTTTCAGGTAGAAGGACCACATCCTGGAGGGGTGCTTGTTTGGAAGCACCAAAAAGCAGAGATGCAGCTGGTAAGAGCCCCACCGTGCACTGCACAAGCAGGAGGCCACCAGGCATCAGGCACTGCCAGTCTCTTCCAGTGGGTGCCACAGGGAGGACAGATGAGGAGCTGCAGCGGTGTTCCTCCTTGAGCTGGGAGCAGCACCAATGCAGCAATTGGGAACCTGTTTTAGATTATCCCTGATACCACAGCAATACAAATAAGGGAAGCTTTCAGCTTGGCTTTTCCACAGGATGCAATTCAGCCACTGGCAATACTCTTTCAAAGAACTGTAGAAAGTTTGACTTCATTTTCTACTGGACTGAAGTTCGCCTGGTTATTCTACTCCATGCCATGCCACTGTCTCTTGGCGCGTGCACGCTCCGCTTGTCCTTTCCTATCTGTGCAGCTGTGATAAGCTGCTGAGCTGATAAGGGAGCAGATTGATATCCGTCCTGTAAAACCCAACATGAGTGGAAGTTCAGCTTTCCACCACGTAACTGTCAAGCGCTGCAGAGCATCTGCTATTCATTTGGTGAAATTTTGCTGACACAGGGCTGCACAGTCCCCAGAATAGAATCTATAGCTGTCACCTCCACACCTATCACCGGAAAAAAGCAAAAAGAAACCTCTTGAGTGTGGAGACCTGAATCTGACCTCAGACAGAACCGGGGCTTTTGTCGCTGGGGGCAGCTTCTTTTTCCAAGTGGTACTTTTAGCTGTGAACTCGGTTTTCCGATGGTCTTGTACTGTGGTGGCATAAGCGGCCTCTGCACAAACAAATAAGGTGCTTTTACAGCTTGCAGCTCATGGAGAACACGACTGAAACTCGAGTGACACTCAGGATGTAGATAAGTGAAATGGCAAATGCCGTGTCTCAGGTCCTCGGTCGGGGACAGGGTGATGCTGCACCCCACACATGCCTCTCGCTCTTTCCTTGCTGGGCTGCAGCCTCCAGAGCCTGGGGGAGACCCTCAAAGCCTGGGATTTCTACCCAGCTTGCAGTCCATAGAGCCTAGTCCACAGTCCCCAGGACATCCGCGTCTGTGTCATTTCCTAGCGACAGGGACGCGTTGCCAAGAGCCAGAGAATTCCTGCATGGCAGCACCCGGCCCTCACAGCCTCTCAGCTGCTTTTCAGGAACACCTGCAGCACCTAGGCCTGCGGGACTTCCCCTGCAGCCTGGGCAACTGGGTAGGGGCCAGGGGGCACGGCTGTGAGATGGGGAGGGTCTAGAGGGGGTCTGCAAGGTGCTAACTGCTTCTCCACTCCCTGCAGAACAAGTCCCGCTTTGTCACATATGCAGGCTCCACAGGGCAGGAGGAGGAGAGGCCGCTGTGTGAGGAGAGCCCTGAGGCGCTGCTGGAGCTGCTGAGCGACCCACACAGCCCCTGGGCCCTGCCACCAGGCTGCAGCCCCCATGACCAGCGCCTGCGGGATGTGGCAGTGCTGTCTCCCCAGCTCACCCGCGGCACCCGTGTCCTCCAGCTCTTCAGGTCCCTGCGGATCGTTGGCAAGGATGTAAGCACAGCAGGGTGGCGGGTAGGGATGGGCTGGTGCCCATAGCACTGCCTGTCTCCAGGCCAGGAAGCCGTGTCTTCCCACTGAAAGGGAAAATATCTTGGGAAAAACACAGCTTCCCCAATCCAGGGTCTCCCCAGGTTCTTCTGTTGCAGCTGAAGTAGGGGGGGTGGGGAGGGGGCACTAATCTGTGGTACACACTTGTGTGGATCAGCACTACATATCTGTCACTTCAGCTTATGAGACACAAGATGTCTTGGGGACACAGCAACCAAACCTAGCTCTTTGCAGGTAGAGGAAGTCGATGCGGATCTGTTGCAGTTACAGCGCCTGGAAGAGCTCACACTCTGTGCCAACCAGATCAGCAGGATCACATCGGCCAACCTGCCCCAAACACTGAAGGTGAGCAAGCAGTGCGTTGTGATGATGAGATGGGGAAAAGGGTCCCATCTGGGAATGCCACGCAAGTTGAGCAGCTCAAGACAGCTCGTTGCAAAGAGTGTTTGTTGTTCAATCTATCCTGGGCAGGTCCTGGAGCTCTGCTGCAACACAGTGTCTGATCTGCAGGGCCTGTGTGCTCAGCCTCCTCCAGAGCTGCAGCACTTGGGGCTGGGATACAACAGGCTGCGTGGCCCTTTGCAGGACAAGCACCTCACTGCAGACTTCTGGTAATGCCACAGCCAGATGTGTACTCCTGAAGGCATGTGAGCAGATGTGAACAGATGACCTCCAGCCATCCAGGGGCCTGTATTAAGAAATTACAGCCCTTCAATACCCTGCTCAGCACAGTTCCCATATTTCTCTGCATTTCCTTTTTCCTATGCTCTTCCCAAAGCCCCTGCTGGGAGTCCTCCATGAGGAAGGGCCTAAAGCTTAGGCTGTATCACTGACTGATGTGGTGGGGTGGTTAATGGATGCTAGAGTAAAAAGAGGTTCAGTTATGGGGCAGACTGGCAGTGGATTGTGTGGCTCAGGAATTTGGAATTGGCAGCTGGTGCATTCTCCAGTTTGACTCAGTTTGTGCCTCTGCAGGTTCTTGTGCTGAGGAATCACGATTTCTGTTTCTTTCCTTGACTCAGAGCAGCAGTGCTGTATCCTCAGAGGGGTGTTGTTTGCCTACCCTCATTAATGGATTTTCTCCTTTAGGCCAAATCTCATCTCGCTTGACCTGAGCTTTAATAACCTAACGGATCTGTTTGGGCTGGTCTCCCAGCTGACCAGTCTGAAGAAGCTCCGCATCCTGGTGCTCCAAGGGAACCCACTGGCTCTCATTCCCGCTTACAGAGGCTTTGTCGTGGACAGCCTGCCCAAGCTTTCCTTCCTTGATGACATCCACATAGGGCTCGACGAGAGGTACCAGTTCCGTGGCTTATCAAAGCAGCCAGGTGAGCCTTTGTCTTAAACATCTTGGTGCTGAACCCAACGTTCAGGAGGTGGCTTCATCGTGGTGGAGCTAGGAGTCCTCAGGGCTCACTGCATCCAGGATTGAATTCCTTCTTGCCTGTCTTGAAAAGATCTTTTTCTGAGTTTTTTTTTCACTGCAATGAAGGCAGCAATGTTGCAAACGTAGCAAGAGACGGTGAGAATCAGTTATCTCCTATCTTAAATGTACGAAGTACAAGATTTAAAAAGCTTTCATGCTAATTGGGTGACAGGAAGATAAGTGAGGGTTGTGTGATCCATTACTACGTTGGATCAAAATCTGCCCTGGCTCATGCATCCAGGATCCTCCCAATCCAGGGATTTGGCACATGTGTCTCATCGTGGAAAACTCAGCAAGAAGGGGGTGGCTGTGGGCAGGGTCTCTATCCCAGCTGATTCCCTCTGGTTCTTCTGGCCCTGCAGAGAAGAGGCTGGAGGCAGGAAGGCTGTCATAAGGAAGTATGTACCCAAGGCTGGTCTGGAGCAGGAAGGCTGGTCTGGGAACAACCGAGTCTGGTCTCTGTAGCACAGGCTCAGTGTCATTGCCTGCCCCTGTCTTTACTTTCTAGACCTGTCTGATTTCACACTGTGTGTTTCCTTCTTGAGCTGCTGAAAAAAGAATGTCTTCATCTGGGGACGTGCTCTCGGGGACGTGTTGCACTGCCAGCACAAATCGGTGCCACCTTTGTAGTGTGGCAAATCCCAGGCAGGGGCAAGGGCAGGGGGCTTCAGTGGGTGGGAAGGCCTTCTTGATGGCCCCCACTTGATGATGTTATGCACTGGTAGGGCTTTATAGAGTCAAAAATGTTAACCAAGAGGCAAAGCAACTGAGCCAGATATTTGCGTGGCTTTGGAGTGACCTCATGTGGCTGTGGCTTGTCACAGCGTTTGCAAAGGACGGCAGGGAGATATGCTAGGCAGTAGGATTTGACATCCTGGATGTTTCTGCTTGCTCTGTGCTTTTCTTCCTCCTCAGCAGGGTTGTTATCCTTTTAGAGCTGATCAAAAATGAAGCACGAGTGGTTGTGAGCATTGGGAAAATCAAGGGAGTTCCTGATCCCAGCACAGTCCAGGATCTGGAGCTTGACTCTGAGGCACCAGTGATCACCTACAGCTACTGTGTGGCCTATGAGTTTGCAGGAGAGGAGACCGAGGATGGTGGCACTGAGGTTGGTGCTTAACTGAGCTCCTGAAAGCAATAGACACTGGCAGGCCACAATGGTGGGGACATCATCTCCAGAATGCAGAGTGAGGCCATTCATAATGAACCTGCCATGGGCAACAGTAGTGCTAAGGACAGAATTCACACATGGCCACATCCAGCAGCACCAGTCTGTGCTGAACACATTCCCTGTCCTTCCTGAGGAGTACTGTTCTCCACATGGAAGAGCATTTACAGCCCTCCTACTGCTGGGTGCAGCAGACCACTCCCTGATACTGGTGCCACTGTGCAGCTCACCTCACTCTGCCCTTTCTCCTGGTGTCTGGAATGGGATTTCAGAGGCATGCTGCCCTTGGGCCTGATGCAGGAACAACCAGACAAGCTCTGCCAAGAGGGAACATCTCTGTTCCAGGTAGAAATTCATCAGAGTCCTGTGGTGGCCACTCTGGACGTGGACAACTCTGCATGGGACGTGAGGGAAACGAAGGGCCAGCAGGAGTGTGCAGCCATGGAGGACCCCGCTGCACATACTGGTAATGAGAAATTACAAATCCTACATCCCCTGGTAAGGGTATTTTATGGCTTTTCTAGAAATGTGGTGGCATCAGTGCATCCCTTGTGGCATCAGCTGGGCTATTACTGAGGTTGATGGATAATGAATTGGCACTGGTGTTGTCCTGGAGCCATTCCTGTCCTCAGGAAGTAAAGTAAAAGTCCTCAGGTCTCTCTTCAAAAAATTTTGTCTTTGCACAGCAAAGGTGTTTGTCACCCCTGGAGAGCCCTGGGCAGACACAATTGACTGCAACTACAGGAAAGAACACGCTGCCAAGGATTTAGTGGGGCTGAAGGACTACCTGCGAGCTGGAACAATCGTCTCGGTGGTGGAGGAGAAGGTGGGCACGTGGCAGGTCTGGTTGAGAGGGTCAGGGAGACGAAACTGCTGCCGAGGGAACCGGCGTGGCGTCGCACTCCCTCTAGGAGGCAGCCTGGGATGGCACTTTTCAGACCCTGCAGTACCAGCTCCTCCCTCCTGCAGGTGCTCTCGTGGCCTGTCAGTGCTGACTCAGAGGAAAATGCAGTAAAAAGTGAGAAGGAAAGACAGGGGCTAAAGAAGGAGAGCACCAAGGTATGATGCTGGGAGAGAGCAATGTCCAAACACCATCTGAGCTGCAGTGATAGTGATGGGGGATGGACAGACCTTCTCCTGTGCCAGTTTTGGGTGTCAGGGAACGTTTCTTCCATCATACCTCCAGCCAAGGTTTCTCGTGCTGTGGGAAGAAGGCAGCAACTATTAATGTGCATCTTGGTCTGGATGCAGATATGTGGGCAAGGGGCTGGAATGGAATTGCTTTCTGTCTGATAAAGGAACCCAACACTCAGCTGACACTTGTGCCCATACTGATGCATTGCAGGGTCCTGGGCCCAGGGACAAGCAGAAGAAAAAGAAGAAGAAGGAGAAGCCACGTGAACTTCGCAGTGACCCACCCATTCGGAGGATCCTGGGCTCTGAGAGGGTGGCCCTGGAGGCCTTGCTGGCCACTGAGACACTGGTGGCAACCGTGTGTGACTTCGGGATCCTCATCACCGAGCAGCTGCTGCAGTCACCAAGTCAGGAGGAGAAGTTGGTAAGGAGCTGTCCTGGGGGGCAGGGCGATGTGGCTTGGGAAAGGGGCTCAGCACATCCTGCCCTGCAGCATCCTCACATCCATCCCTCAGTTCCCTTCTCCATGAAGTGCACCTGAAATACCCTTACTGGAGAAACACCTGTCCCTGCTGGCATTGTTCTTTAATGTTATATTAGCAGTAAGTACTATTACTTTTCATGTGTTAAGAAAACAGATGTCTCTATTTTTCCATCCAAAATGAAAGCTCTTGCTTCTTCTGATGCTCTTTCTCTCAAAACTGCAGCACACACCAGCTGTTCTGACACTTTCTGTTTCCTGGAGCCCCTTCTCTTCTCCAAGCATCTCTTCTACTATGTTCCTGCTTCATGTCATGCCTTTCTTCAGACGTTTGAATGCCGGTGATGGAACCCAAGCAGCAATGGCTGTCACAAGACTGAATGCGGGCAGTGAATTTCGACACCGCCTGACTGTGGAAATGTCTGTCTCCACAGGAAAAGAAAAAAGGCAAAGACAAGAGCAAAAAAACAAAAGCAAAGAAGGAAAGCCAGAAAGCCACAGCGCCTGCCAAAGGTGACCGAGGGCTGGCTGGGCAGAGCAGTATGTGTGAGCAAACAGCAGTGGTGCCCAGTCCTGCTGCCAGCTCTGTGGAGCTGGGCACTAACTCATGTCCTGAGCCCTGGCTGTGAATGCTGCCATTGATGTTGTGGGACCGGAGGGTTAGGCACACACCTGGGGACCTTGTTGTGTCTGGGCATGCACTGAGGGTGGGCTGCTGGCATGAGTCATGGGAGCAGTGAACACTCACGGCTCCATGAGCTAGGGGGGAGGGCAAGGCAGGTTGTGGGGTATTTGCTGCCTGTTATTTCAGCTGCCAAAAGCAGCCAGTGGCCTGGAGTGGCGCGGGCAGCTGGAAGGGTGATGTCTGGGATGCACAATAAGGTCCTCATCCATTTCCAACTTATGTCTCAGAACACTTTGCAGAGAGGATTATTGTTCTTTGTAGTTGAGAGGTGAAATGCACAGAGAGCCCTGGGTGCCCCGGCCTGCCCAGGAATAGACTCCACTCTGCTGTTACACCCAAAGAGACAACTCATCCCCTGCTCCTTGGTGCAGAGCTCATGATTGCTCTGTCACCAACACTGCTTGAGCTGCTGGATATAGACTTTGCTCTGCCTCTTGCAGGGATTTTTTTTGGCTACAGAAACAGCAGCACCAGCACACCTGTGCAGGAGCAGGAGGAATTTTGAGAAGGATGAGATGGCTGAGAGCGATGCTCAGAAGTTGCTCGTGGGTCAAGGAGAGCTACCTGCAAAGAAGATTAAACCCCTTGAATCATCACTGTGCTGGTTCCCCATCACGCAGTGCTCATCTGCAAGATATGCTCAAATTGCAGCTGAAATAGTGAGATGCTGTCATGCGACCGATGCTTTTTTCTTCTGTTCCACATGAGTGCCTGTGTTCAGTGTGCATGCAGCAGCCCTTCCTCCTAGCTTGAGGAACAAACTCTCTCTGTTGGGGGTTGCATGGCCAGCACTGAGAGCACAGAGAGCAGCTGCTGATACAGGAAACACCAAGTGATCAGAGACTTCAGGTTAATTCGGAGTCCCAGTCCCCTGGTGCAGGTTGGGGATGGCCACTGAGTGCATTTTTCAGAGCGTCTCAAAATCTGTCGAACCCACAGCACAGTACCCCAGCGCTGACAGCACCCCGTGGCAGTGAGCTTTGCTGTGACTCATGCACACACCGACCGCAAGGCTGTGGGGGCAGGTGGGCTGCTCGGTGTGTACGTGCTTCACCAAACCACACTACGGTCCTTTGGTTCCTTCGGTGCTCGCTCCCCACCAAACTGCTCTGGATTAGTTCCCCTGGAATTGCAGCAGCGGGGCACTGGGCAGTCTCCCAGCCTGGAGCTGAGGCTGATTTGCATCCCTCCGCCGGCACATGCACACAAATAATAAATCCTCTTAGGGACATTGGGATCTCTTCCAGGCAGCTCAAATAGGGAAGGCAGCAAGCTTTGTCTCGAGCAAACTGTTTGCCCGGGCATTGAAGGATGTCTTCGGAAGTAGTCTCACGTAGGTCTCACTTTAACCCACGGAATGATTTAGTCCCATCTTTCTTTTTTCTTAGAAATTACAGAGCGATTTTACAACAAAAAGCAAAATTGCACGCAGATTGATTGCCTTCTTAAAGATGCTTATTATGCTAAGTCGTATTCAAATAGCTTTTCCCTTAGGGCCCCGCAGTGAGTGCTAACACGGTGGGCGTACCCCTGTGCACACAGCTGCTTTTCAGGCTATTTATTCTACAAAGACAGAGACTGATTTACTGCTTTCTACAGGAAAAAGAAAAAAAAGACGTTCTGCTGAGCAGGAGGAGGAGTGTGGGCCGCAGCCGGTGCCGCTGACTGTTGAATTCCAGATGCAGCTGCTTCGGTGGCCCGCGGCTGGCGCCCAGCACCGGGATAGCATGACCGAGGCTGAGGGCAAGGCTCAGTGATGTGTCCGTAGCCAAAGAGTAAGCAGCAGAGGTCAGTGAAATAAAACCTGCAGGGATGCTGCCATGCTGCTGGTTTGGCTGAATCAATGGGGATGGGGGACGGCGCGGGGGCTCCTGCGGGAGCTGCGGGCGGGGTGGGGCGTGCAGTGGGCAGTGTGCGCGGGGGGCGTGGGTGTGATGTGCGGGTGTGGGGAGACTGGGGTGCAATTTGCGTTGTGTGGTAGGAGACTTGAGGTACAGCGTTATGTGTGTGTGCGGGGATTGGGGGTACGGTGTGCGCATTGATTTGGGGTGCAGTGTGCGTTGCGGGGATGGTTTGGGTTGCGGCGTGCTGTGTGTGCGGGGTTTGGGGCGTACGGCGGGGGTTCGGAGGCGTAGGGTCCTGGGGCGGGACGGGGGGCGGATCCCGGGGCGGGCCAGAGCTCCTGGGCTGCTCTGCGCGGCTGCGAGCAGAACGCGGCTCCGTGCGTTTCCCGGTGAGTGTTGGTGTGGCTGTGGGACAAGACGCGGCCGGGCCGAGCAGAGCCCAGTGCGGGCAGCGCGCCGCGGCTCTCGGCCGAGCTGTGCTCTCCCTGACCCACGGCTCCGGAGCCCTGCGCCCCGCTCCTGTCCTGGCCGGCAGCGCCTCGCTGCTGCTGCCCCTGCTCCGGATCCGTAGCGAGACCCAGAAAATTCGGGATGGGAACGGTGGGGAGCGGTCCCTGCGGCACCGGCTGCGGCATTTCAGCATTTCGCTGTCCTCTACTGGGATCGTGCGCTCCGCTCCGTCTGCGGAGGGCTGCAGGCATGGGTGTGCTAGGATGGGAAATGGAAACTGTAAGTTGACTCGGTCTCACTGTTAAATGCTTCTCTCTCCTCACTCGGACAGGGCCTGCGTTCTGCATCGGAGGTTGCGATGTATCCCAGGATTAAAAGCCTTGCACTTTATGCCTTTTCAGTTACGCTGCTGGCATGTCTTTTTTACATCAGGAGAGAAGCAAAGCTGCTAACGTCACCAGTGGACCAGAAGGTGGATGTAGCAGATCCCAAGCCTTTGGTTCTGGGCAATGCTGAACCCAGCAAATGCTTGCCTGACTTGGCTATTGCCAATTCTTCTCTCTCTGTCCCAGAGCTTCACCGTGTCTTCCTGACTTACAGGCACTGCCGAAACTTCTCCATCCTGCTGAAGCCTTCCAGGTGTAGCAAAGAGACCTTCCTCCTGCTGGCCGTCAAGTCTGCCCCAGTCAATATAGAACGGCGGGTGGCAATCAGGAACACGTGGGGCAAGGAGGTCTCCATCGGCGGCAGGCGCATCAGGCTGGTGTTCCTTTTGGGGCGCTCGGAGGCCAAAAACCAGGTGCAGCCACTGCACCAGCTGCTGGCTTATGAGAGCCAAGAGTTTGATGACATCGTGCAGTGGGATTTTGTTGACAACTTTTTCAATTTGACCCTCAAGGAGCTGCATTTCCTCCGCTGGTTCATGGAGGACTGTCTGGACGCCAGGTTTGTGCTGAAGGGCGATGATGATGTCTTTGTCAACACTTACAATATTGTTGAGTTTCTCCAGGAGTTGAACCCTGAACAGGATCTCTTTGTTGGAGATGTGATCGCTAATGCCCGGCCCATCAGGAACACAAAGGTCAAGTACTTTGTTCCTGAGTCTATGTACAGAGCTTCCTTCTACCCTCTGTATGCAGGCGGAGGGGGCTACGTGATGTCCAGAATGACAGTGCAACGCCTCCGGAGCACCGCGGAGGGCATGGAGCTCTTCCCAATAGATGATGTCTTTGTGGGAATGTGTCTGGCAAAGATGGCAGTGGCCCCAAAGAACCACGCTGGCTTTAAGACTTTTGGGATCCAGAGACCTTTCAATCCTTTCGATCCGTGCTTGTACAAGGAACTGATGGTTGTGCACAAACTAAACCCAACTGAGATGTGGATCATGTGGACGCTGGTGAAGGATGACAGCATTAGGTGTGCGGTGTCAGTAACGCAGACCCACAGAAGGGGCTGGAAGTGAAGCTACTGCTGAGCACAGCGGCAGGTGGCTGTTGACAGATACAGGGTACTTAAGCTAAATATCAGGTTGTGGTAGAAATGTTTTCTACTAACAGGTTATACTTGAGCCATGGGGTTTTGTTTTGCAGTCGGTCTTTTTCTGTCAGTGGGTTATTGAGGTGGTTGAATTGTCATGGGAAGGGCTGGTAGCTTGGAGACGCAGCGTGGGGACTTGGCTCACTTCCTCCTGGCCATGCTGGAACCTGGGTGAGCCACAGCTGCCACAGGTGACGTGAATGAAGTGCCATCTCCACTGGAGGCTCGCAACACTGAGACTGGTGTCTAATTTGCTCTCTTGTAGGGAAGCTAGTGATGACTAATGAGTGACTATACTTGAAATTAATCTTTTGAAATCCAGGCAAGGGTAGAACAGAGGCCAGATGCTGCTGTGTGCACTGCAGTGCAATCTACTGTCCCAGACCAGCAATCCCGCAGGTCCTACAGGACAGGAGGGGAAAGGGAAGGGAGTGGGAAAAGGAAAGGAAGGCTTGGAAACGTATTGCCTTAACACAGCACAGTGATCACCCAGTGATGAGAGGGGCTGGGCTCCAAATCGAGCCGTTTGATTTTACAGAAGGTTATTACAGGCTGACTTGCACTGGAAGCTTTTGCACAAACACTTTCTGATTGGGTTTCAGAGAAGTACGTCCTGAATGGGAGTAAAGCACAGTGGCTGCAGCTTTTCAGGCTGTGTGGGATTTATTTGGTTTGTTTGGTTTTGTAATGTTGGGTATAAATAAAATACAGTTTTGAAAATGTTTTCATGGGAATATTCGTGTGTCTCCTGAAAGCTAAAAGAACTACAAGCAAAAAGAAGCTGAGACCTGGCGCTGGGTATGTGCATGAAGGAGCCACTGATATTAAAGAGGATGGGGTTATGTGGAAATGGAAACTTGCCACATCCTCTACTGTTCTCACCCCCTCCGTCCAGACATGATGTACTAATATGGAATCAGCAATTCAGCTGAGTGCTCTGAGTAACTAATCTGAGAAATGATTAAATGTGAAGCTAAGTCGTGCTGATACTTCTATGAAGCTTCTCAGCTCCAGGGTGTCTTGCTGCTACATGTGTTGTGTGCGAGCTGGCAGTGACCTGGAAGCTTTAGAAAAATCTAAGGGAAAAGGGAAAGTGTACAATTACAAAAATCAGGGTGTTTTGTGTTGTGCTGCTCATAGCTGTCATGTGTTCACTGTCACCAGATGTGAGCTGGAGTTTTCAGAGGTGCCTGGGTAGTGCTACAAGGAGGAATTCCTTGTTTATGCTCCTTAGAGACGTGAGGAGGACATCCCTAGCCCAGAGATGTGACATGCATCTCTGGATGGCTGGCTGCCAGTGTGGGGTGCAGTACTGTCAGTTATTGCTTAATACTGTGTTTTCTTTGCTGCCTTAGCTTCTTAAAGCACCATGTGTAGTTCTAATTTAGCTCTACTGTGTGACCCCAGGCTCTCATAGCATGAGTTGCAACCCCTGTGGGAGCTTTTTCTGCTAGGTATGAGTAGGTGTGTTTGAGGAAACTAAGGGTGACCTGTGTCCATCCTCAGCAAGCTCTTGTACAAGCTGCTAGTACATTTCTCACTGCAGCCCTAGCAGTATTGTCTGAGATACTGTCTACAAGGAGCTTCAGATTAATTGGCTTTGTAAACAAGGTTGAGTATCAGGCAGCAAAACTTGGTTTCTTGGCACTGTTCTCTGTGTACTACTGCTTGTTCCAGAGAAGGGATGCGACAGAGCAGTTTGGTATGATATGAACTGCTGTGGCAGCTTTTTTCTGTTCCCCTAAATGATTCCAAATGCAAACTCAGTAACATCATGCAGTGAGTGATGTCGTGGCTCTTCTGGGCTTAAGTGTGTTGGTTAACTCCTGACACGCAACTCTCACTTCTCAGTGAAGGTTTGGGGCTTCATTCCGCTC
Source organism: Pavo muticus (assembly GCA_016647715.1). Taxonomy (NCBI): domain Eukaryota; kingdom Metazoa; phylum Chordata; class Aves; order Galliformes; family Phasianidae; genus Pavo; species Pavo muticus. The sequence continues at coordinate 4,660,874 of JACDJE010000004.1, forward strand.
CATTCTGGAGGTAATGTCGAGCCACTCATGAAATCTCTTTTTGATTTGAGCTGACCTTGCTGCATTCTGTCACATCTGAAAGTCTGAGGTGAGTAGAGTCTGGGTCACACTGTAAAACAAGAAGTAGGCAATGGGGGTGGGGCAGGATCGGCAAGGGGAAGAATGGGTAGGAATATTCCCAGCTCCTGGGTCGATGCTCATCTGCATTAAGCCATACCCCTGCTATGCAAGTATCAGAGTTATTGCAGCATCTTGACTGCTACACAACCTGCACATGCGTTTTGGTCAGTGGTTTGGCAGGAGTTCTTAAACTACTGCACAGAGCAGATAAGAGCTGCTGTGGTTAGAAGGCTGAAGTTGCAGTTAGCTCTTAAGGGTGTGGCTGTGCCACATTTACAACTAATAGTCTCAGGATATTAGGGATCTTCCAAAAACTCCAGCCCTGAGCCCCTTTTGGGACTCTCTGAGTACTAGCACAGCAGACACTAACATTTTCCTAGGAGCTTTGATTTCAGGCTCTACCATCCTCCTTAGATACAGCAGCATCAAGTCAGGAGCAAAGAAAGGGTGGTGGTTTTGTTTATTTGTTTTTAAAAACTCTTTTACGTTTTAATCTGTAAGTGTACAGTGGTGTGCAGCTGAGATTGCAGTCGTTCAGAGGCAGACAAAATGCTCAGACAAAGGCTCATGTTACAGCTGAAAAAATACCTTGTCAAGCAGAACTCAGTTTAGATGTAGGGCATCTGATGTTAACGTGCAGGGCAAAATCTTACGATTGTGTGCCTTCTTAGAAAAACTGATGAATGGGGATTACCTGAGTCAAATCAACACTGATTAAGTTCTATCTCATCAGTGCTATTCTACAAAGCAATCTCAGCTGAAGTTTTATTGTTGATACAGTTAACACTGCAAATTTCACATTAAGCTAAGTTAGAAAATGAACACAACGGAAGACACCTGTGGTTTTGAAGTCTGTAGTGAAACATTAAGATTACAGAAAGAGAGAATGAAGATTATTTTCTTGGAACTTTTGCTGGAAAGCATTCAGATATGTAAAACTCACTTCTGTTTACCGCTTTATAAAATCTGCAGCAGTTTCCACAACTACTTTGTAACCACAATATCTTGAAAATCAAGTCTCCTTTTCCTTCCTGGGGAATGCAGATGCATTACAAACACTGGCTCTTGGGTGAAAGAGGCAGTCATACTGAATTGTGCAAAACTTCTCTAAGAGGAACTTGGGTAACTCCATAGCAGGTTTTCAGCTCTACAGCAAACAATTCCCCTGACTGCAATTAAGTGCAATTAGATAAAGCTGTCAGACTCAACTCTGTTACAAGCCTTTAAGACAAAACAGAAAACAGCACTTCATCTTTTATCTATATGGGCACTCTTGGAATGAAATGAATTTGCCCAATTTAATAAAGATATCTACTAACAGACATCATTTACTACACAGGTTAAAACCAATAACTTTTAAATACACTTCTTTGGTTGATACCTACTTAGCCTCTATGTTAAAGAGCTCTCACAAACATACCAAACCACTGCTAGGATCTTCCCAGCAGACAAAATTAACAAGCTATCGTTGATAGCAATTTTCACATTTGCATAGTTAAACACTTAAATAACTGAATCCATAATTATCAACACGGTCAAGGCCTTTCAGATTCTTGGAATTGACTTGATCTGTAAAGCAAGCCTATTTGGGAGTAAGGGGGGGAAATGGAATCACAGACTTATTTCAAAGGTTTCCTGCTATCTAACACTTAAACGTTTGGGACCCTTCAATTTCTGATTGATTCTCACGTATTCTAAAGTGACACTTAAGTTCATGTCAGTCTTCCCGAAGATAAGGGTCTTCACCTGCATCTGTACTTCCTAAAATACCCTGAGGCAACGAAGATTCCTCTCCTTGAGCTTTTAGGAGCTCCTCTGTTTGAGCTTCAGCTAACTTGGTCTCTGCCTTCTGGGACAGCTGCCGCACTTCTTGCACCTGTGATTTGATTAGCTGAATGTGGCTACGAGCTGTCACCGAGGCTTGATCTGCACCTGAAAAGCAGGCATTTAAATATATACAGCGTTAGAAGAGCACTCAGCAAACCTTCAATTAAGGAAGGAAATGTCTGTAATTATCACCTGCTTTGCTAAGTGTTTTGATGGTTCTTGGGCTATATTAATGCTAAACGCATTAACTGTTGATTTACCTTAAACAATATGCCTACATGAAGATTTTTATGCCTACATGAAGATTTTTATGCCTACATGAAGATTTTTGTGCCCTCCTAATTCTTCCCACCCAGCCAGGTTTCAGCAAGGATCCAATCAGACTGATCAGCTTGTGCTGCTAGGCTTGAAAACAAAGCCCTGCTCACTCGTTGCCACAGGCACTTTCAGTCCTTGTGCAGTAGTTGAGCCTACCATCACCTGGGACACTACTGAACGTGGAAACTCTATGCTCCTACAGATTCTGCGTCTTTTTCAACAGTTTCATCAGGAAATCGCACCTACACAGGTATGCTGCCCCTACGTATTTACTGTTTTCCTCCTTTCTCTACCCCAGTATTTTTGCTGATCTGCCTTAAGTCAGCCCTTAAGTCAGCCCATAACTCAACCTCAGAGCTATCAAGTCTCTGCACACTTTGTGAAAGCGTTTATGTAGGGAGAAAACAAAATTTGTATCATCCCTGAGTGAAAGGCAAATATTCTCACTCTTTGGTAGAAGAGAATCCAGCTAGGGGCACCGGACAGGCTCTAGGCACTGTTATTTTTGCGGGTCTCAGAACCACATCTGAACACTGCATTTGAAAATAACACTTTGTCAAATATTTTCTGGCATGGCTGCTATCGATATAAACAGTATATGAAGTTTCCAGCCCTAGTTCCCAGGACATCTGTACTAGAACTGTAGCCAATAAAATAAGTTCTTAGCACTGCTAAAAACCAGCACTAATTCTAAATTGGTACGTTGTTGGAATTTATTATATTCCCTGTCTTTCCCAACTCCATTCTCATAGAATAAATACTGCCTAAACGTTAAGTGAAAGATTCTCAGTATTTCTGCTTGAGCATACCTGATTGATACGCAGCTTCTGCTGCCATCTCTGAAAGACGTAATGCTGTCATCCAGCTGGATTCCAGCTTTAGGTATTCTTGCTGTTTTGTTGTCATCTACGAGTAAAATGAAGGATTATTCAATTTGATGTGAAAATCTCTGAATGCTGTTCCAAACAGTACCTCTGTGAAAAGGTGAGCAAGGGAGACTACAGCTTTCTGAGAAAAGCTGAAGAGGCAAATTGCTGACTGTGATACAAGTTGCAGCTAGTTAAGTTCCTTAACGGACAACTTTGTAGTTTGTTCAGAAAATGGGAAGGGTCTGTGTCTTTGTATGGAACAGATAAGGCATGTGCCAGGAGACTTTGCATGGAATAGCTAAGGGAGGTTCCACCAGACACTGTATTTGAACAGATAAGGTTCCAGGACTCTTTGTATGGAATAAGGATGTACATCCAGGAAGACCTCTGAACGTATACCATCTGAAGGCCTGTGTGGTATGTGTGATAGGAGGGCAGTATCCACCACGCATCCAGCACTGTTAGTAAGGAATTCCTACTTTCTAATACTCCAACTTGAGTCTTGGAGAGTTTCTTTATCTACCACTTTATGGTAACAACTGAAGGGAGATGATGGCTTACATCAACTCTGGCTCCTATTACCACCTGCCAGACTGCATCCACTTCGTCTGAGTTCATCTTCCCAAGAAGATTTGTGTATTGCTTGTAGAGAGACGCCAAGGTATAAACTGCCTGCAAAGGGATTGTTTCACACAGTTACATGAAAATCTATAGATGTTGGCTCACCGTTAACTGGTGTTAATGAGTCATAGAAAGCAAGAAAAGAACTAACCTGCCTGTATTTAATCTCCAGTATATGCAGTGGGTAACAAAATCGTTGAATAGTTCCCAAGGTGCTTTGCTCTTAAGTTTGCTGTTAAACATGTTGAAAAAAGGAAGGAGTATACTCTGACTCAAGCACCAGAACTTTGATGCTCTAAGAGTGCACATCATTATGGGCTTCTCAGAATTCAGAGCATGCAACCACTCTGACTTCCTACTCTGAAAGCCCACTGCTTCCTACCTATGCTACAACAGTTCCTTGCAGTACCACAGAAATACATTTGTACTGCACAGGCAAAGCAGAAATATGTAAAAGTACATTAGTCCATGGCAATTTTGGAGATACCAATACCATTTGCTGTCTGCCTACCACAGGGCCACAGTAGTATCCTTTATATACTTGTCATAGCAACGAGGCAATAATACTTGTCAAACAGATTAGGAAAGACTGCAAATACTCCATTCAAATTAGCACTTCTTTCTAAAATTAAAATTGTATCTTGTTGTTTCAAGTTTAAATATGGCCTATTCCATTCTTCTGATGAAACTCAAATTTATGGACTTTGAAATAGAAAGTAAATGCAAATATAGGGCAGCACATCCTGTGTACTCAATATGCAGAAATCTGATAACTGCTCTTCAGTTCTGCTCTGAGTAACTGGTTTGAGTTTCTTCAGCCCCAGTTCTGAAACACAAGTCCCTTCAACTTAAGTTCAACATCAGAGGAAAAGTCTAGCAAACCTAAAAATAACTTCACATTTAGTGTAGTAAGAGAATAGTGAGCCCTACTCCATAATTTCCCAGGGACCCAAAGCAAAGTGCATAATCTCTCATCTCACCTTTGTATACTCTGTCAGTGCTTCAATCAGTGCGTACGTTGTTTGAGAGAGGAGAGTGGAAGTACTGTCTGTTACCAAAGAAACAGCTCTTTTAATCAAGGCATCATTACTGAGAGAAGCCGAGTTCTGTTTCTGAAATACAAGTTTGCATTATTGTTACACTGACTTCCATTTATATATTATTGGTAACTAATAATGATAAGAAAAAGCACCACTGCTAATCACAAGGCTGGACAGCCTAAAGCAAAATGCTAGTACAAATTTCTCTGTAAAACAAGGCCACTTTCTTTTTTTCTGCAATTTTTTACTAAAGGTAAACATTGTCTTTCTCATTTCTTTTCCTTAACAACTACATGGCATAAACACCTGTGATCCCTAAGGCAGAATCAAGATGGTACAAAGGAAAGGGTAAGTACTAGCTTGTAAAATGCTAAGTATGGGTTTTTGAGTATTTGGAACATATAAGGAATGCTTTCTATCACGCAGGGCTGCACATCCATCGGAGATCCCTTACCTCCACTACTGGGACAGCACACAGCGCCGCTCCCAGCCCTGTGCCCACCACGCGGTGCCACCGCCAGCTCCCACCAGGAAGGCAGCGTCTGCTGGTGCTGGCCAGCACGGGGAGGCCGTGCCTGGGCATGCAAGAAACAGAGTGAGCACAGCAATAACAGCAAGAATAATCTGCAGCAGCTGGTGTAGGTGACCTCGAACCAGTGATGTTCTGTAATCACAGCGAGTGGGCACACTGGTTATTATCGTGATGTTGACGTATAAAGGCAAGGAACAACAGCTGGGCACAGTAACTGGAAAACTGAGGGAACATATTTTGTCTTACCCGGTGCAAACGCATTGTTAATACTGGGTAACACTGACAATCAAGGTCTAAAGCGTGCTTAAAAGCGGAATTATTTTCATTTATTTTCCGAAAATAACCGGTCGGTTTTCCTCCCACGCCGCATGCTCCTAACCCAGGTGGGCACCGCCGCCCCAGCCCGGCCGCCCGTAACCGCGGTACCTCAGGAGAGACCACCAACCCCGCAGCCAGAAGGACCCCGCCGCCATCTTGGGAGTGGGCGGTACGCCGGAAGTGACGTCATGTTGGGGGGGGTGGTCCAGAACGGCGCGTGCGCAGAGGCCGGGCACGTGGGGAGGGCGCGAGGCTTGGCCGTTAGGTAACAGTCGCTGTGAGAGGCGGACCCGCTGTGAAGCGGCCAACGGTCCTCGGCGCCGCGCGGGAACGCTTGTCCTCAGTCTCGCGACTCGGATCCCTCCCACTCTAGTCCACTTCATCTTTACTTTTCCAGAGTATGTGGTACTGCTTTGTTTCTGGCTAGATCTATAGCTGTAGTAATCCCTAGTATTTCCACTTCAGGTTTCCTGTACAGTCACACGTGATAGACCTAATAAGATCAATTAATTCTGTTTGTACTGCATATACCAGAAATTCCCATCTGTTCTCTGTGAGACTCTGCTGACATAGTCCAGTTTTAGCAAGGCAGGGCTGTAGCTCTGCCATGTCTTAATGCTTCCTCTGTATTTTAAGAATTTATTGAAAATCACTGAGCTTAAGAATGCCAAATGACAGCACTATAGATATGTGGTTTTGCTGCTCTCCCCGAGTGTACCTCATAGAACTGTAGGAAACCTTCTGCAGGATTGTTGCATCCCTCCCTTCCTTCCCTGCAGGTCCCTGGGGTGGGATGGGAATCCCTGGGCAAAGCTGCTGGGAAGGCAATGCCTGGGAGGCAGCAGAACTGGAAAGAGCCACACAGAATGGTGCATGCACGTAGATAGTATTTGTTTTAATCTTTCTTTTTTACATAAGAAAATAAGATTATTATGAGGTGGTAATGGAACAAAATGCTTGCAGAGTTGGTGCAGGAGGAAGGGGCTGCCATCCTGTGCGCTGAGCAGATGTATGGGACGAGCTGTGCGGTGGAGCCAGGTGCTTCTGGCCAGCCCAGGACTGCAGGAGCAGGGAAGGAGTTGTCATTTGAGCACCAAGAAATACGTCGTCCAGCCAGCGAGCAGCAGTGCTCCCACCAGCACAGTGTAGCTGAACAGCACAAACGCCAGCAGCTCCCGCAGCACCTTGAGGAAGTGGATGGCAAAGGAGTCTGGCATTGTTCCCCACAGCACCGCGGTGAAGGTAGGGTGTCTGGGGATGGCTGCAGCCGCGCTCCTCCCTGCTCTGCACAAAGGAAAACCAGAAGGATAGAATGAGTCTTTCCCAGCAGGATGGTGGAGCTCTGCTTTAGGGAGAAGTGGTTGTGTTCAGGAGTTAATAGCCACCCATCCTTCTAAGAAAGTTGTTAATTACTGAAATTTAAGTGTCACTTTGGACTTGTGCAAGCTTGTTCAGGTCTTTGCAGGGTTACCAAGCTGTGCAGTGTTGACAAGGAGTTAGGGATCTGATCAAAGTCTCTAAATCAGGACTGGTATCTAGGCAAATTAAAATACAGATGGATGTATGGTTTACTCGGTTGTGCAGGCTCGGAGCAGTGGCCCCAGTTCAGCTAGATCCCAGTATCTTTCCCCCGTGTCAGTGGCTGTGCATCCAGGAAGCTTCACATGCGGAGCATTCACTGATGACATATTGCCAACAGTGTGTTCTGATCAAAGTGGTCAATGCCTTCAAGGAAGCCACCATTAATATTTAACGATATAATTGCGTCTTAATGGAGATACTGGCACAAACAGAGCCTTTTGTTTAAGAGAGAAGAAAACTGGGGCTTAAATGCAACTTCACACAGGCAAATATTTCTATCCATCTCAGCTTAAAAATAACCTTTAAATGGGAGACATAGGGTAAGACATAGAATTCATCTTCTCTCTGTATTTTAAAGTCACAGTACGCGCTGATTTAGAAGTTGCTTGTTTGTTACTTTAATATAAAATCTGAACGTTTCTTGAAAGTTGTTGGCTCCTTAAATTTAATGCTGTGAAAACCTGTCTAAAAAATTCTCCTGCCTCGCTGAGTCACATGTTATTTTGGTCAGAGCCGTGCCTGATCTGAGGTATCCACACTCTTGGTCAAGCACGTAAAGGGAATTTAAAACCAGATTTCAAATAAAGCTAACCTAAAAAGATTCTCGTCGTCTTAACAGTCTATACCAGCGAAAGCAAATTGAATTCCTGTCCTGCCAATTTAGTATATATTTTTAAGAAATACTTCTTGTGATGAAAAATCCACATTTTGATTAAAATTAAGTCACTCTTTTGGTCTTAATGAAGACTATCAGGTGTTTCCCTCTAAGCTCAGTGTATGCATATTATAGGAGCTATTGCATTTTAAAACCAGCTGTGGTTTCACAGTTGTTCAAAGTTTCCTATTTATAGGCTGTACATGACTTTTAATTGTCTAAAGAAATACTGACAAAGACATAAACTGCTTACCCAGGTAGATGATGGGATCTGCTTCGAAAAGTTCCTCTTTCTCTCTGGTTTTGTTGTGCTGCTGTCTCTTGAATTTCTGGCTTCTGGTTTGTGCTGTAGTTTGATCCCCTTCTGATCTGCGCGTCCAGCAGCCAGGAGTAATGAGGTTGTATTTGCAGCCCACACGAGGACTAATGCACTAGGTGTGGTCAGGACCAATTATTATATGACAGAGCGCCTTTGCGCTGTGCGGCACAGCAGCGCCGAGCTCTCCGAATAGCCCCCCTTCCCCAGAGAGCTTTTGTCGACAGCTTTTTGTGAGTTGAAGCACCATGGCTTTCCCAGTGTTACCAGTCAGAGCCTCCATTTGTTTATATGTCTTTCTTTTTTCCTGGAATGAAGTATTGTGTCATCTAATGCTTTTCATGCTGCAGCACGGTTATCTGGAAGGCTCCTGTTCTCTGAGGGCCCAGCGCTTGTGGGCCACTGCAGGAGCAGGATGCTTGCATGTAGCTGGGGATTGCCCAAGGTCAGCAACTCAGGTTAGAACCGTGCACACTGAATTGCACCCTGTTATCTGGAGAAAGTGAGCGCTGAAGACAGTATGATCTGTACGTGATCACTGCCTCGCTGCCCTATCTTCACCCTTGCACACCCAAGAAGTCCTCCCTGCCTTTGAGAGAGCAAGAGCTACAACTCATTTGTGGTTATGGGGGGAGGAGAGAGGTAAGATGTACATTTATTTTTAGCAAAGCTGCTTTTTGATAATGCTGTATGAAATGTGAAAGTCTTTTCGAGTGGAGGTTGGGTAATGTTTTCTTTTTTTGCTTATAAACCAGACAAATGCAGACAGCAGAGAGAAGGAAGAGTATGTACTGCAAATCAAATCTCTTACCTACAAAGATATTATGATGTAGAAAATGGCCCCTTAATTAAATTAAGCTCTCTTGTTATCAAATTATTACCCACATGGTCAGCAAGGCCTTGGACAGAAGCAGAACATAATCAAGCTGCTCAGGAAGCCTGTTAAGGAGTAATTGCTCCTCCAGAGAATCGATCAACATCAGGATGGCTTCTTGTTGTTGTTGGATAGTTGCAGGAAGAGACTTTGTCTAGTTTGTGTAGCCACGTGGCTCTTGATTGTTGGTGGGGCAGGCAACAGCCTGCAAAAAATACGCAGTAGTGTCGTTGGCAAGTTGAAGTTTGCCAAGTATTTGGCATGAAGTTGTTTCTTAATGTAGTAGGTTTTGCTTCTAGTGTTGCTAACGCATTTACGAGTCCAAGTGAAAAGGTAAGCAAGCTGTTGAATCTGTGCTTTGTGTTCTTTTATTCACTAGTGTTGGGTCCCAAAACAGCCTGAGCAGTGCTAGTCATTGCCATGTGATTAATTTTTGCCTGAAATGAGGAAAAAATGAAGTTGTTTTTTTGCAACACATTATGCATCATGCAGGATAACAGAGCAGAAATGTTTGCTAAGAGAGTGATTTAATGTGATCTAAGTAAGTTTTTTTTATAACTGTTTAAGAATGAAATTCAGTGTGAAACAGAGTCCTCAGTGTTTTCTGTGGAGAGCGTGAGTACAGCGTCAGCGACCAAAGGAAAGGGCAGACAGCAGGGCCTGCGCTGCCTTCCAGCCACCAGCCATAGCAAAGCACGCTCCTGGAGCCAGAAGCTGCCACTTGCGTACGTTGGCTCAGCAGCCCCAGCCCCCAGCACCGTGGAAAATTCCGTTGTATAATTTTGGGCTCTGCAACAGCAAGTACCACAATTTATAAACTGAACAGAGGGAAACAAAAAAGGTGTCTGTTTTAAACCTGCTGCTTACTGGTTTACTGACACAGCTATTTTTGGTCTGCGTCCCATGTGAGGAGTAACTGTGTATGTGTACCTTCAAACACAAGCACATGGCACAATGATGTATTTCATACTCAGGAGTTGCTTTACAGTCAGGTGGGGTGTACCTGGGACAAACAATCCACCTCCCACTGAGCCCTGCCCAGAATGGCTGAAGTAAAAGACAGGCATTTCCCTAGCAACCTGGCTGCAGTCAGTTGTGTCCGCAGTCAGTACTGCTGACGTGCATGTGTGTGGTTCAAGATTTAGCTGTTGCTGCCTGTGCTAGAGGAAGCCCAGTGAATGTCTTGGCCAAGCAGCGTGCAAGACAGTGGACTTGAGCGTGGCCTAGAAGTAGCTGAAGGACAGCACATTACAGGTCCCTCAGCATCACTGGCTGCTTGAGGGGGCACGGAGGATATGCAGCAGCTGAATGACAGAGAACCTTCTTGAGCAGCTGGGTCCAAAAGGAGCCTGTTACCTAATGCTTTCTGTTTCATTTTGCTACTTTGTGAATTATGTGTCACTGGTTTTTTTGTCCTCAAACTGCAGCAAAAAAACTTAATGCTTCCTCCTTACTGCAGTTATCTTTCCCTTGTGCAATCAGTGTTCAAGGATGTGAGAAAACTCAGCTGCTGTGACCTGCAAGCTGCAGAAGCTAGTGATGTGAAATCAGGAACAGATAAGGCACTGCTTTTGGAGCTTGTTAGGGAGAACCAAACTGAAAGAAAAATGGAAGTGGTTTGAGCAGGGCAAATTCCCCTGCCCCAGCACTTGACCGTTGACTCATACTGCAAGCAGATACATCTCTTTCTCCCACTGTTTATTTCATGGTTAACGTCTTTCAGCACTGCCTGGCTCCTACAAGTTCCACAAACAAACAGTGGGAATACAAGTGCAGAGAGGGAGGCGGGGAACTGCGTCATGGACTGGTCTCAGGAGCATGCCATTCTTCCAGGGGCATGTTTCCTTCCTAGTCGAGGAGTCCGCCAGCGGGTGATGTACCTGTATCACACAGGGCTGCTCAGTTTCACTCTCTCGCCATAGATTCTAGAAAGGGGCAGGCTCTAATTTTTCCATCAAGGATTTGATCCAGGTTGTGCCATTGATCAGTTTTGTGGTGGCAATGACATACTCTGTGCCTCCATCTTCCATTTGAGATAGGAATCTCAGTGCGGCTATTTCTGCATATGTCACACCTCCCAGGAAGAACACCAGCGTGACTCGGTTCTCACCGTGCTGACCTGCATATACAGAGACAGACAGAGGTTGCCTTTCTTTTATTTTAATATCTCCTATCTATCAACTGTCAGCCCAACTCAGAATGTCCTCAAACTAAAGTAAATTTACGAGCTGATTTAGAAGAGAAGCCCATTGGGCACAGTAGCAGACGGGAGATGCAGACTCCGCTGCCAGCTCTGCAGTCTTTTTATAGAATGGGCCTCTGTCTGGCCAGGCTTAGTACTAACAGAGCGATGCTGACCTACTTATTTAAATCACAGTGCAATAGAAGGGTTTAATACACCGATGAAAAGTTAAACAATGTACAGCCATGTAGCATTTTCAATAGGCTGGGTGCTGTTCATTAATAGCAGGCTGAATATGTGAGTGGAAGCTCTAAAGAGGCCAAAAAGCTATCCAAAATGAATAGATAAAGTGGAGTGAGACAGGAAGAGGAGACAGATGCCTGGACTCTCCCAGCCTTGCTTTCCATTTGCCTCATTCCAGACTGGCAGAGATGCATATGCCTTTAAGAAGTGTGAAAACAGAACTTACGCTTCTTCTGAAGGCCGGTAGGTAACTGCTGCCGCTCCTCAAAGTGGGGTCCTGGCAGCATTTTTAATACCTCCTCTATGCTCCGCCACCCGGGCCTTGCCAGCAGCTGTGCCAGGCGTACGCTCAGCGGCGCGTAGCCGCTGTACACGTAGGAGATGTCGTTGGGGTTCTGCAGGGGAGAGCAGAGAGTGAGCAGCAGGTGACTGCTACTTCATGCCTGGACAGCTGCACCATAAACATGCAAAAGGAAAACTAGCACACAATCCTGTGGTGTTAGATAGAGCTGTCACTGCAGAAGCATCTGTTTACCTGCTCGTTAACATCATCCATCCATAAGCGCAGGGTTTTTCGGATTGTTGGGTAGTTATTCCTACCACCTGTCTGCAGCTTCAGGAGCCCAGCCTTTTCTAAATTGTTTAAGGTCAGTATATGTTCATAGCCGTAAGTCTGTAACATGAAGAAGATGTTTTTAATGTCATGCCAGTAATCTATGAGCAGAGTGTTTAACGTTTTTGCCTTTTACTTTCTTTTCTTTTTTTTTAATCTAAAAAATGTTTAAGGTCTCCCTAGTGCGTATCACATCCGGAGCACTTAAACCATGATTGCAGAACTCTTAATGATATAACCCTCTCTGTTCCTACGTACTGTGTAACAGATTTAAGCACTTCCTGCGTCACAGCTCAACAAGCTTCAGCCTCTGCCTGTACACACCCGAAGTCATAACACTACCCCTCTACAAGATGCATCTGTCTGTAACACACAAGCTGTAGAGTGGAGGCTTTGAGGTAGATTTTCTTCTTAGAAATTTATCAGTGCAAAAGCTGCAGCCCAACCTGGAGAATCTCTCTTTTATAATGGTCCAGAACCTTCTGCTTCAGTCCATTATTGCACACAGATTGCAAGCAAACGAGACGGAGGATCTTGATTAATGAATGTTTTTGAGCAATGCAGTCTTCAATATAATTGTTAACCTATTAAAATAAAGCAAAACAAAATGTAAGCTGTTAGTCAAAGCCCTCTTAAAAGCGCCTAGCAGACCTGGGAAGGAAGATCTAGTTTTGACTAGTGTCTGCAGAAGGGCAAGAGAGGAGATGCAGCTGCTCTCCAGGCAGCTCAGAACCACCCACATAACAGCGATCAGCACTGATTCTACTGAGCACCTTCCTCCCAGCACGCAGCGCCTGCACAGAACGCTCCAACTGCGGCCACCTGCGCTGCGGGCAAAGGGGGGGAAACAGAGCCTGGCAGAGCACGCAGTACAGGAGTGTCTCTAAGTAGGACTGGTGGTACGCATCACATGGAATAGTCTGCTGCCAACACACAAGGATGCACACATGGATGGAGCCAGACGTCATCCAACATTATCCAGATCAAATGTTTTCTCTCTCTCTCAAAAAAAAAAAAAAAGGAAAAAGCAAAGAAAAATGTATAGATAGATATAATTTTTTTAAAGTTACTAGCTGTCATCATCTGCTTACCTTATCTGTGTCTATTCCGGACATGAACTCCTGTTCTACTGTTAAATTATCAAAAAAATCTTCAGATGCTGTGGGAAAAGAATAAAAACCAATAGCAACTGACAGCTGATTTTGTACATTTAACATTAGCAGAGACGCACCGAGTGGAACAGACACAATTTTTGTCAAGCTGAACGATACCGATCAGTGTGTCTTACATCTTACTACACTCCAATTAGTCAGACTATTCAGTGAATGAGTACTCACTGGTGATGTCTTTGATGAGTTCTGCAATGGAGGTGTGGTTTGCCAGAGAACTCCTTGCTGCCTGCATGTGTGGCAGCTGTGAGACAAACTGCTTAATCTCTCCAACAGTTTTTGCGTGGTGTCTTTCCTAAAGAAATAAACCCGTCACTAAGGTTAGGTGTTGTTGACATCAATTAGCCACCTACTGACTGCACCAGTCTTTAGGGAACACAGTGCAACAGCAGATACCATTACAGGTGTACAGTATTTTGTCAGAAAAGTTGCACATTTACACTAAAATCACAGCGTTACCTGTAACAGCGCTTTGACAGAAGAGGCAAGTCATAATACACCAGGAACATAGGCTGTTTTTTTCTATTATACCAATGCTGCCAATCACCTTTCTCTGACCATCTGTTCCTCAGGTTCCCTTCCAGCAAGAACTTCCTTTTATCATGCAGACGAATGGCTTTACTAGCTGCCAGCAGACAGGAGCTCTAGGCAAACGCAGTCAGAGATAGATAGGGGACATTTTCCCACAAGGAGAATCCTGCCCTTCACTGTGCCTGGCTGCAACAGTGTCCTAGGTCTGGGGCAATGGTCAGATGAAGCACAGTGCAGACTTCAGCTCTCAGGGCAGCCCGGAGGTCTGTATTTCATGTGGGCTACATGCCTCTTGCTGCAACTTAGAATATAAATAAATTGACACATGTGAAGAATTATTTAAGTAAGTGGGCAAGTGCAGGCAGGAGAGTGATAATGAGAAGCCTGAAATTTAAGAAGTCTTCTGCCAATATGGTGCTGTTTCATTATCACCTATTACCTCTGACAATTTTTTTTCCTTTTGTTAAAATAAATAAGTAAATTAAAAGGCAACGGTACAAATAATCCATCTTTAGCACCATCAGCACTAATACTGCAGTAACAGACATATTCTAGGAGATGAGGCAAAGCACACACTATTTCAGTTAAGGTACCACTACCTCTTCTTAAACGTGGCAGAAATGAAAAAGCAAAGTCAAAATACCAGTGTTCTCTGGATGGGGATTAGTCCTGGCAGCAGCTCAAGCTGCCAGTCACAGCCCTGCTTAGCACTGACCGTGTCTGTATCTGATGTCAGGAACGCCCGAGGGATGCATCCTTGGATACAGGCCTCACCTCAAAGGCTGCTGAGATGATCTTGGCCTTCTTGCTCAGCACTGACCCCACAGCATTGAAGTTCTTATCTCGGATTTCAGCATACAGCTCCTCAGCTGAGTTCAGCTGGAGTTTCTTGGGCTCTGTGGGGAGATCTTTGCCACCCTCCCCTTGCTTCTTCGGGGCAAACTTCTCAGGAGGGAGTTTCACGTACGCTATCAAATGCAGAGAAATAACTCTGATAAGGACTTCACCAGTGTAAGTTAAGCAAAGCACGCTGTGAAACCTGTATCCTGAGCTGAAAAGAGTTCTTGTCAGCAAAGCTATTATAAATGCCAAAACTACTTAATACATGTGTGTTAGTGAAAAGAGAGCCTCTCGGCACTCACATGGGGACCCAGAGACATACATTTATCAAAAGCCAAGCACCAGGTACCCTGCTTCCACAGAGGTTTGGAGGCAGCCTTCCAGCCAGTCATCAGGACAGCATAAAACCTGTAAATGCCTTTGGAGTTATTCTGCCTACTGCCCAAAGAGAAGGGGAACACCCTGACTGACCTTTCACAAACACTTCCCTTTCCCTCAGCGTGGCACTGAGGGAAGGAGCCACCCAGGCTGGATGGCGAAGGCATGCGCTACCATTTCTATTGACCGGAGGCCCCCTGACCTGCAGTACTCACTATTCTGAATTCCATAGATTTCATCAATCAGCCCTTCGTATGTCAGCTGTGTGGCTAACGGTGTCAGCAGATCAACATTGCGGTCCAGCAACAAGAGGGTATCAAAGACTGGAAATATTGAGTTCTGGCTTCCAGGGAACTCACGCTTCATTCTGATCATCATGTTAGCCACGTGCTGAAAGGAAAACACATTGGTCTGGTTGTGGTGCAAGCCACAACACACGGATTTGACTTCTAGGCTGTACAGCTACGTGCAAATATGGGGGCACAATCCTGTATAAAGGAAGAGAACAAAAGGTACAAACAGGCTGTCAGTGGGGGCAGGACAAGGCAAGAAAATCAGAGCCCTTTGCTGCTACTGTCTGCAGCTTAGCAGGGCAGCAACTGTGCCCAAAGCACTGGCTTCCTCTCAAGCTGCTCCCTCATTACAAAAGGTACCAATTAAACTATAGGTTAATCAGAGAGGGAAAAAAAAGAAAAAAAGTGTGTGGCAGTCAAAGGGAGAGAGGGAGAAGACAGTGCATGAGCAGTAGATGTACGTGTCCAGCTTTATTCAGCCCTTCTGATAACGGAGCTGCTAAGTGTTAAACTCCCTAGAAGGAACTGCTGAAAGCACAAAGGCAGCGCACTGATGAGCAGAACTAAAATCAGAACCCTTCCTGACAGGAAGCCTTACGAAACAGCATAATTATCGTTTTGACCAGCGATAATGACAACCTGACAGCTGTGATCCTGAAACTCCAGTATTACAAGAATACATGCCTAGATTCAAAAATAAACTCCACAGGTGGCATTTAACCAAACACTTGTTCCAAAGGATGAGATGTATTGAGCTGCAGTGTTCACCTTACCCGGGCACACTCGCCCTTCCCAAAAATCTGGGGGATGGTTCCATAGAGAGCCTGCAGAGTCATCAGCCCCTTCGCCGCATGGTACAGGCTTGTCTGGTCGCTCTCCAAGTAGCATTCCTAAACAACAAGGAGGATTCCCGATGGAAGGCGTGCACCCGGCACTGCCGCTTCCGCAGCAGAACACGGCCCATGCAAACAGTTCAGAAGAGACACAGGCTAGGGAAAAATCTGAGGCCACTGGCAAACACAGACCTTATCTGTGCTGTTATGTAAGTCATTTGATACCAATCACTGTAAAATGTGCTACTCCTGGTTTGATAGAAAGAAGGAAGAGAGCCAGACTTGAACTGCAGTGAGCCTCTACCAAGACCCATCTAAGAACACAGCAGCTCAGGACAGTGTTTGAGAAGCAGCTGCAGGCCTCCTGGCTATGTTTAATAAGGCCAAGACAGCAAAGAAAGTCTCTCGAAAGTTTCTGTCCTAAGGTGCAGTGTTCTTAGAAAACAAGTAATCTGTAATGCACAGCACTGCACACAGCTTTTCTGGTGCATGTTGACAGGAGCCGTGCTGGTTCTTTGTAATGACTGATTATTTTATGCCTTATGAACGCCTGATTTGTGAAAATAGCACCAGTGGTTAATAGCTAGAGGGTTGGGATGCAGCTTGGTGTAGCGACTGTTCCGGCAGTGTTTAGTAAGACAGCAAATGGACGAGTTCAGGCTCAGTTCAGCTCTCAGAATCATAAAATCATAGAATCACTCAGGTTGGAAAAGACCTTAAAGATCATTGAGTCCAACCACAACCTAATCAAACTACCCTAACTCTAACAACCCTCCACTAAATCATGCCCCTGAGCACCACATCCAAACGATTTTTAAACACATCCAGGGATGGTGACTCAACCACCTCCCTGGGGAGCCCATTCCTTAACAACCCTTTCTGTAAAGAATTGTTTCCCAATATCCAATCTAAGCTTACCCTGGTGCAACTTGAGGCCAATTTCCCCCCATCCTGTCACCAGTGAGAAGAGACCAACCTTGCTCTCGCTGTAAGCACCTTTCAGGTATTGGAAGAGAGCAAAAAGGTCTCCCCGCAATAAGGTCTTCCCTCAGCCTCCTTTTCCCCAGACTGAACATCCCCAGTTCCTTTAGTCTCTCTTCATAGGGCATATTCTCCAAGCCCTTCACAAGCCTTGTTGCCCTTCTTTGAACCTGCTCCAGCACCTCAATGTCTTTTCTGTACTGAGGTGCCCAAAACTGAACACAGTACTCAAGGCGAGGCCTCACCAATGCCGAGGATAGGGGCAGAATAACTTCCCTAGTCCTGCTCACCACACCATTCCTGATACAAGCCAGGATGCCATTTTGGCCTTCTTGGCCACCTGAGCACACTGCTGGTTCATATTCAGCCGACTGTCCATCAGTACACCAAGGTCCCTTTCCATCAGGCAGCTTTCCAGCCACACCTCCCCAGGCCTGTAGGGCCCCTGCTTGGAGTTGTTGTGACCAAACTAAGAACTAAGATGCATTTGCTCTGCAGGGCCTTCTGTTGTTTGAGAGCCTCTGAACCTGACTCCAGGAGCCAGCACAAAGCAGCTGCCTTAAAGCTGAGCAGAGCTCTTACCTTGAAGGCACTCTCAGACTCCATGGACAGCAGGTCCCCATCGAAGGGTATCAGGTCCAGGCTGTACTGCTCCCGGTGGATGAAGGACCCCAGCACGCCCTGCTCCTTCAGCCACTGCTCGCACAGCAGGCTGAGGCGCGGCACGAAGAGGATGTGGAAGTCCCTCTGGGGAGAACGGCCTCTGTCTTCCCTGGAAGAATCAGGGCAGGGGCAGGGCAAACAGTCACAACAGTCACTTGGCAGCGCAGACAGCCGGCACAGTGCAGGCTGAGGGCACCGAGCTCAGGAAACCTGCATTCATAACCTTCTATTTGTGAATATTTGAAATATTCGTTACCCGGCCTTTTGGACACTCAGCCACACTCTGAGCACAAGGCGAAGGCGTCCCGCACGGCCGTACCTGCGCACGTTGTCCGTGATGATGTCCATCAGCTCCAGCCTGGGCCTCACAAAGAAGATGATGTTCCTGACGTCAGCCTGGGGCAGGCGGCCGGGCTTCAGGGTGAACATCTTCTCCACCTCATGCTCCTGCCGGGAGACGAAGCGTCAGCTGCAGCTGCTGCCTCCATTTTGGAAACCAATCATGATTAAAAGAAAGACGCTCACCTTGAGCAGCGAGTACTGCGCGATCAGCCCGAACGGCCCGGTCAGGTACTCGTCCCACACGATGGCCTGCGGAGAGACAGAGAGACGCTGGGTCGCGCCCTGCCGGCTCGGCTCCCCTTCCCACCCCCGCGCCCCGCACCTTGGAGCCCGCGCACTTATCGAGGAACTCGCGCAGCTCCCTGCGCCCCGCCTCGCGCAGAGCCGTAAGGTTCACGCGCCCCGAGCTCAGGTGAGCCGCCATCGCTCCCGCCCGGCGGCGGCGGTCAGCTGACGCGTCACGTGACAGCCGAGGCGGTGCCGGGCCCTGCGGGGGCTGCCCAGTCGCATAACGCCCCCTGGTGGGCGCCAAGGGAGACGCAGCGGGACGCGGCCGACACCACGTACAACGCTAGGGGAAGCGAACAGAAGAGAGCAAACGCTTTTTTTCTCAAAATATAACTTTAATATATATATGTATATATACACACACACACGCTCACTGTATAGAAGGTAAAAGAATGCAAAAAAAAAAAAAAAAAAAAAAGGCATGCCTCAAACTGTTCCAGGTGTGCACAGCAGATGGGTTTGTAAAAAGCCCACAGCGCACCTTACCCCTTTGTACTGCGCACCCAAGGCATCGTACTGCAGCCCTCTGGGCCAGAGGCAGAGCTGGTGGCCAGGGGCACAAACTGCAAGCAAACGAGTAAATGAAAATTAACACAACATAGTTCTCAACCCAGTCCAGTGTCAAAAAAAGCTTAAAAATCTAAATGTACAAATGCAGCCTTAAAATGGTTTAGTGCAAATATGAAAATTAACAGCATAATTTTAAAGTATTTAAATAAGCTTTAATATAACTATAGTGCTTTGTTCCTATACATGTTTTCCCATCAATAGATCCAACAGCACGGGGGCACGACGTGTTAGAGCTGAAACAAACCCAGAGCCTGGGAAGAAACAGCATAAAGTCATCCATTAAATCATTTATTTATATCTCACTTAAGTTTAATAAAGGGAAACGGGGTACTTATTAGTGGAGGAGGAAAATATTTATCAGTTTACTGATTCTAAAGTGGATGGGCAAAGGGAAAGGGAGCGAGGGGGTCAAGAAACACCATCCCTTGTCCTGACATTCAGCACACAGAAATGCTGGTTGTGTAAAGTGTCCAATGGGCACGCAGACAGGCCGGCCCCGGCCGCATGCTGCGTCAGAAGGTCTCGTCGTCATTGCAGTCGGCTGTCCAGTGCCCAAACATCTCGCAGGTGTCGCAGTAGGGCCGCTCCTCCCGCCTGCTGCCATGGTACGTGGAGTGTGGAGGCTCCTCCAGCATCTGTGCCTGGGTCGGGCAGTCCTCAGTGTCGTGGAGATCAAAGCAGCCGCAGATGTCGCAGAAGAGGCGAGGCGTCTTCTTGGACAGGCCTTCTTCCTCACTGCAAGATCAGCACCAGCACATGTCAAGCAGAGCAATTATCTCTCCTAAAGAAGAGTTCTGCTTCCCTCCCAGTAAGCTACCACAATTACTGAAACTAAGAAATACCACAGTGGCCAATTAAAAAATTGTTACAAAAACTCTCCTGAAGATCACAGTACCCCATATTCCCTTACAGTACACTATTCACTACACAAACTGCTCTGTGTAAACATATGCACACATAGAGGCATTATCTGAAAAGAAGCACAGGGAAGCTAGTTTCTCTTCTTCATAGAAGAGATTCAGAACTCACAATTTATGAAATGGGTTTTCATTCTGTTTCTTTGACTGGATCTCCCCATCTCAGTGTAGATAACGGCGTCTTAAGAGCAAAGACTCTTCTATCTAGCTTGGAAAGGACTGACCTCAACCAAGACTGACAACAGATAAGTTACAGGACACCAGTGCTTGTGGCAGTAAGTACTGGGGATCATTTTGCACCACGCAGCACACTGCAGTAATAGACCTAAATAGATTCAGTCTGCCTAAACTCAGGAGGAAACTACATGTTTGTAGTGGCAGCTGAAACCAGGCTGATGTGTTGTGCAGCTGACAGAACTGACTCCTACCAGCACCTCCTAGGACACAAGCCGAGATTTCCCATTAGAATTTATACCTGTCATAGTTGATTGTCTCCTCTTCATTGCCATTGAGGGCTGCTTCACACATTCTTTGTATTTTCAAGTTCAATTCTTCATTTCTCCTTTGCAGATCTACTATCACTGAATTCAGGAAGTCAATCTGTGATATGAAAGAACAAGAGCAGTCAGAAGGTTGAGGACTGCGTGTCCACAGAAAGCAAACACCACAGGAATGGCCCTCAAAATGACAGACGTTAATGGGTCTCAACCCACCACCAACAGAGCAAGCTCTTTTTCTAATGTTACTGTTTCAACAGGAAAGCCAGCAGTGTAATTCTGATCAGAATTGCATCTCCATTCCTCTGGACCTGTTGCTCAAGTGGGTGCACCAGGGCTGCCAGGTCACTCCCTGAGCTACCCCAATGGTGACAGTGAGGCAGCACTGCACCCACATGGCATTTCCTGAAGCGATCCGAGCCACTCAGAGATCAGCAGACAGCACTACAGAAGTACTGCTGGCAGTTATCAAGTAATGCTTGGCAAATTATCACTGTGAATAAAATAAAAAAGTAAGACAAGAAGTGGAACAAACCTCTTGCTGATCAGAAGAAAGCGTTGCCATCAGCAGGTGAATTAAGGGAGGGAAAAAAAAAAGAAATTGGTGGTTACTGAATTGGTTAATTGCACTGCTTCTGACCTCTGTACAGACTGTGTCACTAGGAAGGGCTGTTTTAATCAGTATGACCAACTCCAGTGATTTAACAACGCTGCTATTCCAACCACGCATCCCAGGCCTTTGTTGCCACAGGCAGCCTGTTGCACTGCTTTCTTTTACATGTCCGCTGCGATTACTGTACCCCTTCATACATACTTTTCCTAAATCTGTTAGAATCATATGGTAACAGAGCAGCTAGTTTCTACCCCTAGTTCTCCTACTTGCTTCCTCATGTTATTCTAGCCATTGACATTTCCCCTCAGAAGCAGAAGGTGAAAACAAAAAGCTGTCTATTATAGTCCTGATTGATAAAATCTGCTAAGAACAGTATTTGGGAAGATTTCACTCTGCTTATAGACACACTGCTGTTGTAGCGTGCTGATGTTTCAGATCAAATACCTGTTTATCTTCTGCACTTTCATCTTGAAGTAGATTAGCAGCAATGTCACCTTTAAAGAGAAACAAAAAAGCAAGGCATAAACAACCAGTAATTTAAAGTATGAAACATCCATGGCTTAGTCAGAGACTGAAAATAGTGGACTATCTCATTTTAACTATGCATCTAACAGCTGCAAAATCTGCAGGATTAAAGCTGAAAGCACAGAGAAAGTAAAGAAGCTCTCTCCTTTACCTGAGGGGCTAGTTACAGTTAATGGCTGTTCGCTTTTTGCCTTGAGTTTTTGCTCCAAGTTCTTCACCTTTTCCTCAAGTTTCAACTTATCAGACTCCAGTGACTTAACCACTGACTGCAAGGTTTTTGCAGAAGCATTTTCTCCACGGAGCACCATGATCTGTAACAGTTATTTGAGAATGTTTAGGTCTTCCAGAATGAAATGGAAGCACAAAGGCGACGCGCCAAGTGCTAAACTGCCACCACAAACACAGGCCAGCACTCACCTAACTGGGCATCCACAGACATCTAAAGATTTAATTCTAAGGTTTAACTATGCATAGTTAATAAAGTAAAATAAATCAGCCAACTCTTCAGCTACAAGTCAGACACTGCTAGCCATGGGATTTTCCATGGGATTTTTCCTGCTTTTCCTCATTTACCTCATTTCTGAGTTTTTCCAGCTCTTCATCTCTCTGTGTGATCAAGGCACTAGTATCACTGATGGATTTTTGTAAAGATGCTCTCTCTTCATCAATTTCTTTTTTTAATGTTGATTCTCTAGAAGAAAACCAAACACAACCAGGAATCATCTCAAGAATAAGTTAAATGTTGCTGCCTAAAGAAACTGAATTTCAAGTATTAGGATACCATAAGAAGTTGTTCTTAAAAACAAAGATCAGTTCTGTACGTAACTAAGATTTTGTATCTGTGTAAACATGTCAGATGTCACAACTCTGGAAACAAAGCAAGAAGTTTACCTAGGTAGCACATGCCAGAATCTGCTTATCATCGTATCCGACTGAATTTAAAGAAACGAGTTCATGGACTGGGGAGATACGGGATAAACAAACACGTTCACAATGTTCCACCAAGCCTAGCATCAGAGTTTTGTTACTTCTTGAAAGTTATTAACAAGCAACAAAACATGCATGCAAAGCTCATTATACAAGTTGTCATGCAAAGCATTGATGATGCTGGAAATATCAGATGGTCCTCACTAATTTCAATAACATCATTTCCTGCAACAGATACTTTGAGTGCTTCTAGGCTTTTAACAACTCCTATCTCACAGAAATCCATGTGGGATTTGTTTTACTTCATGAAAGGTTTTAAAAAGTCCTCCCAAGCAGGCACAAACCCTTTCTGTGTACGTATGCTTGGCTTCCCAGCTTTTTCAGTTATCTAATGACAAAGAGAGATGACTTCTGCCCACATCCCTACCCTGCTAGTGTCCTTAAGGCATCACCGCAGCGATGTTCCCACACTAATGCTAGCAGGTCTCCCTGAAGAGCAGCTGTACTCTGATGGAAGGACTTCTGCTACAGAAGTTCTGTACAAGCTAAACAGGTTTTTGTTTAAAAGAACAAAACCAAAACAAAAAAGGTCACAAAAAAAAAAAAAAAACAAAACCCAAACAACCCATTTCTTGCTACTCCACAATCTGTGTACTTATTTAAAGGAGAAATCTGCTTTTGAAAGCACCACCAGTGCCTGGCAGCTGACTGTCAACTCTCCAGGCCCCTGAAGACGAAGCCAGTTCTCTGTGTGACTGCAGACATCTCCGTTCAGACGATGGTGGTCTCTCTCACTGCTCAGAAGTTAGCTACTTTTCTTCTTCCAAGCTCTGAGAGAGCTGATGAGAGCTAAGCTGTCAGAATGCGTACCCACAGAGACCACACAACACAGAGACTAATTTCACTAAGTATACAAAACTATGCTCTCTGTGCTGAAGGGACAAAGAGCAGAACACATCCTGGTGCAACAATGTGCAGCAGGTAGGGGACAGCTGACAGGTCCAAACCGAAATCTTTTATATCCACAGTATCTACAGTTAGTGAGAGCCATGATACCCAGAGCATGAAATACAGTAAATCTCACCGACTCAATAAAATGGGAAACTCAACAAGGAGAGCACAGTTAATGTAATTCTTTCATTGTTAAGGTTATAGTCAGAAAAGCAGCAGCAAGTGGAGAATCTGGGGTTTAGAAAAGCTGATACAGATATCAAAAAAGAACCCAAAGGTTGATTTTGGTGTATTTTTACAATGAGAGAATTGATAGAAAGAGAAACACAACAAGTTGCAGACTGCACGATCTTGCCTTGAATACAAGTTATACTCCTGCTAACAAAAAGGGCAGTGGCATTTAGCAGACCTCCTCATTATCCTTCATCATGTCTGATTCAACAGAACACTAAAAGCATGACAATCTCAGCGTTCTTCAGTAGCATTACTCACACACTCCAGCCTAACCCATGTTTTTAAATGCCAGGGGTGTGGGAAAGTAACATCCCGCGAATGCCCAGGGCACTGCTGCCCTCTGCAATCCACAGAGCTGCACTGGGAAAGAACATCTGCAGGACGCTCCTCACAAGCTCTCTCCTACCTGACACTTTGCCCAGGTTTTCCTTTTGCTCTGCACACTGCATTAAAAGGCAGATGGAAACCCCAGTGACTCATCTCATGCTCAGGAACTTGCTATTAAGCCACTGTTTCCGCCGTTTGGTCAGATCCTCATCTTAGAGATGAAGGCCAGACATACGCTTTCTGTACAAATGTGGTGGATTGCCATTTGTTGGCCTTGTAAAAAGGAAGCACAGGAATTCAGGTGGTTGGAAAAGGTAAACAGTTTGTGAGCATATAAATATATATTTATATAGAGGAGTTGAGAATACGGTAACAAGGGGGAAGAAATAAGAGAGGGACAGAGGAAGGAAAACAAGGTGGGGGGAAAGCTGCTAGTATTACAGCATTGTTTTTTTTCTTTACAGAGCAGTGTTTGCGGAAACAATCCTTTACAGCTCTGGTGAGAGGCCCTCTAAAATGCACAGACTGGATAACCTACAAATACAGTAGGTAGATCTCACTAATTACTTATACTTAAGTGGGGATCACAGTTCACTTCCAGCATCAGCAGAGAGCCTGCCCCACTGATACCCTCAGCTTTGTTTGCACTGTGATTCATATGCGAGGCGATGCATTCAACAAAAGGAAAATGGAGGCAGTGAACTTAAACTTCTTCCCTGGAAGTCCACATCCAAATATCTGCTTGCCAGCAGGGATTAAAAAAACCCATCACTTCACGTGCCAATTTAAAATTTCACTGTCAAGAGGAGGTTAAAACGTATTTTGAGCAGTGTGCAGAAGTCACTGGAGACACACAGGTTTTTTTGTTGTTATTATTTTTTTGATGGGAAAAAAGCCCATCACCCAGATTCTTCCCTTACTACAAAAATCAGACATTCTAAGAACGAAGCAGGTACCTTAAAGTGTTACTGGGCAAGCTTTAAAAATGCAAGATAACAAGAACCAAACGTTAGAAACATGGAATAGAAATGCCAAGTACTATAAGGAAGAACTAAATTTGCACACCCATGGGCTTTTTTTTTCTTTTTGTAAAAAATATAGACTTTATATATATTTATATATATATATATATAGCTGAGTATTTTACAAAACAAAAGCAAGACACCAAGGGACAAAGGCAGCCAAAATATGTACAACAGCTATACTTAAAAAAAAAAAGTTATTTATTATAACGTGGATAGACTTTCTTGAGTCTTACCATTAAAGACACACAGATATAGCAAAGGAAGCAAGGGTAGGAAAGGGAAGAGAGAGGAATGAAATGAGTATCGATAAGTAGCGCAAGCTCAAAGACAGTAAGACAGTTAGCAACCCACAACGACCCTAATGAACTGAAGTAACACAGAACCCCATCAGATCCATAGCTACTGATCTCCTGTCACTGCTAGCTGAACTGTTTCATAGGCAGTTGCTAAATTCCTGTGGGCGGAATGGAAGGAAAGGTGGGAAAGCTACTGCTGGAGATCTGACCTGAGGTAAGCAGACGTCTCAGTATTTCAGATTCTTAAGACAAAAGGAAGAAATCACTGCTCAACACCAGCTTCAGTGGAATTCAGGGACTTAGAGACATGCTTTTTTTGTTTAATTAGTTCTTCATTCAGCCTGCTTTTGTTGGCAAATAAGACCATATGCTTCCATTTTTAACCCCTCGTGGTCTACTGCAGTTTGCTTCAGTGACTCTGACTTGCTTCTTGTTTTATCTTTTGTATTGGAGTTTATTCAACACCAAAGAGAAATGTCATTAAAGCCAGTCAGAAACTTGGGCATCCCATTGTAACCAAAGGTGAGTGAAGGTAGCTGGACCTGACAGCCCTGAAAGTAACGTTAACATTCCCTGTAACGATTTCATATTCATGTCGGCTATTTCAGGCCGTTCACGCAGAGTAAAAACAGGTACAAATTAACTGCTGAGTGTGTGTGTGGTGCAGACACGACAGATCTAACTCAGGAGAAGGGAAATCAGAGCCACACGTCTTGCTCTTTACAGCTCACTCTAGAATTTGTATTTAACACGTATAAATGGCACTTAAGCTATTATACACGGCTAAAGACCCTGCGATCCAATTCATAAGGCTGCTTAAAGCTGGAACTTCAGCTGCTGACTTGTCCACCTGTAAAATGACTAACAGGACTGTTGCATTCTCTAAGAAGGCTTTAGCTTGTGTAAAATCCTATGTGCATACCGTCCTTTAAAAGAAGGGTGAGATGTAACAGAGCATGAATCACCTTCCACCAAATAACAGATTACTAGGGAATAAAAACAGACTCTGTATATCTACTGAGTAGCCAAGGATGAACATGAATGCTGGAGTGTTGTTAGTGCAGGAAATTATAACAGAGTCTTGTTTGTTTTTCTTGGCACACGCTTGGTGTCACGGAGATCTGCTCCTTTTCCTAAGGATTTATATAATTACTTTTGAAAAGGCGACACTTTTCTGAACACACTGTGGTGTGCAGCCAATCAGCTTTCCCCACTAACAGCAGGAAGATGGTACGTTTTGTAACTTGGGACCACTGACTGAACAGCGGTTTACAAATGGATGCCCCAGACACCCAGGACAAATCTCCTGGTATTTAATGGCAGTGCTGAATGAACTGCAATAACTATGGATACAGTGAGATTCATATCTCAAAACAATCCAACACAGGCTGAGTAACAGCCTTTATTTATTTATCTTAGTATCGATCCTTATCATCTCTGTATTCTTCCTCCTTAAGAACCTGACTGGTGAGGATCTGTACCCGTGATATTTATCAGACTGATGAACAATCTAAACAGGACTAAAGATGAACAGACTAAAGAGGAAATGGTAACTACCGCTTCTTTTCTTAGATTAATAATTACTTCTTCATCTCCTTTTTTATAAAGAAATGTGGAAGACACGATCTGTAAGCCCAGGCTGCATAAAAACCTCAATACTTTTAAATATGATATAGTAGAGAAAAATGCTTTTTCTTGGCTTTTTTTTTTTTTGTATAATGTTTGCCAAGTTTTCTGTAGGACTATATAGTTACAAGCATCAGAAAAAAACCTTACCTCTTTTTCATCTCTAGTAACTGGTTATTGAGTACTGATCTCTCCTCTTCCAGCTAAAACACAAATACAAAAAGCCCACAGTTAATACATGAAGGGTTTTTTCCTTATTATAATATATCAGAATATCATGATCATAAAACAACATGAGAGGCTACAGAGTGCACACATCCTCACAGTGATTGATTTTCTCCTAGGACAAAGCAGTCACACAGACACAGATCATTTAGTGGTCAGTGTTAGCTGGTGAGGGGCTATTACTGCTTTAAGCTGTTTTGAGGCCCTGTGCACACAAGAGGTGTGAAGCACAGCAACAGAACACCTCTTGGCCCCACGCACACCACAGAGAGCTGTAAGTGTTTGCGTTCCCAGCTGTTAAGTTTCACTCTGTATTGATGAATCACTGGATTTGCTGTCGTTTTGACCTGGATAATTGCACTACTGAATCCCTGATTTGCTCTTGTAACAGCCGGGATAACTGTCCTACTGATCTGTACTGGTTTCTGTACCACTGCATAGAGATGAATTATTTATCCCTAAAGCTGCTGTCTGGTGTCTGTTACTGCATCCCAAACCTGTGACTCTGCAGGGCCCTCACAACCAGCAACAACTTCCACTGAAAAGTGTCCCTGTGGCAGGGTCTGAACAGATGGGCACACACAACAGGCAACTCAACAAAAACCCACCAACCAGACGTAGCAACCACGCCAAATCCACAAAGCCCCAACACAGAAGGCAGACTGAAGTAACTGAGAACTTCTGAGAATGTTAGAATGAAGTATTTTAAGGTCATTCTTTTTTCCCCACCACTCCATCTCTTTTCTCTCCTTTCTGCTCACTCAGTGCCCATTCTCCTCAGAATAGCCTCCAATGCTTGTGAGATGCCCCAAGACTCGGAGCACAAACCTTGCATCCCTCATCCTTTTTATTTTCCTGGTCGGCTGTGGAGAGATGACAGATTTTTGTGTAGAACAAGCCAGAAGTGGATGTCAGAGACAAGTAAAGGACAGCAAGATTTTAAGTCTGCTCTCTCTCTTGCCTCGGAGCAGACCTCTCATGTACCTTTAACAAAAGATGGTGCAGCTCAGCTGATAGATGTTTCTACAGTTCTCCAGTGAAATTAAAATGCCTGGGCAAGTCTGAAGCTTCTGAAATGCCACAGCAAATACTCTGAAGCCAGAAAAGCTCCCCAAGCTCAGTATCTATCTGACTAGGAATCTTTAACTAATTACACACAGCTAATTATTTATGAATCGATATAAAAAACCACACCTCAGCATCTTTAGGCACTTTAACCTTTAGATGTCAGGATAAATCATTCATGAAAGAGTATTCATTAATTTTGCAAAGTGTGTCACATGAAGCCACAGATTCACTAACCCAACTGACTAGCAGCACACTTAGAATTTATAGTTACCATAGTGACTGCTCAAAATACTTAAAACATATGCTTGCTATCTTTCTTACTGCATTTTAATAGACATGCACAGAAACTCAGACTGAAGCACTGCTACATTCAGTCCCTTCCTCCCTGTTGTCCAGTTTTTCAGCATCTGCTGCATGAAATGCAGCTCCACAAGCAATGCTGCTCTAAGACAACTTTCTCAGCATCAGTGCTCGTTCTCTTAAACCCAGCTGAGCAGTTCTTCATACTACATTCTTTCGGTCCCCGTGGACAGCCTGAAGCAAAAAAGTCCAAACAGTGCTGAAACTTGGTGCCTAAATACAGTGTGCGTTCAGAATGAAGGAGTTGTAGGATCAGTGTGATTGTGCTAACCTGAGAAAGGGCTATCAGTGCTAGAATCCTCAAGAACCTGGTTGAGTCAAAGGCAGAACAAGTTGGCTTTAAGTTTAGGTTTAGCGCAGATCCAAAGGGAACATGAAAAAAGTTGCATTCCCAAGGCTAACAGCAGGTCTCCATCAGACTGAAAAGGATGGTTTGCACAAGTTAGTACTTTATGTGCTCCAGGTAATGCTCTCTAGGAGGATATCTGTCTTCCACACAAGGAACCAAGAGATATAACAGTTCTGGGCAGATACGCAGCACATCTCATCAATAAGAACTGAACAATACTGAGCTCACGGTGTAACACCTGGAAGGGAACCTGCATTCTACATGACACTACTTTGCCTTTGTTCCTTTTGCCAAGGCAGAATTCCCTGGAACAACCAAGGCCTCTCCCAGGCTGTAAAGAGGCCAGACAGCTCACCGGATCAAACAAGACATTTAAGAAATGCAACAGCACTCCCAATTTCCACTGTGAACTTTGGGAATGTGGAAGGTAAACAGACTGTTTCTCAAGCTCTAGCAGACCTTCCAAATCTTAGTTATGGGAGCCATCTGCTTATGGACAGAAAAGGTCATGGTGAAAGCGAACTGAGAATATTCCAGTTTGCAAGGTGATTGGCTCTTCGTGCTTCACAGACCTGGCAGTGAGATAGGATCCCTGCTGACAGATCCACAGGCAGATAGGACACAGACACCAAGACTGCTCTGCAAGTTCATATGGAAACTACATGAGGCCAAAGTGAGACTGCATTCACCTCTGCCAGCCTCATGGGCTGAAGGGCCCCTTCCTTCAGGGACTTTCTGACTGGCTATTTAGGATAGGCAGAAAGATTCGACCGATGTTGCTGACTCCTTCTCAAGTTACAACTCTTTCTGAAAATAATAGGTTGCCTCAAAGATTCTGAAATAATTTAAGAAAACATGTGGGAGTGGGGAGCAGAGCTCCCACTGGCTGTTTAGGATGACAGCATTCTGTTATCACTTCACTACTCAGATGCATCATGAGTCAGTGGCTGAGCCCACACGTCTGGGACTCAGGTTTATCATCTCCAAAGGCTCTTCAGGATGAAGAAGCTCATGCATTACTCCTAGCAGCAGCCAAAAGGATTTAGAAACTTGCTAGATCTGTAGTTACTCATCCTCAGTATTTCAAAGCAGGTTAGGTTCCTTGGGGGAAAAGCCAGCCTCTTGGCTTCAAAAGTGTTAGCCTGTGTTACAGGGTGGAAGACATCTCTTCCACTGCCACGGAGAGCAGGCATACCTATTTCTGCAGAAGAGCTCTCAGACAGCCAGCACACAAAGCCATGCTCCACTCTTGCTTTTAATCTAGATGCTCCTTAGACGCCTTCATGGTGTTATCACAAGAAATGCTCCGCAAGAAATGAAACCACCACATGTAATGGATGTAAATCTGATATCTCTCTGTCAAGTACCAGTGTTATAAGCTGTATAACTAAGCCCATACTTTAAGATTCCAATGTGTCCATGTGTAATATAAAAAAAACCTGTCTTTTTCTATAAACTGTAACAAAAAAACAACTACTTCACATCAGTTCTAGTCCTCCGGTACTCAATACCTGACTGCAGCACTGTTCAAGCACATGCACAGTATCATGTCTAAGTGAGCATATACATGCACAGTGCTTTTTATAGACTCCAAACAAGTGGTTTAAAATAGTATTCTGAAAGACATTCTAAATATTTTTTTTTCATGGGAAAGGAGAGCAGGAATAAGGAGAAGAATTAAATAGATAGATTTCCTTAGTACTGCTGAGATGGAGATTTCGTAGTTGTATAAAAAACTACTCCTGACAGAAATAGAAAGTGACTGTTAATACATTTGGCTAAATCATATTTAACTTATGCTTATTTCCAAGCCTCCTAAGTATCCTCTGTAGGTTACACAACCTTCTGTAAGCCTGCAGTACTAACCTCCCAGTGCAGGTGGTTTCCAAATTTATTTTAAAACATTCTCAGAACAACTCATCTTTCAATCACAAGCATGCAGTGCAACGTCACCCAGACATCAGTGGAAACAGCATGTACCACACTTTCACCACAGATCAGGACACGTTCCAGCCACTCTACCTTCTGATGACTTGTGACTTCGTCCCTGCTTCTGCCCAGCTCCTCGGCAAGTTTCACGTTCTCCTCTTGCAAAGCTGCAAGCTGCTGGGACTTCTGAGCAGCTGCCAGCTTCAGCGCTTCGCTGCGAGGACAGAGAGTGCATTGTTACCATAGGAACGAGGGAGGCAAGAAAAAACTGTGGGAGAGAATCAGCTTCACAGCTTGGAAAAATACATCTAGGTCACGTGCCTGCTGGGACTGATAATAAAGGTGACGAGCCATACCTCGCTGCACACGGATAGGTTTAACCCTGAAAAGAGGCAGCAGCACAAAACGACCGCTTCCTTCTCCTTTAAATGCATCAGAACTCAAGGAAATGCAGGGAAAATTCAGTCTGCTCATTCTGCACATTTCCAGTGGTTATCGAGCACTTGGATTCAGGAATATCCCACACAGGGGCTGCTGGTGAGCTGCACAGCCCAGACATGCTCAGAAATGAACGCGGCTGAGTACTCTGCAGTTAAAGCATGAGAACTGGTTTTAGAAACAAAAAAAGCTCAGAGTCTGTCGGCACTCCCTGCAAGGCCTGCCACCAAACAACGAGATGTGTGAGACTGTGGGGTCAGCTGCTCCGTTCTTGTTAATTTTCAGGTACAAAACCAAACAACCAAACAACAGCTGAAGTGTATCTGCAGGTTTCATTTTGCTATTAATACATGTTGTTTACTTAAAGTAAGTTTATTTTTGATTTGTTTTTGCCTGGGAGACAGGTGACCAACCGAAGTTCTTACAGGATTTGAGTATGTCTTAAAAAAAATGAAGAAAGTACGCTTAGCTTCATTAAGTGGGAACTTTTATGACTGGGTTTTGCTTTCATAAAAAGGAGTCTCAGCGCTCCTAGGTGCCAATATTACACAGAGTAAACCCTGACAGGAATATTAAAAATACTTGTGTGGCTGTGGGAGGCAGGAGAACCCAGGAGTCAGAAACTTACTCAAGCACTTCAAAACAGAGTAACTCTATGGCTGTTACTGGGCACAGTTAAACAGAAGTCCGATTTACCTTTAGAATTTAGCATGTAATACGACTTAAGATTTTCCAATTTCTCCAACCCCTGATCTCTAGCTACACCAAGTTGTACTTTTCTACTTCTTGACCAGTTTTCAAGCCACCCAGACTTGGATTAAGCCGGCTGGCTCTCCTCACTGACTGCTGATTCAAATGATCTTGGTATGCATATACTCGCTGATGCAGGAGCATACCTGTTTGTAACCATGACTGTTTGTTCAAACCAGTCTTCTCTTGAAAAAATTACAGTCTAATATCTTTTGTCTTTCCATGAAATCAGTCTGCCAGCCCCATGCTGCCCCAGCATTACAGCAGCTGGTCTAGAAATGATTGTTTTGCTTTGGCATCTCCCACGAGCCTGGAGGCAGGCAGGAACTGCAGAATGAAATCCCACCTTTCTTCTGCGGGGTTGCTCTCTATTCAGGCAGGTTTTTAATAGCAAGTTAAGAATGGTCACACATAGAGAAACTAAGCATTCATTCTGTGTGCTGATTTCCTTTGCGTCCCGCCTTGACCTTAGAGCAGTGGTGAGAACTGTCACAAAATGACTTATGGAACTAATAACAATAATTAATCATAGATGCTCTTATCTATCAGTGCACATTCTACATTCCAGCTCTCAGTGTGCAGGCAGGACCGCAGACTTGTGATTTCATGCATAACATCTCAGAGCTGCGGGACCTGCAGCTCCTGGACAGCAGTAACAACATGGCTGGACTTCCATTCGCAGCGGCACACTCACAGCTTTGGTACAACACTGCACACACATTACTTTGTGCCAGATGCTCTGCAGTTACTTTGTATACAATGCTACACACTACAGTACATAAGCAATAGTTCCTCAAATGATAAGTGATCAACTCTAATTTTACATATTTATATATGTGGCATTTGTATGATACCAGCTAGAAAATAAGAGCACAGTGTGGCAAGTGGAGTCAACTGGATATGGTCATCATGAGAAATAAAAGCAGAACCCAATTTTCTACATACAACGCCTCTTAAAACTACTTGATGCTCCAAGTATCCTTATAAGGAAATTCAGTTTGGATTTGATTACCATTAAGCTTTTAAAATAATTTAGTGCCCCCAGGTGGCAGAACGAGATACTTCCTCCAACACACAAATTATTTCAGAGCTTGAATGAAGGATTTGTTCATAAGGTTTAGAAATTCAGGAGCAATATCCCGATTTCGAGCTATATGCGTGTCAAACCAGCATCTAATTTAGATTAAATATCTGCTTTATAAATAAGGATACCAGAGAAGTACTGAATTACTTTTTTTTTAAAGAAAGGTAAATGTAACTACAAAGTCATGGTTTAACAAACATACACTGAAATACTTACAATTCTTTTTTAAGTTCTTCCACTTTCTTGTTCTCCAGGTTCAGGAGCTCCTTTGACTTAGTGAGTTCCTCTTCATTTTTCAAGTTGTTTTGTTTAAGCATGTCCAACTTAAAGAGGAAAAAATACTAATTACACAAATGAACTATGCTGTCCTCTGGTGCATCACTTGGAGAAGTATTCAGGAAGATAGAAGCCCGAGCTGAGCTGCTCCTTTTGTCATTTTTGTTCATTAAATTAATTCAGACCATTTGTGCTGAGAAGCATTTGTCCAACAGAACAGGTTGAGCCCTTCTGAATTCAAGTCCACAGCACAAAGAATTCAATCTCCTCTTCAGAGCAGCTTACAGTAATCTGATGTATAGACCCTGGTATAAAAGGTAAAGCTCCCAAGTACCTCCATTTTAAATGCTATGCATCTCAAAGCATTTTTTTTTAATAACTCAATACTTCTCAATACTGTTGAAATTAGCTCTTCCCTTTGATATTTATTCCTCTAAAGTAACTGATAAGAAGTTCTCCTTCACCACACCTTAATTTCTGAGAAACAGAAGGCTGAATGTTGTGCTTGCAATCATAAAAAATCAATCCTTCTGGAGATCTTGTTGCACAGGTCAGATTGTTGCTTATCTATTTACTGAGCTTGCATTTACCAGGGAAATCCCACAGGCTTGTGAACCTTATTTGTTTGCATTCACTGACACATTATATTACATAACAGATAATCTTCAGCCACTCTCATGGCATTACAGGACCCTGTGCTTGATTTTCTTTTTTTTTTTTAATCCCAAAAGGAACTCCTGCCATTATTAACGTCATTGCTTTTAATTCTCGAGCCATCAGATCTCCTTGGAAAACATTACTGTTTCTGAACAAGCTGTGGCACTTAGGTTAACCCAGCTGTCCACTACCCATTATTAGGAAAGCTGCACAAGATGAAATGATGATCAAAAAGAGGCCATAGAGCACTCCACATTTGCAGAAAAGCTGCCAGTTGGATGTTAGATGAAGATATTCTGAGGCCAAAGAGTGCAGAGGGGATTAGTGAGGACATTCTCCCTGCCTTCAAACCCCGACGTATGACAAGGTGGCAGGGCACAGACTGAAGAACAGGTGCTTAGAGGAGTGCTGTACTCGTTGGACTGTAAGTTCTTTGGGACAGCTGTGCTCGTGCTTTTGTGCAGCACACTTCACTGCAGTGTGAGGCCGCACCCGACACAACCTCAGGGAACCAAAGCATCAGTTTGAGTTGGGTTTCATACCAGAAAGCGACCAAAGGCTAGAACACAGATTTCACATACTACACAGACACTGAGAAAGGTCCAAATCACTTACAAGCTAGGCAATACTTTTCCTATATAAGCATTTAAATATGATTACTTCATTCTGCAGCTTCTTGTTTGTCTGTCTCGAGTTCTCCAAAGATGCCAAAGTTTCAATCTTTTCTTGGTGAATGGCATCCTTCTCTTTGGTCACCTTCTCCACGGTCTGTAAAACTTCTTCTGCTCTTTTGTCGGCCTGTGTAAAAAGGCGGGATGGAAAGGAAGAAAATATTACCAGTGGGACACCTGAATGCAAAAGAGGAACCACAATACTTTATGCACAGCTCCACTGTTTGCCAGCTGCTTTCCAATTAAACAAGGACTTCAACAGGAATTTACTTGCATTCTGAAGCTGCATAAAGTATAAACATAAGTGGTCATGAGTAGATTCACTTCCATGCAGAAATAGATCGGAATCTCATCCTTGTGTCACCACAGAGGAAGCCCGTTTCTTCTTTTTAACTACCTGGGTTTCTATTTACCGCTGCCGTGACTGCTCTTAGATTTCTGAGCGCTTTAGAGAGTAGTAGCTCAGTAGATATTCACTTCCAACAGAAAATGTCAAATTATAAGAAACGCTAAAAATGTGAGAATAAGTTAAAAATTAAATAACCAATAAAGCCAATGATCACATTGTTTTAGTGTTGTTCATTATGCCTTCATAAAATGAAATAATTCATAAGTATACTTTAGTATCTAGGCAGGCATAATGCATTCCTGTAGGATATCTCGATTTCATTTTGCATTAAAAATGATTTTATGGGCTTCAGGCCAACGTTAAATTCAAAATACTATTCAGAATTTGTTGGTGGTGAATACAAAACACTTCTGTGAATAAAAAGAACACAATGGCTGCCAATGTCTGTAAGTCCTATATTGCAAATTTAAATGGTTCTCCTGCATTGTTTTTTTGATCCAATGACATTCACAGGAGCAAGACGTTGTTTTACACTTTTGGAGTAACTCAGATTTGTATTTTATTGCAACTTCTACTCCAGCTCTTAAGCTGCAAAGTACCTCGACAGAGGAACTGCCCAGTTTCCCTAACAGATTCAGAAAACAAAACTTCCTTTTATTCACAGTTTAAGTTGTTTTCTTGCAACATTCAGCAACAACATAGGCTCCCATGTTTAGGAATTATTTAAAAATAAATGCTATAATTGGAATGTCTTTCAGACTCACAACCTGAAAAAAATCCAAGGTAACGAGAACAAAATTCCAGCCTGTTCATACTAAGGTGAAGTGCTGATTGTGCAATGAAGTGCAGAGAGGAAACCATTGAGTTAGTGCTAATATTAGTACAACCATACTTGATTGTTTATGTAGTTCAATACCTCAATTTTTTGCATAAATGTTTGGGCCTGGAGAGCCTCTATTTCTCTTAGTTTCAAAGCCAGATTGCTCATCTCCTCCAGCAGCAGCTCATGTTTTTCCTCAGAGACCAGCAGTCTGCATGAGAAGTCTGCATCATTTTGCTCTAGAAGTGCCACTACTTTCTCATGCAGTTTGTAATATTCCTTGGACAATTTCTCCTTCTCTTTTAGTATTTCTTCATTAATGATGACCAGACTCATCCACTCAGCATGCAGACTTTCATTTTCCTGAACTAACTCCACTTTCTCCTTCTCTGTTACCTCATATTTGTGCTGAAGTTCATCTAGCATCACAGAGACACAGCTGTGCAAGTCCTCAAGCTCTGCTTTTGATACAGACAGGAAAGTAAAGTCATTCCTCAGTTGCTCAATTTTGCACGCCAGCTGCTCTTTCTCCGTACACAGAATCTTTTTTTCTTTAATTACTTCCTCCAGTTCAGTTTCAGACTTTTCTTTCTCCTGAACCAAAAGCTCTTTCTCAGTCAAAAATTCTTTATTTTTCTCTCTCATCACTTCCATCTCCTTCTCTAAGAAACTAATGTTGTTTTGTAGCTCCATACGTTCCAACAGAAAGGATTCCTTATCCAATATTCTAGCTTTCTTTTCTACAGTTAAGTTTTCTTTCATATTCTCAACCTCACCAGTTAATTTCTGGCATTTGTCTTGTAATTCAGTCCTCTCTCTGTTCAGTATTTCTATATCAGAGGAACAGGTATTGAATGAAGATGACAGGACCTGCTTGGCATGTGATGCAGCAGCCAGTTCGTTTTCTAATGTTCTTCTGGCATCCTGGGCCTCCTTCAAAAGGTCTGAAAGGTCACTTCTACAGGCTATCAGCTCTTGATTTTCTAGATTCTTCTTCTTTAGTTCTTCCTTGAGGGCTTCAATGGAATCTTTGAGTGTGCTATTCTCTTGGACCAGAACACTCTTGGCTGAGAAGTCCAGCTCCTGTTCTCTCTTCATATCAGAAACTGTGTTTTCAAGAGACTTCTTCTCATCAAGAAGCTCAGAGTATTTTCTCTCCAACTCATCCTTCTCTCGCAGAAGAGCTTCACTGTGCTTTTCAAATTGCAATGACTTAGAAAAAACAGATTCCTTTTCCAAGTTCAATTCATTTATCTTCTCAGTGAAGGCTCTCTCAGCAAGCACAGCATCTGCTGTGGCCTTAGCGAGCTTTTCAGTAACTGCCTTATTTTCATGTAGAAGTTCCTCCCTTTCAGCCAAAAGCCTTTGTTCTGCTGCAGAAAGAGACTCTTGAAGCAAATGAATACGTTCAGAGTCAGATGTCTCTCTTGAGGATTTCACTTCCTCAAGAAAATTAGAGAGACTAGAAAGGGAAGCCTTCAACTCCATATTGTCTTTTGTCATCTTTTCAAGTTTCTCACGTTCAGTCTCTAGTTCTGTTTGCATCTCGTCTGTTCTCACTTTTAATGCCTGGTTTTCACTAGCAGTATTGGCCAAACTCACACACAGCTCTTCTCTGCTTTTAAGGAGCATCTCCTTCTCAGACTGCAGACTCTGATTTGCCTGCAGCAGACAGTCAATTTCATTTTTTAAGGCTGTATGTGTACTTTTAAGTTCCAAGTCTTTTTCTTGGGCTGAATCTCTCTCTGCAGTCAGAGCTGACACTTCTTGTAGTAGCTCTCTTTGATTTCTAGCCAGGTCATCACAAGAACTTCTCAGTTTCTGAATGACATCATCTTTGTCTTTAATGACTGCATCATTCTCTTCCAAAAGCTTCTTCTGATAATGCTCCAGTTCTTCCCGTTCCTTGATATGTTTCTGACATGCCACATCCATAGCATCTTTGTTGGCCTGAAGTTCTTTCAACTGTTGGAGCAAGGTTGACTCTGAAGACCGGAAAGCATCATTTTCTTGAGTTACCTTCAGAAGATCTGCCTGTGCTGTCTCTATTTCAGAGAGCAATATGCTTTTCTCAGAAATCAGTGCTACCTTTTCTGTGCTTTCCTGATGATTTTTGGCCTCAGCTTCTTCTTTCTGCTTTAGAATTTTTTTGTTTTCTGAAATAAGTTCTTCATTTTTTGTCCAAAGCTCTTCTCGGTCTTTCTGAACTAACAAAATCTTTGACTCCATCTCTAGATACTGTGATAACAACGACTCCTTCTCTAATTTTAGAGTATTCCTCTCCTGTGCCAGAGTCTCTTTTTCTGATATTAAATCCCTCATCTTGTCTGACATTAGTTCAATCTCTTTTCTGGCTGATGCTAACACAGAGCTTAAGGACTAAAGAAATAAAGTCGGGGAGAAGGGAAAACAAAAATGAAGTCAAGCAGACAAATGAGAAATGTGGATGAAGGGCAAACAGTGCTACTGTGATTTAAGTTTTTTAAAAACTGTACATATTCTAGCACAGAGCCCCTCTGCAAACGAAACTGTGGACAACACACCAATGATATCTCATTACAAAACATCCACGAGAAAATATTTTGGTGGTTACATTGAAAATATCATGGTTTGAAGGCTATTCCATACAAAACCTCATCGTGTTTTTTAAACTGCTCTCAATGACTTTTCTGAAAGAAAATTGCTCAGAAAGAAGAGCTGCAGAATGGTTTCATCAGAATCTAAGTTAAAATGCACATAAGATACTGCCTTCAACTCCCAAAGTAACCTTCTGTAATTAATTCTTCTCAAGATTCTGCCCAAGAAATATTGCCATAACCTGTTTAATTCAAAACACCACGTAAGTGATGTACCTAAAAGTTGACTTATTTGCCAATTAATATACTGAATATTTTGCTGAAGCACAAAACATTATAGCCTAATCTGGGATGAAAGTAAGCAGTAACGTCAAAGAAACGGGAGACAAAATGTGAATTATTCAAGTCACATTATTCATACCAAATGGCTGCACATAACACAGGATTGTACTACAGAGCAAAATTTGGAGTGTGTAACACCTCTAAATGAAGTATTTCACAACATATTTTATTTAAAATTCGTGCATTTGTAACACTGTGAATAATATTTGCACTGTACTGAATCAAGTATGAACATAAAATGGTGATGTCAAAGAATCATACTTCATGGATTCCTTTGTAATCTACAGACAAGAACCAGCTGGTTGTGTGTGCTTCATTTCCCTAATCAAAATTAACCTACAGTGGAAAAATTCAAAGCAAACACTGCAAATAAACTACTAAAAAATGGTGAAGCCAGGAAAAAAGACAAATCAATGAGTCACTGAAATACAAAGATTTGAACTTGAAATTACTTGCAGAGTAATGAAGTATACATACTTTAGCCTGTTCTGCTTGCTTTTTCAGCTCCTCAGCCTGTGTTTCCAACTCATCGTTTTTCTTTTGTGCAGTTTTCAGTGCCTCTTCTGCATCCAACAAGTTCTGCTTAAACCCTTTGATATCTGCATCGTGTTTGGTGATCATATCAGAAGTTTCTTTTTCATACTTTGCCTGAAGATCCTTATACTGATTTTGACTGGTCTCCATTTGCTTTTGCTGATAGAAAATACAACAGTTGGAACACAGTTAAAGATGCAGTGGTACATCATAGTAACTATTCTCCACATAATTAGCTAGTGCTTTTTAGACTTCTTACCATGTCCATTAGTTGATCCTGCATTTTTTTCAGCTCTTCTTGATGCATCTTAAGAGTTTCTTGCTGACTCTGCTCAGCTTTCTGTGCTGTCTGCTCCACGTTTTTCTGAAGCTGAACAGCCTTTTCATTTGCTTTTGTAAGCTCAA
Source organism: Pavo muticus (assembly GCA_016647715.1). NCBI lineage: Eukaryota > Metazoa > Chordata > Aves > Galliformes > Phasianidae > Pavo > Pavo muticus. The sequence continues at coordinate 4,700,642 of JACDJE010000004.1, forward strand.
GTTGTATTTGCTCCAACTGCCTAAGAAGACCAAATAAAAGAACATTACTTTTTGCTGACAGCACAACAAACTGAGGTAAAAGGCTCTAAATTATGCTGAAGTCTTATATTCTGTCCAAACGCTTAGAAAGAGATTTTATTATTTAACATAACTGAAAGTTCTGCTAAATTAAATGTACACTTGTGGTCGTTCCCACGTACTTGCTCGTGTGCAGAGCAACACTTCTGCCACTTAACTCGGGCCCAGCCTGGGGTTCTGTAAAAATAAATTGTGCATAGAATAGTTTTTATCTGAAAGAAACTACATTTTCTCCTGCTGGACAAAAAAGAAACCAAAGAATCTCTTCTGTATTCAAATAAAATAAGTTTTTTGGGTAACCAAATAATTATGAAGCACAATCATGAGACAGTGTACCCTTAAAATGTACATTTATTCTGGACTGTGAGAAGTGTATGTCACATAGTAGAAACTAAAAATCACCAAGACTCTCTTCAAATAACTGTGAGGAGACTATTTTGATGAATTAAGTCTGATAGACTAAATTCACTTGTCATATCAATGTGACACCCAATGTGACAATCTTGCTCAGCTATTTGCAAAGAGAAAATGAGAAGCAGGGAATGCAGGAGTAAAGAATTAACAAGGAAATATTCTGAAATGATGGAATACCTTTCTTTTAACCGTAGCTCATCATTCATTTTCATAAGCTGGGCAGAGCTGTCTCCTGATGACTTCATGATCTCTGCAATATCATTTTCTAGTTTGGCTTTAGCTTCAGTCAGTTGCTGCTCTCTCTCTTCTCTCTCCTTCAGTTTAGTCTCCATCACTGAGCAAGACAAAGGTTAGCAGTCTAGTAAGCTTAAGAGAAAGGGTATGCACAGATTAGCTAGAAGACCATAAAGAACCGTAAACAAAATTATATTGATACTACAGACCAGCTGAATTATCTTTCTGAAATTAAAAATTATAATTGGTTTGAACTTTGCACTGTTAGCTGTAGCAGAAGCTTAAGAACACTTTAGAAATGGTGGTAAAGCAACTAGTTAAGAGATCTTTGCTTCATAACTGATTCACTTAGCTTCAGGACACAAGAAGTTATGCTATATGTATCAGATAGAAATGAAGCAGTATAATATGAGAGACATGCACACCTCACCAACAGCATAGCAGGAAGAAAGAATGCAAGCACCATGAAGTTACAGTAAAAAAGTCATGGAACCACAGAATGGTTTGGGTTGGAAGGGACCTTACAGATCATCAAGGTTCCAACCCCTCTGCCATGGGCAGGACTGCCAGCCACCAGATCACGTTGCCACAGCCCCATACATCCTGGCCTTGAGCACATCCAGGGATGGGGCACCCACAGTTTCTCTGGACAACCTGTCCCACTGCCTCCCCACCCTCACAGCGAAGAAATTTTTTCCTAATGTCTTATCTAAACCTATCTTCTTTTAGTATAAAGCTGTTACCTCTTGTCCTATCACTATACTCCCTAACGAATCACTTCCCAGCTTTCCTATAGTTACCCTGTGGGTACTGGAAAGCTGCTATAAGGTATTCTGAAGCCTCCCCTCTCTTCAGAGCAGAGCTGCTCCAGCACTCGGATCATCCTTGTGGCCCTCCCCCACACCCAACCTGTCCACATCCCTCTTGTGCTGGGGGCCCAGCACCATGACTCGGTATGGGGCAGGCACTGTCATCAAGGGCAAGAGCAGCCTTTGGTATGACATGAATCCCAACAGTGCCTTGAAAGACCTGCTTACAGGGTATACAGTCACTAATTTCTTTCTAAATCAGTTTTAAATTAAGATATACAACTAGAAGGACAGAGCAAGCCTCCCACCTGTGAGAGACAGGAAGAAGTAGACGATCAGACTAACATGCAGTCTTTATGATGTCCTTAAAAAGGAGAATACTAATTATGCTTCTGCCAGGTCACTAAGTCTTTGTTGGGTACCTGACCATTATCACATGATTTTGTAGCAATGTTAAAGCAGGAATTTAACTACTGATTTGGAATACACTCAGCTGGGAAATCTTTTGCCTTACTGCACTATTTCCATAATGCAATGGTCATCTTGCTGTGTCATTATATGCAATGCCATAAAGGCTTTCTTTTGATGGTGTATGCATTTGTGAAAGCACTGCATACTATGTTAGATATGGGAAGCGGAGCAGGAGGCATAAGAAAGCACAAAGCTGATGCATATTTCAAAACATTCCATTTCATTTCTTCCTTACCAGTCAAACTAGACTTCAGTTGTTCCAGTTCTGAAGACATGAGTGCAAACTGTTCTTCTTTTTGGTTTAGTTTTTTTATTGTTTCTAAGCAAGTAAAATTTTAAAGACAAAGTTAGTAACTACTTAGATGCAAACAATTCCACCTACTTGCAAGATACGCTGCTCTCAAGAGGACAGACTGCAAGTAACCCTGTCTTTTCCCTAGCTTCTGAAACCGCTGCGTTGCCAAGTTTACATTTGAAAGAACATGAAAACTTTATTTTGCAGTAGAGTTTTCTACAGCTTTCTAGTTTTCATTTATCTCACAGCAGACATACCTTGCATAGTGCGTTGAGCACTTTCTGCTCCATCAGCTGCACTAGTAAATTTTTCTTTCTGAAAAATGGACAAAAACCTGAAGTAAGATTTGATGTTAATAATATAATTCAGCCACTGAATTTATATTAGGTATTCTACATGTAGAACACAAACCATATCTATTTATGATAGGAGTGAAAACTGAAGCTTTTGAATTACAGCTTAGCACTGATACATTCAGCAACATAATGCAAGACTGATCCCTTGCCTCGGTTGCAAGCAAGTCCCTAAGCTTTCAAAATCCGCTCTCCATCAGCTTGCATAGCAACAGAACTGCAGACACTGCCCAGTGTAAGAAACATGAGTGCTGGGCTTCTCAATGTAAAAAGCAACCCACGTTATTCAAAGGCTGCACAGTGGACATCTGCAATCCTGTGATCAATCTCATACCTGTGTTTTCCAGCTGTACCAGCAGGAAGAGATGCTACACAGTGGAAAACAAGGGAGGATGCTGAAGAAGACATTAAGTGAGACTCTGACATCAACTTCAAATACCAAGGCCGTGGAAAGCTTTTACGACAAGGACAGTAAAACTAAAGGAGCATGGCTTTTGTTGCTAACTACAGTGTAGTTCTTCAGGAGAACTGCTCCCATCCACAGAATATTTACAAATGGAATCAGGTGAAAAATGTCTTCAAAAAACATTTGCAAGATGTTCTATGGTGAGCATTAATTTATATAACAGGTCACACATTCCTTAATTAACAGTCTAAACTTAAGCTGCGTGACACTTTTCATCCGGCTTAATATTTTACCTGTGATTTGTTAACAGATAATTTCTATTTAGACAAAACAGCTGATAAACACAAGTCAAGTGAGATCTTCTTTTCTTTTTGAGATGGATCCCATTAGTCATGAATCAATGCCTTCTTTTTGTAAGTGAAATAGCTTTGGAAGACTTTCCTCACTCAGAACTGATCCTCAGAACTTAATTACGCTCTCACCACGACAAGCAAAATCCGGAGGAAAAAGCCAACATTTTTGAGTATTACTCACCAAAAGTTGAAGTTCCTTTTCCAAAGAATCTTTAACTTGATTTACTGCACTCAAGTTTTTCTCAAGGTCAAGAAGCTTTTGCTCTTTGCCCTGCAGTTCTTTGGCCAGATTACTAGCCTAACAAAGATGGTTAAATGGAGTAAAATAAAATTACAAACATGAATGATAAAAACAGGGAAATTAAAAGTTGAATCTGAAGGAAATAACTATAGTATTAAAATCATTGTAAGATGAGCAAAATGAAAATAAAAAAAAAAAAAGAAGAAAAAAATGTAATGTGTTAACTGAGTGAAGCTGATTTCCACTGATGACTACATCACAGAACTGATTGGATCTTGGAACACGACTGAAATAATCAAAACACAGTTATCTTAGAATTAAAACAAATGATGGTAGACATTCTGGAGCACACTGAAACATTTCCAAGCAGTTCCAGCATCAGTTAAATGGGTAGTTTTGGTTCTTTACTGCTTTAATTTTTTGAACAGATAAGTTCAGCAATGTATGTTTCAACTGGCTGTTCACACCAACACACACACAGGGATGCCATTTTCCAAAAGATTCTGTACCTCACCCAGCGTAGTGCAGAAATTCAGTGTGAGTTAAAAATACAGTGCCAATAGTCCACAAAAATCAAGTATCCTGGAACCATCTGTGAAGGGCTTAGGAGAGCTACTTCTAGCTACCTTCCCACTGCAAGAATTGGAGTTCTTGTTTGTCAGGTTATGCATTGATGGGGGGTTTGCCCAAAGCCCCAGAATGAAATTAAACCTTAGCACTTTTATTTCTAGCTGCAGTGCAGAACAACTTTCCAGTACTGAACAGCACGCTAACAGCCTTAAAGAGACATTTTATCCAAAACAATAAAAAATCTTGGTAAGATACATCAAGCTGCAGTTCGTGCTTCAAAAATACAATGAGAAGGTCCTGACAAGACTGCTGCATACCTTTATCTTAGAGAAAACTTCCTCCGGGATCTTTGTTTTGGTTCTAATAGCACTCTTTGCCTCTTTCATCATCATCTTTGATGACAGCAAAGGTAGTAAAGATACTGCCAGCACAGACAGAGAACACAGAACCTCTCTACAACTCAGTGTAATCATCAGAGGAAAAAAACCTGCTGAGCCCCACATCACTATGCCAACAGTTCCAGCTGACAAACTCGTATATTAAGACGTGGGGTTCTTCTCCCAAATAAGCCAGAAAAGTAACCTTCCATGACACAAAGCTTTCCACAGAGGCGTGTTTTCCTTTTGCTGAGTGGTGCAGACCAAGAAATAGAACCCGTTTAGAGATCTGACCCAGTTGATGCTTTCTCTAAACCTCCTCAGATGGTACAAAGATACACTGCTAATAAAAAGTGTTTTGGTTTTTATTCTGTGATGAGTTTGCTACAGCAGTTTAGAGCAGCACAAATGTAAAAACAAAAACAAAGTAAAAATGAAAGGATGGATGTTGATACAAACCTTGCTACTTCCATCAACCTTTTCAATCTCTAAATTCTGTATCTGTTTCTCAGCTGCCTCAAGCTGCTCGCTAAGTTTCTGGATTTCCAATTTACCTTCAGAATTGGCTTTCTGAAGTGCAGCAAGGTCCAAAAGCTTTTCTTCAGAAGCTTTGATCTGTTGTGTAAGACTACCAATAAGTTTGGTTTGTTCATTGCACTTGGCTTGCAGTACATCTAGCTCCTTTACCTTTATTTCAGCTTCCTGTAATTTGTTTAAAGTGTCTTCCATTTCTACTAGATGCTGATCTTCCACACTTTCCAGTTTGGTCTTCAGGTTTTCCAAGGTTTGCTCTTTCTCCTCTGTGACCGCCAGCAATTTTGCCTGCAGTGCTTCAATCTCCTTTAAATGTTGAGATTTTTCATTTTCCTGCTTCAGTTTTAAATTGGACATTTCATTTTCATAGTCTGATTTAACCTTCTCCATCTGAGTTTTTAACTCTGCAAATTCTGCTGTCTGAGCCCCTACACCTTTGCTGAAAGAAACTTTCAGTTCTTCCATTGCTTGCTGATGGGAAGCAATCGCAGATTCCAGCTTCGATTTCCACAGCTCTATTACATCTGAATTCTCTTTATTGGCATGATCAAGCTTAGTTTTCAACGATTCATTTTCTTTTCCCATTCTCTCATTTGAAGCTGAAAGCGTTTTGATCTCTTTCCGCAGCGCTTCTTCACTGCTTTCAAACTTCTCTCTCAGGGAGCTCATCTCACGCTGATGCTCTTTGCCAGCTGCTGCCATTTTTTCTTGCAAAGAACTTATCTCTTGTAACAATGACAGAGAAGTATCCACATCATCGATGTGTTTACTAGACTCTAATCTCCCTCGAAGCTCAGCTACTTCCTTCACCCGCAATGCTAGATCTCTTTCTAGTTCCATGATGCGAGACTTTTCTGATACTGTAGCCACCTATGATTAACAGCATTTTAAGAAAAGAAGAAAGAAGTATAAAAGTCATAAGTTTAATGCACGGAGACACTTAGACCACAGCGAAAAGAAATCACCAAGTGTTGCAAACCAACATCATTAGCATCCTCTTAGCAGCGGTTTGGATTATAACACCTCTGAGCTTCACCGCTAACTCCTATTGCTATGGAAATGCTAAAGAAACCTTATGAGAATACTGTTTTTATATGGAAGGCTGTGAAACAAGACCAACTGTTAATTCATGGATGCATAAATTATCACTTAAAGAAAGAAAAAGTATGGATGCCCACATCTTTCTATTACTTGTATATTATGTTCTCCCTAAAGGTGGAGTTTATTTAAACTCATTTTTCTGAAGTTATCGCAACTAACAACTTGCTAAAGAAAAGCTTGCAAAGCTGCTTACGTACATTATCAACATTTAACAAAATGTTTCTTAGAACCATTTTAAAGCAGACGGAACAAAGATGGGAGAACCCCCCGTTCTCTAACTGCTGCAATAATTGCTTCCAAATTCATCTTAAGTCAACTGTGAGACTGTCAGAAAAACATACAGCTGCCTTTTAGCACATGGATCCTTTGAAACTCCTTCCATATTGACTCCATTGTTCTCTCGAAAAAGCTTCCTCACTTCATCTGAGCTTTTCAACAAATACTGAAGAAATTTCTGGTACGAAAATCACACAAAACCAGAAAAATGATTTCTGATTAGGAAATCAGTGCTTCAGCCTTCTTATTATCCCAACAACCTGAAAAAGACGCTACTGTGTGCAATTGCTGCCTAACAGTACTTATTGTAGATGATGTTCTTGGACATTTCTAATATTCATCCCTACTTTAACTTCAAGAAGAGCAGTGTGTGTGCATGTATATATATATGCTTTCAAGAAGGCAATCAGTTATACACATTATGACACATACTCAACTTTCTATCCCTATATATCCAGAAGAGTTAATACTCTTCATCTCCCTAATTAAGGAAAATGGTTGGAAGGGACAAAGCAGCGTAGGAAGTATTATCTGAAGTGAGCAGTGGATAAACCACTGTAAAAAGCAATGAGATTATCAAAAATGTGCAGGTATTTATAAAGACAAATAAATGAATTTTGAGCATGATACAAAAACTGTCAAGTGCTCAGCAGCTTATTCTGCTGTGGGCAGAATAGAAGAAAAATATATATGACTTTTTCATCCTCTGTGCTGATGAAACAATTTATAAAAGGGGAATAGGTAAAAAAATATATATATATATAAATATATAAGCTTGCAGAAAAAAAATGATTCACAGTAGAGAACTGCAGCATTTCTTTCCAGTTGACATTGTACTTCATGAGTGTTACAGATTTGTGATGACTTCTTGGGTTTTTTGGAGCAAGATAACAATATTTGCTTTTTTACTTCTAACACAAAGAAAAAATGTATTATCTAGAGGAAATTCACACCTTGCCCTGCAGGAAACTCATCAGTCTGAGAAAAAGGCAGAATTAAATTCATTGCTTCATTACATCAAGCGACTGTGAAAGATTCACACTCCAAGATATAAAAGAACTGGCTCTCGTGGTTTATTTCCATTGCATCGCTCCAAACTGAAAATGTATCTGATTCCTCATCTCTAGAAGCAGATTTACAGGCTTTCTGTAATAAATACACCTAATAATAGAGCCTGAATGGTGCACTGTTAGGTATCTGTTACGTTATCTGTTACTCGTTATAAAGATGCCACATTCCAGAAACAATCAACAGCAGCATCTTAATGGATACGTACTTATCTGCAAAGAATTTAGGACAAAGGGCACTTATGAACAGTGGCATATCATTAGGTATGACCGAGATCGCCGAGGTTCTCTGCTTCGGAGCTGCCCAGAACCACAGCAACTGATCTCAAGGTACAGGGGGGTTTTGGTCGGTTCCTTCATCCAGGGAAACCTGAGATAACAGAGCAGAGCACTTCTCGGCCTTTTGGCTAAGATCAAGTGCAGAACTGCACTATTCACAATTATTCAGAGTTGATTTTGATCAGAGCATTAGTTGGAGTCGTGGACATTTCAGATTTCCTGGATTTGAGATTTCATGAATTATTCATCAAATATTAAATTGAAAAGGAAAAAAAAGAAATACACCAAAACCTGTCATGTCTTTCCAGGTGCAAGGACACCCAGATATAAATCTAAGAAGCACAGCTTTTCATTCTTCTTGGATCTTTACTTTTAAATAAGCACAGATACATAATAAAATGTTATAGCACAACAGACCTTGCTAACAGACACATGTTGAACTGCTGAAGTCAACTACAACAGTCCTCTGAGCCTTGTTCCAAATACAACTGAACAAAGCTGGCACCTTCCTAGCGAGAAAAGCCTCTGTTCTCTCAGAAATGTGCTGAAAATCCCAGGAATCAACATCTGCTGACCATCTGTCCTGGGACCAATGCTGAGTAATACTTTGACAGCACCGTTGTTACTAGTGCTACTGAGACACCCAGGAAAATATTGTGTCATTGGTAGAAAAAGAAGTCCTTGACGTAGCAAAGCAAGTAGCACAACCACCATTTCTGAGTTTGTGTTAAAAGCACTGGCACAGTGGAATTATTTCTCTTGGATATACTGAACTTTGCTACTTCTAAAAATGAATCACTGAACATTCCTTTATGCCTATTCACAGTCCCACTTGTCACTTTTGACACGGATTCAAGTATTAATTTTGCACTTTGACGTCATCTTACCTGAATTCTCCTGAAGAAATGAGTACACATATACAGCTATACACACACACAGCACCGACACTCAAAAGCAATGCTCATTTTTAGGAGTGTTCCAGCTACATGAGCTTCGTGGCAGGAGCAAGATCTCTTTCAGCATGTGTTATACCCGGCAGACTGCGTCACCAGAAATCTTCCACAACACAAATCAGTCTTGTTATTTAAATAGTGAAAACCATTACCCTAGTGTCTTCTAACTCCCTCTGGAGTTTGTCAGCTTTGGTCTTTTCAAAGAGCAGGCTCTGTTCAAGCTCCTTAATGCGGGCATGCTCCAGTTTGGTCTGCGTCTGTTAGTAAAAAGGGAAAGGAAGAGAACACAACGGTGCCACCATCACATGCCAGCACACAAGGAAGGAGCCACATGCAGGCCGTGCTGCCAGAATCTTCTATCAATGATGAGCAGAGAAGATGCAGTGGATAAAATGAACAGGGAAATACTATGGATGAGAAAGATGGGCTGAAAGTGTAAATGGGCGGATGTGTAAAAAAATAAAAAAACTCACAAGGAAATATGGACAAAAGTTTCATGCAGCCAAGTAGAAGTTATTTATCAGTACATGAAGTTTTCAGCACAAATTAGAGTAGTTATGAAAAAGTACATAAAATATAACTATAAACCTACACCTGTTCTACAAGGATGATACGTCCCTTTCCTTGTCATTTCACTAACTTTTTTCTTTAGTGCATTGGTTGTATTTTTCACATGATGTATTCTGAACCAGGGGATGAAAATTCACCACTAAAGCTCACGTGACAAATCAAACTTTTTTTTTTTTAATGTGATATTAATTAGCTGCATCTCAAGTCTCAGCCATAAAAATGCCTTTGGTCAAGATCTGGGAATATTAAGGTTCATCTGTCACTAGAGTATGAATTATCTGAACAGAAAGAGCACGGTTGTCTGAAGGTAACTGCAGAACCCTCCTAATTTATCCCTCTCCTCCTCCAGAAGGTAAGCAAGCAACAAGTAAGATTCTCCAAAACCAGGGGACACAGGGAAGTAGCCTGGCTGCTCTGTAATTGTTGAAGAATGCGCACATGGAACAAGATGTGGAACTGCTAAGATTGAAAAAAACAAACAAAACAACAAAACAGCAGAAAAACCCAACTTCGTCGTTCTTTTAAGTTCCTAAAGGGAAGCAGGAAGTACATGAAACTGACTAAGCTGTCACCACCTGCCTTTTGGTTACAAAGGGGTAGAAATTTTTGGCAAGCACACTCAAATGGCAAACTCAATACTTGGGCTCCAAGAAACTGCAAGAAGTTTGCATGAGAACTTGAAATTTGAGAGATGAAGGTGAAGTCCAGCAGTCAGCTCAAACCTGACCTCCTTACCGATGTGAGGAAAGGAAAAAAAAAGTAAAGCAGAGCTAAGAACCACAGTGCTGTGCCACTTCTGAAATGCTGACAGCTGATTTGTTTGCAAGTGTGAAACAATCCAAATCAAAAGGACTGTGAAAGTGCACTGTTTCGGGTGTCTTTTCAAAAAAAGAAAAGGGGCAGTTTCTCAGAGCTTGCCCACATCAAGAGTAAGGTGGAACTCCAGAAATGAATGAAGTTCTGTCTGGGTATGCTAAGACATGTTTTGGAGCCCAAGAAATTGCATCCATCAGCCTCAATGAAAGTTCTCTAGCACAGTTTAGCTGCAGCAGTGACTCTACTACAGAACAAAGTCAGACAGTATCCCCCATGCCTTGTGAACTGCTATTAGGAGAGGAGAGGTCCTGCAGCCCGGTGAGATAACCGAACAGCGGACTGAAAGAAACCCAAAGGAAGAGCATGCATAACTCCAAAGCCACACTGCTGCCAAACCCACAGCAGTGTGCACACAGCTGGCAGGACACTGCTCCTCCTCTCATCTTCGTAATACGATATTTAAAAGTCCCTACAGAAGAGTGTTATTTATAGAGGGATGAGCTGATTAGCACTGCCTCCAAACCAGCCACAGCAGTTACAGATTCTGTGCGGTCTCTGCAAAGAAAGTAAGACAGGGATGACACTTGTTTTGCTTCAGGCCTGTTCTCCTTCAATCACAGTATTCCTTCAGACAGCATCAATTTATTATCATCTTCTCCCAAAGCATGCTGACATCTGGTGGTTTCAAATGTCCTTTTAAGCGTTTTTCCAGCTGAACGGAGTTGGCTGGTTTACTGTGAAGTTAGTTACAAGGTCTGAAATACTAAAATCCATTAATATTAAACTTACTGCTTAGATTTGTTCTGTTTGAAATTCCATAGCAGATTAATTTCTCCATCAGTGGAAGATATTCAGTGTAGATGAAAGAAAAAACCATGAGAACGTGGCTTATCAGTTTTGCCTCCCATTGGCTTTGGAAACAGAAATATTCTAAGGTAAATGGCAGTATTTTTGAAATGGCTGTAAATCAGTCCCCTCTCTGAGACTGACTGGTATTACTTCTAATCTGAAAACTAAGCTATTGTAAAAAATTGATTATTCATGTCTTTCCTGCTCTAATTCCCAAAAGGGATTCATTAGAAAACGAGCCTCAAACTCGACAGCTGCAGAATTCTCCTTTCATCACTTTGCAAGATACACTATATGAAGATCTCCTATACTACGTAAAAAACAGGACACTTTCATCATTAATTTTACAGACATCACGTTAGTACTGCAAAGATCAGACATACCACCATTGATTACCAGCTTTTTAAATCCCATCTCTTTTATATCTCAAAGAAGAAATTAAAATACTACCAAGATGAAAATAAAAGCTCAAAGAAAAACTCAGCACAACAAAACTACTCCAGAGATCTTTGCTGGACACTTTCTCTCCGTTTAGTAGATGGAGGATTATTCTTTCAACAAATGTGATTTCCAAGGGACAGCCTCCAGTTTCCCTGAGGCAAAAACCACCACAAAGTTTTTAATCAAAGTACTGATCATCTAAAGAGCAACGTCTGAAGAATTATGGTCCTCTGTGAGGAAACCGAGTGCACAGTAAGCTGACAAGAGCAGAGAACTACAAAAAGAAGAATGTGATTGTAAAGCCCAAATTGAATCGAAAAGAAAAACAGAAAAAAAAAAGCAATAAATGAAGCATCTTCCCCTTCTCCAAAGTTTCACGGTTATATTGAGAGAGGGAAATGGGACAAGCCTTACACTGGCTTGAACTAAAGAACTCTACTCAAACCAAATGTCAGAAAGCAGCAGTCAGCCATTCTCAGCATTTGTGTATTCTAGCTACTTTCACATCAAAACAAACCTTCCGTTACGTTCTCCGCCAACAAGTCACATTGTGAAATTGTGCTGAAGCCATAAATGCTGATAATCTATTCTAGGATTGGGCAAGAAGACCTTCAGTCCCTTCGTGCTGAGATAACAATCACAGAACATGACTGAGATTATGAAGCATTAGCCTGGAAACAGTGATCAGCCATCTCTCTCCTTCAGAGAGTGAAGATGTCCATTTTTATGGAAAAAATTAGAATAGGGAAATCAGGAGTAAAGATAGGATTAAACAAGGAGTGCACAAAATGAGAAAAAGGAAGGGCACATGCAGATTTACTTCTAACACACCGTGAGCCTGATTGGAAGAATAGAGGAGACCCGGATCGCTGAAGTAGCTTCGCAAAAGGAACACCTAAGAATGCACAGCAGGAAACCAGTTTTAGTCTTGAGAACTTCCTATCTTGGCTGGGGATGCAGCAAAGGAGGCAGCCTGTGATAGTTCTTCCTAAATCCAATCAGAAGGCATTTAAATTCCACTATTCTGAGCTACGGAAGGAAGAGGGCTGCTTTAATGTCTTGTAAAGTAATTCCTGTTATCTAGTTGCATACATTTTTCTTGCATAATTCACAGGGAAGGTACATGAAGATACATTAAAATAGACAGCTTTGCACACTAATTTTTAAGATGTTTTTAATCATCGCTCCCCTGAGCATTTTATGCCAAAAAAAAGCAAGGAGAAAAGAAAAAAGAAACAAATAAGGGGAGGTGGGGAACATTCAATTTTTTTCTTCCTCAGAAAAAAGAACTGGATCATTGCTTACTGTTGAACAGCAATAGGAGCTTGTAGGAAAACAAGCAGGATTTTGTGAAGCAGCTAAAATCCTACATTTAAATGAAAGACACTTCAAGATCCCAGACAGCCTTTTTCTACAAGCTCCTGTACTCTCCAATCAGTTGCAAAGGTTTTGACCCCAGAGAACTCTGACTTCCTTTGCCCTCTCTCCAGTTAATGGGGATTACAACGTTTAGTCATTACACACATTCTTTTTGATAAATGTTGTAATTGCTCTGAAAGCAACATGCACACAAATACTAGAGTCAATGTTTCAATAACAGATTATGCAGTTAGTGAATAAGTATAAGCATTTTCTGCACACAATCTGTTAACATGGGATGTCTCTGCACAATTAAGTGCCTTCTTACATTTTCTGGATCTTCCGAAATCTGCCTCTTTCGCTATTAGTAAAATTAAAACACAAATCAACAAAAAATATTTCACCTGCAGACTTAGCACTATCATTCCAACATAAACAACAGGATACATTTCATTATCTTGAATTCAGCTTCAATTCGTGAAGTTATGCAGCTTGACAAACCAGCCTTTACAATGGTTTGCCATGACTAACAAAAAATAAAAAACTGAACGTTTCCATGGACTAAACAATAAAAGGAGCGTTCCATGAAGAGTCTAGATAGGTATCTTAAAATGAATGGAAGACTAAAATAAAAGAAATGTTACATGAAATGAATCGTTTCCATAAGGCTAGCACTTTAATCGTAAATGGCTCACAGGGTCACAAGTCAATTAATTTGGTTATCTATGCTGCGCATGAGTCTAGTATTTTTCAGATTTAAACAACAGTAGAGTAGAACTAAAATATCTTGCTTTTTAATTTGACATTTGGGGTAAAAATTGGCAGCGTTCAAGTAGTTGAGGGTAATGCTTCATCGGATGTTTCCTAATCTGACTGCATAATTACAAACAGCTATTTATGCGCACCTAGATGGCTGCTTAGATTGTGTACACAATGTATCTCCAGAGAGAATATTCTTCTTTTAATAAATCTTCCCTAAGGAACGTACATGAATTATTCAACAAACTTAGGCCAAGTCAAATGGGCCGCCTTGTCTTCAATACTCATTTTCAAACATATAAATACCTAATTGTCAGCTTCATAATTTTAAGATTATATTTTTTTGGTGCTTACCATTATGCAATTGAAGAAACATCAGTAAGGTATAATATATGATAATAAAAATATTAAAAAAATAGAGTTTTCTGTGAACTGAATTATTCTAAACAAATAACGGCCATTCCATAGTAAAACCCCTGCTAAAGTATGTAACTGAATTATGGGCGTGACTGTGCAGCTTCAGGACTGTTAGCTTAATCAAGGACTGCAGAAATGGGAAGCACTTCCATGTGCTTTGCATACACTTGGACCAGTACTGCATCAATTAATCATTCCTGCCTTTGTCTTCTGGAGAACAGTATAATTAAGAGGAACTGATTGCATTTCTCTGTCCTACTACATATCCTGTTTACAAAGCTGGAGATATTTTACCTCTAGGTCTCCTTTGGTAATGGATTCTTCTTCCACTCGGAACTGAAGATCTTCAACCTTCCTGTGGAGACAGTTGATTTAAAATTCAGATAACTTCAAAGGAAAATGCATTCCAGCTCACTTTTCCATGGAAAATGGACAGCAAAGCACCAGAAACATTACAACAGCAGAATTATTTTACAAAGAACACTGGAGAGGAGGAAAACCATTGTCATTAAAGCACAACTTTAAAGAAGCAGTATTCCTACAGCTCTGTGAAAAAGGTATTTTATTGCAGTTTCTGACGAGTTAGAAAGAAAACCTCTACATCAGCACCATTTCTTTCACTCCTTCCTCCTTCTGCGCACATTCCGCACGTTCTATCAGATAAGAAAACAGAAAGTTAGGAAACATCCAAGATTCCTGAGAGCCTTCCGGAAGCGCGCTAGACAACTGCATCAAAACTATCACAGACAAGTATGTGCTGGTTGTCAGGATGAACTGCAAGGTGCAGGCTGGGAGTACCTGCAAAAACACAGATACATCTTGCCTTGCCCATACAGGAGCTTTAGAATGAGAATCACACCATGAAATGTAGAAGTGCTAAGCTGGTATTTGAACAAAAATAAATGTTCTTTTAAAGTTACTTCTTCCTTCTCCTGAGTCTGGCATACCCCAGTGAATAAAGGGCCAGATCTCCTCCTACAAACACAGTCAGATGTGGCAAAGGAATCGACAAAGATGCCTTCTTCCCTTTCAACTACGCACACTGCTGGTGCAAGGAGCTTGGCTGACAGATGTAGAAATCATTGCATCAAAGTGAGATACAAGGGACAGATGATTAATAAAAGGACAATTTGAACTCATTGTATTCATGAGAGTGGGTATCACCCCAGTGCTATGGGAAACAGAGGATTAAAGATTATTTGACTATAAGTTACTGCTGAGACTGACTTGAATACACATTACAGAGCTTTTGAAGTAAACACACCTAGAGAGACTAGGAGGAAGGAGAAATATTACACTGCTGAAGCCATGAAATGTTTTCCTGGCTGTAAAACGTCACTTCAGCTAATGGGTCGCAGGCATACACAGCAGCACTGTTATGCTGCCTAGCAACACACTGAAGGTGAGCTCAAGGCCATGGAGGACTGCAGAAAAACGGACCCCTCCCAGCCTGGCATCCAGTGAGAAGAGGTTCACAGCCAAGCTAATGGAGGTGCTACAAAGCTTTTTAAGATTATTATTATTTAGAATTAAATATTAAGAAAAAAATCCACAAAATAAAACAACAAGAACCCCCACTGCATTATTTAGTAGAGATCATAAAAGTAACTCCATACCCAACTCTACTACTTTGAAAATTCAGTGCAAGCAGGTCCAATAAAAAGGAAGCGTGCAAACTGTAAGGGAACTGCCCAGGTTTAACACTGTATGTTCTCCTCTTGTTTCCTAGTTTTAGGGAGGCCTTTCAGAGAGGCTGACATTGCAGGGGAGGACACCAGTCTACAGAGCAGGTTCACAATGGGTTTGGTTTCTAAATGGACTTCTGCTTTTCAAAAGCACTCAGAATGCATCTAAACAATCTACCAGATTATTTCCTCAAGTAGCTTTGTACATCTATTTGATAATCTCAATTCTTTTCCTCAAATCGTTAACATCAATTAGAAAAGACACTAAAATTGAGGGCTTTGATGATTTCCTGTAACTGACAGACCTAGCATAGAAGCACATGAAAAGTTATAAATTATTCACAGGAGCACTAAACTGTAAATTCCCAATCCAGCACTGGCAGGAAACGGGATTATGGGAATTTTCACTTTGAAGTAGAAGTGTTTCAGAAAGATGAGGCACGATCCATTCAGACCTTCATAAAAGTAGGAATGAAATCCATCGCAACTGAAGGCCATATAAAAGGAATAAGTTCCATGAAATCTATCTTTCAACAATAGTTACAGCCTGTAAACAAGTCCACTCGGCTTGTTACACAAGCAATGCCAGCTACCAAGTCTGAGTGGATATTCAGTCACAAAAAAAGTCCCCTCTACCAGCTGTAATTCATCACAGTATAATTTTCTCTGGGTTTCTTCCCTCCTCAAATTTAAGAATTTATTTTAAATATTAACTTCAATGAGCAGAATTATTGTTTTATACTATAACTGCTCATATCTGTATTATTTAAGATATGTTTCATGTTTGCAAGTCACAAAGCATTTACTTTTAATGCAAAGTTTGTTTTTTTTAACAGTTATAGTAATGAAGGCTGTTCTGGGTTACCTTTTCTCTTCCTCAAGCTGATTGAGAAGCTCCACTTTCTCCCTGTCAGCAGCCTCCACCATGGCTCGCAGCTGGTCCATTTTTGCTTCCATCTCCAGTACATGCTAATCACCAGAATAAGAACAAAATCTAAGACAAATAGCACACGATTTCTTTTTTCAAGTTATATATTTATACCTCAGTAATCACAAAGTGGTAAAGTGATGAACAAAGAGGCAGGAATGTGATACTCAAAATATGCACATAACTAAAGAAAACGTCGCTCACTGAGATGTGTAGAAAGGTTTAACCAACACTTGTTAAATGGTATAGACTGGCTCTTATCAAGCCAAAGCTCCCACACAAAAGATCACTAGCTCTTACTCCTGGATCTTTTCAATTAGAAACTGTGATTTGGGTAATTAAGTCAATCGTTTTACAGTCTCTGTTTTAAAAACAGCAGCACTGCTCTTACCCGGTCGTGTCCATCTCGAACAAGTGCTAATTCCTGCTCTATTTCCCCCACGTGACTGGTTGCTTTTGCAACTTCTGCCCTCTCCAGGTCCCTTTCTGCCAGGAGCTGTTCAATATGTTGCTGCTTCTCCTTCAGTGCCTCCTGCAGGGCTGTGGTACCAGAAATCTTTCTTGCATACCGGGAGGATGTTTCTGTCAACTTCACAAAGCAAGCACATTAAAAACCGTTCTTTATCAAGTGAAAACCAGGGATATCTCCACGACTCTACAAACATTAGGATAGAGAAACAACTGTTTTCTGTAACCTATGGTAATTTCTCCTTTATGTATTTCACTGAAGTTTTTTTTTGTTCGTTAGTTTTTTTGTTTTACATTAAATTACTTAGTTTGAGAATTTAACAATAGCCATACCTATGTATTAAGTTTGTTTTGTAGCAATCAGCAGGCAGCACATAGGAGACAGAAGGACTGAAGTGAAAACCAAAGGCTGGCCTCAGTCTGAGGCAGATTTGGTAGACTCACACAGAGACAAGCTTTCTATGAAGTTTTTTGCATTAAAAAGAGAAAGGCATCTTTACAGTAAGTAAATAACATTGCCCCTCTCGTTACCAAGTCATTATCTTGGGTCACCAGCAACAGTATAACATTTCCAAATGCTCTATTAAAAGCTCTTGGAAAGCCAACTAGTATTTTGTGCCTCTACTATGGCAACAAGGCATTCAGGGTCAAAGGTGTTTACCTTGACTTAAAAAGCTAGCTTCACAGCTAATACCTCCTGAAGTATTTTGGTATCTGATTAAAACATTTGTTTATATCCTTGTAATTAAGGTTCTTGTGGAAAAAACAAAACAAAACAAACCTGAAAGATTAAATTTTAAGAGTATAGATATAAATGAATCAATATGTAGAACTATAGCTAAGATGAACCTGAATGGCCCCAAACATGCAAGAGGCTGAGGGCACAACACAGCACAAAATAAGTACATTGAAGATATTCACAAAGTGTAACTATCCTCTCGTTGCTGACATGATCAGCATACTATGCTGATACCACAGCATACTGAATAAAATGTGAAGGTCCATGTTAAGGCTTCACTGTCAGCCCACAAACTGCAACGAGCAGCCATTCCTGCAGCCTGAGGTACTGAGTGCAACAGGTTCAAACTAGGGGGCACTCTGTAGCTAGGAG
This sequence comes from Pavo muticus, assembly GCA_016647715.1. NCBI lineage: Eukaryota > Metazoa > Chordata > Aves > Galliformes > Phasianidae > Pavo > Pavo muticus. The sequence continues at coordinate 4,718,856 of JACDJE010000004.1, forward strand.
TACAATTTCCAGACTGGATTAAGTTATAAAGTCCCTCCATTTGTGCCAAATAAAAATCCCTATGCTTGCTGTGATTTGGTATTAACCCCAATGCCCTGACCAACTGTTGACCTCTGTTCACTCATAATCTCCTTCAGTTCTGAAGGACTGTGGTACATCACCTCTGTCCTGCACCTGCTGGTCAGTGGAGCAGTATGCCAGCTAACCACTTACAGATCACTAGGAGTCAGTCTCCTTCCAGTCAGATGTGTTTATGCACATTGATTTAGGGGAAAAAAAAATCTAGAGTGGCTGTAGAAAAAAAAACACAATTATTTCTACGCTTTTAATTGCCTTGAAAGAGAGGCTTAAATTCAGCTTTCCCAGAACATCTCCATTTTACTGCTGCAACCCAAGAATAGGACATTTATGTAAAATTAACTTTAAAAGAACCCATAGTAAGTGTATTAGGTGGAATTAGTGTGTTAGAATTCACCCAAGCCACTGAACTTTGCAACATCTAGTCTAGATGAATTCAAGGGATTAAAAACCAAATCAAAAAGAAAGAGGCTTCTTGTCAGCAAAGACTTGATAACTGCTACTTCTGTATTCCTCAGCTGACTCATCTCTTTAACAGCAAAAGAAGGCCTTTTACATTTTGAAAATTTGAAGATTTCTGCTTAATGAAACAAGTTTAAGCTATGGGAGCTTTAGTGCGTAGCAGATCCTCAAACACAAACCCCATATGACAGAGGTAGTGCTAGGAAAAACAAATTGCTAAATGCAGATTTCAGTCATAGAACATTGATGCCTCGTTGGCATCACAAGCCCCTTTCTTACTGTAATAACTCAGTTAGCCCAGATTAACTGTGTAAGCTTAAATATTCAAATACTCAGCTACTCTTCAGGGCTAGCTAAGATTTTCTTCCTTCATGCATGCTTTGAATGAAAAAGAGAGCACAATTAAATGCATACTGTACTCTCCCAGGATCTGTTCTATCCTCAATTTATGCAAGACCACAGGCCAAGTGCCACGTGGATTCCTGCTTGGGAATGTAAAGCATGCAATAGAAAAAGAAGCTTACTAGTCCTGTACGGCTTGGCTTGCTGCTTACTGAAGATGCCACAGAACTGAGAGAGCTCAGGGAAGATGCACTCGGGCTTCGTTTCAGGGCTGCGGGAGTCGCAACCACTTTTCGCACAGCTGTCTTCGCTTTTGCCGGTGTAGTCGATGGGAACCCAATCTTCGTAACTTTGTGGACTGGAGCAAACAAACCGTATTTGGGCTGGCACTGAAAGTACCTTTGAAAAATAAAGCAAGCAGGTCAGAGTACTGATTTAAGTTCTGTGTTTCCATGTACACAACCTGGCTTCACAAAGAATTCCGGATCAGCAGTGTACCAGTAGTATAGGACAAGGCAACAGCTATTGACAGCCTCATCTATATTAGGCTGCAATTAGAACAGAGTTAAGAATAAAATCAGGTTATAATTAAATCAATAAGTTACATATTTCATTGGATATATGCATGTTTGATTATACAGAACATGTATCTTTGGTTACATACAAACAAAACCCACCTAAAAGTTGAAGTTGTGATCATCCATGTTAAGGTGGCACCATCGCACAAACTGTCTTTATAAAGGGCAGCTCCTTGCACCAAGTGAGAAATAAAGGTCACTTGTGATGAGAATTAATGCTTTCTGAAAGCATCTGTGTGGTTTCCAGTCTTTACAATGAGGCTGTAGGAGCTTTCAGTTCATGTAATGCACAACGACTTCCCTTAAATTCACCTTTTAGACATCTAGAGGTATTTTCTTAACTAATAATTCATTCCAAGATGAGGAACCAGGCAGAAGTTCAAAAAGCAGGAAATTGTGATTTCCATTACCGATCTATGAATAAAACTCATGTGGCTGTTAGGAGAGATCAACTAATCCCGCGAATGTGGGGTTGATGCAGACTTTCAGAGAGGTGCAGTTGTCATAAAATTCAAGTCAGTGTGTAAGGATCCCCTCCTACCACTGCAGTCATGTTCACAACCTAACTGCTCCTGATGGAAAGTTTCATGTAGAACATTACAAACAGAACACAATGAAACACAGAAACACAAGATCTTGGAGGTGGCTGCTATCCGATGATAAACTAACCTTGTTCCAGCAACAGCTCCATCATTCTTTCCCAGAGGTTCATCCAGCTCTACTCCACACCATTCTCCTTTAGCAAAGTCAGTTTCTCCCAAGAAACGCACAACTCCAGCTTTTGTTCCACCCACCTGGAACAATAAGGCACACAGTGGTAATTAATGCACTCCAAACAAAACTCACAATCCAGTGGAAAAACCAATCAATATAACCACATTCACAAAGCGCATCAACGATGTGACCACTTTTACTTCAAGCTGCATATCCTTGGCTGTGGGTTTTGTGTTAATACATTGAAGAAATGTTCACAACCAAACTGTCTGGGAAGAGAAAACGAAAAGTTCGGAACCTACACAGCATAACTCCCTTGCATTGAGGAGGATTTAAACAGAGCGTAATGCACAGCACTACAGAATTGTAGGTGTAGATTTAAACAGCTATTTGAGTTCCCAGGGAGCGGTGGGTTTTTTCCTCTTTTTTTTTTGTTTTAAGCCATTTTAAATAGAAGATTAGAAATCACTGTTTTCAAACCTAAAAAACTACATCTTTATAGCCACTGTGATCATGTTCCACTTACAATGTCTGAAAGATACAGCTTTTTATAACTGCCAAGGAAGGGAGGAACTGAATTAGGTGAAGAAGGGAGGAATTAAATTAGGTGTGACTGCCACTTGCCAGGAAAGGCAACAAGCCAGACCTGCAGGATACTTGCAGGTCAGAACGGCAATATGCTGTGCCCCATTTGTGAGCAAATCTGTTCAGCCTGTATCTAGAATTATGAAAACAGGCAAATGTTGATGAAAACTCTCTTCAAGAGAGTCTGGATTCAACATGGATGTTTTCAGGGTCACTGTTTTTTTTCACTTCTATTTTCCAGCACACGTTATGTGATGAGGAATACACTCTGCAGCCTTGACAGAAAGCTTGGATGTCACCTGCTAACACAACGACTGCATTTTTCCTTTTTTATGCATTAAGAAGTATGTTAGGATTTTGACACTGTATTTCTTGGGGGGCGCTTCCTAGTATAACTGGAGAGCTGCATGCTTCTTGTACCATAAATTAAGATGCACAATCACAGTAACTAGATAAGTCATATTAATACATTTGGGAAGTGCTCACAAAAGAGGTTAACTGTGAGGAAACTGGAAATGGAGTACATTAGCTTGCCTGAAAGCACCAAGTGTCCTCAAAGTACCACACCAGTGCCCGGCAGATGACACATTTGTGCTCTAGCTTCTAGTTCATCAGCTTCCCAGAGCTGACAGCTCTGTTGGCAATTCAAGGCGTCAGCTGATGAGTAGAAAATCCTAATCCACACACTTAAAGCCTCAGAAAACCAAGGAAGAACAATTAACCCTTTTGATATTACTAAAAGGGGAAAAGCAGATAGATTTCTTTCATCCCTGTACAACGTGGCAGTTCCCTTTTCCTTTCTCATCAGAAAGAGTCGCGAAACAAGGTTTAATCTGCAGATCACCTTTACGTTTTACTGGAACAAATTATTCTTTCTGGGACAGTAAAAACACACAGTTTACAGTTACTGTGATTCAGCCTAATACAGTAACTGGTAGAATGTTTGGTATTCGGTGTTCTCGGCAAAGAACAGACAAACTTCCCCTCTAAGGAAAAAAAAAAAGGAGTACTGCCTTAGTGAGGGAGGATCACAACAACCAGCACAGTCCCACGGAATCCAGACCTCTGTGTCTCTGTGGCACAGTACGAGAGAGAAGATACAACATCATTAGCAGTACTTTCCTGGAAGAACTACTCCTGAAATCAACAAATATTTATCCACTCTTATACAGAACTTTTTCTAGAGGTTAAGTAACACAAACATGAGTACAAAATACACAACAAATAAATATAAAGCATCCAAATAAAATTTAACTGAGCAGCAAGAGAGAAAAATTTGCATGTGTCTGTGCTTTCAGTGCTATCCGTGATCACTGTCAGTGCTACCAGTCCCAACAGTCTCCAAGTTGTCCTTATACATATTCCTTTTCTAGAAACTTCTGGTGTTTTTGTGTTTTTAAGATACATCTGAAAGACATCTTTGGATGAAAAGGAAGAAAAAGGAAGACTGGTGTGCTGTGTGTGTGTGTGTGTGTGTGTGTGTGTGTGTGTGTGGCATCTCCCTTGTCAAACCTGCACTGTTTTCTGCCTGAATAAAGCGAGTTAAATCAACGGAGGCAGTAAAGAACCCATTAAAGAAAGGAGGCAGGAAAACCAAAACAATAGCCCAGATAAGAAGTGTCCCCTGGAAGAACAGGCAGGTCTGCAGTTGCACAGAAGGACTCCTCAGGAACTCTTTAGCTGGCCAAGGAATCCTACTGGAGTTCTGTTGGAGGTCAGCTACAAAAATAAATACAAACCCACCACCTTCCCATAGTAAGGTGTGTGGGTGTGCAAGACAAAGCTCTCTGCAGCACCCTACATGCAGAGACTCCCAGAGGCAGGGAAGGCTGCTGGGAGCTGTTCTGCCAGCTCAGGCTGCAAGTGAACCCCTCGCTACGCAGAGCTGGTGCCAGTAACACACTGGTTAGCTCCCAGTGTGGAACATGCCTTCCTTTCTGTCCCACACCTTCATCCTGCTCATTTGCCACTCTCAGTAAAAAAATTCATGGTATTTCTTACAGTTGCAAAGCATCCAAATCACTAACCAGGAGATGGTCTCAAAGCAAAGCTCCGGCCCCATCCCATCCTATCCCACCCCATCCCTGCATCGCAGTGTGTGCCTGGGACCACAGCCCAGTGCCTGGTGGGAGGGAGAAAACAGAGGAATTCACAACCCAGGAACATATGGGGACACACAACGTGAGATCCCAGGAGAAACAGCAATGTGACTGTGCTTGTAACCATGGCAGCGGGCTTATTTTAAAACAAGATGCAAGGAAGAATGCCAAAGAATTTGTTTTTTTCCCAAACCCAGTCAAGCTTCCCTGAATAACCAGCTACTACATTTCTGGCTTCTGCAAGCACTGAACTGCTTATCCTTACCAACAGCAGCAGCCACAGCACGCTGTGGCAGTAAAGAGCTAACAGCATTGATGACACTCTAGATCTGCAGTTATGCTCAGTTCTAAGAAAAGCTCTGGTTTTAGATACAAGGTCAGCACTGCTCGCTGCAGCCTAGGTCTGCTGAAGACTTCCACCACTCACAGACCTGAAACAACAGATTTACCTCCAGCTGCAATTAAGCACTCCGCACGTAATGCCACAACTGCTTGGAAAGCATCTAAGAGGACCATCACTTACTCCCTTGGCAGAACAACGTGAGGTGCTACAGTAAGATACAAGATGGTAAAGGCTTTCTACGCTTAAAATTTGCTGTACACACACAGACTGATACACAGTGCTCTGTATAGACCAATACGGAAACAGAACTGTTATTTACACAATTCAAAGAGAAGCTGCTAAAGATTATAGCAAAAAATAGAAAAAAATATATAAGACGTTGCAGTTGCCAGTGGATTTACTTCTTAACATTGCATGAAGGACTAAGAAAGCCCCCCACCAACAGGCTCTAAAAGCTATATGGAAAAATGAGGCACCATTACCATGAAGACATGACCACCACCTTCATTCATGCCAAGGTGGGTCACTAAATAACACTCGTTTTAAAAGATACATTTGTTTAGATCAGTTCTCACACCCAAGACAGTCAAGCCATGTAACGTAAAGCAGTAACACCTCACAGTACCTAGGTTAGGCTACTGGTCATTGTGAGGTGAAGAAATTTGCTTGGAATTCACTGTTATTATGTCAAACACATGGGAAAAGTGATTAAGTTCATTTATCACTTTGTAACTAGGCTCACATTAATTTGCTGCAATGCAAAGTGAAGTAATAGAACAGGTTTGTAAACCTGAGGCAGTTAATAACTTCAGAAACTTTCTGATGAAAGCATGTTGGGACCAGCAAGTCAGACTTTGTGAGAGCGTCTGGAGAGCTGCACTTCCAAAGATAAGGAAAAGAGGGAAGCAAAAAAACAGTGTAGTCCAGAAAAAGAGACTGTCTAAGAAGTGAGACTGATATAAAAACTGTTCATTTAAGAAATACAAATCTCTCTGAAGAAAGGATATCTTCTGTCTGAAACTTGGTCCTAAAACAGTACCACTTACTCATGCTAAGGACTGACATGGTGTCTCTCTGAAGAATCACTTCGAAGCAATAGCTCTGTGGTGACCTAGCCTGGGCATTTCCAGAACCACTCAAACCACAGCATCTGTGTAACATGGAACACCTAAAACACATCCTGACAAACAAACAATATATTTAAAGAAACCCGGATCAGCTGATCAGAATCTTCTTTCTCCTGTTTCTCAGAACTTAGGAACCAACTCCAGCTGGCAGAAGAAATTGCATTTAACCAATTCTTTCACCCACTCAAGGCCAGAGGGAACCATCAGGTCATCTCCTCTGGCTCTCCCGATCCAGGTCTTTACATTTTACCCACTTATCTCTGTAATTACTGAACTAAGCTTTATGTGTTGATGTTTTTAGATCAGAGCTGATAACCATAAGAAAGGTTCAACTGACAGTCTATTTTCATAGTTAATCACTCCATTATTATAAACATATTTAAATTGGAAATAAAACAAATCTGACTGTGGCTTCTAGCAGTTGGGTCACAGTATAGTTTTATTTGTGAGATTATAGAGCTCTTCTGCAGGCACTCACCCTGAAGGAGAATGTGTTCTAAGCAAGCCACCTCGTAAATGCCTTCATAAATGGAGTCCTTCCAACCTTTAAGACCTTGTTCACATGGGTTCTTTGACATGCAAAGAATCTGTGAAGGCACAGTGCAGCTCCAAAACCTATGGTATAGATAGTCTGCCTTCTACTTAGTTATCTGCATGTAACTGAAAAGAAGTTACCTTTGAAAACTCTACTTTTCTATCAAATTTGGCCACAGCCGGCCAACAAGTTCAAAATCAAGGCCAAGGCAGACAGAGGTGATGTGCAATAAGACACAGAGACATGGTGCTGTCACACAACCCTTCACTGCCAGAAGAAACTAATGCAGTAATTAAATATGATCTGCTGTTGAGGCTCAATTCCTGCAGTCAATTTATTCACAAAGGAAGCAATATAAAAACCTAACAGCAACCCCATGCTCCAAAAGCCACATTTTGCCACCACAAAAAAAAAGCAAAGGATAAGACTAAGTAAATAAACCAACTGTCCCCTCGCCCATCCTGTGCTGAAATGAGCAAGGACAACGTGTTCCTGGCTATCACCCCATCTGGGGAGGCTGAGGGCGGGGAAGGGAGACAAGGTCCACACACGCAGAGATTGCACGAACAAACCATTAACAAAGAGGGTGGGAAGTCACCTACTGCAGCCATTTTATCACAAGAGCTCACATCCAATGTAACGTTAAAAAGGAGCTGCCAAAACAACATGACTTAAATTAGCCACAGCTTGCACTTCGCTGCAGCAAAACGAATTTAACATCTAATTTATCCATAAGCAGGCAGATAATGAATGTCCTGAAAGATGCTGAAGTGTAACACTAAAAGAAAGGTGCAGACTGTACAGAGAAAAATCACCAGGACAGTGACTTACCAGTTCTTTGAATATCCTCTATCCCTCAGCCATATTCTCAAAAATATACCTTACTCAGCAGCAACCACTTCACAAATCTACATTATACTTTACAGTTTCTAAAATACCCTGCCTAAATGTACATACACAAATATGAGGATCGCTTCTATTCTTACCACAACAAAGCCATCAGAAGAGCTCAGAGTCAGCTCAAGGATAAAGGGAAAGTGACTGAGCAGCCAGGCCCTGCAATACATTTGCCATTGCAATGCACTGTGATACATTTGCAATTACAACAAATGAGGCTCAGGAGGGGACAGCCACAGCAGAGCACACAGCCGCTGCACGTACTTCGCTTCCAAACCTTTCTTCCTTTTCTATCCCCATTTGCATTGTGGCAATCAGAACATTACAGAAACTAGAAAACAGAACTCAAAAATACCACATTGACAATGCAGGAAGTCTTTCTAAAGGGAGAAAGCTCTCTCTCCATGAGAAATTCCCTTCACTCTTGAAAGAGTGCTTTTAAGAGTGCTGGAATTTAATCACTTGACAGACTTACGTCATGTTTACTTGAAGATAAATTACATGGGTTAAAACAAATATGACAATAATCTGCTTCAGTCTCCGCCTACTGCAGCACTGAAGAACTTGGTAAAAAAATAGCACAAGTAATTTACACTGCACGGTGCAAAACAGACACAGTAAAAATAAATTAGGCATTATTCATGCACAGATAGTAACTCAGCAAAAAGGCCACATCAGCATACGCCTGTAAATCTGGTTTGCAACCTTTTGTGAACATATGGATGGAGGCCCAAGTTACAGCTTTTCAGCTCAGCTCAGAAGCATCAGATTGGCAGAGCACAATGAAGCTGTAACTGGTTAAATGAATGAAAGCACTTTAATCCCTTGAGAAGGCTAAGGCCCCTTAGGTTGATAAGATTTTTATTTATTTATTTATAAATACAGCATCTGGTCCCTCCAGGAAAAAGCCTAAGATGCTCTCAAAGCTTCTTTAACCTTCAATAGGCGCAACAACTGTCATACAAAGCAGGTTTCCCTGCTTTGTTTCAACAAACTGGGTTTTATCTGTTTGTTTGTTTAAAGCAACTTTGCATTGGGCTGGTAAACAGCAAGTGTTCCAGTGCCTGGGCAAACAGCTTCTCTGGCTGCAACTCAAAGAGGAAACAGAAACCAGCTGAGCCTGGCAGTAATTAGTTTTCTGAATTAGTCTTCAGCCAGACCTATTCCCTCCCCACCTGCTTTACTACCTGGCCACAGAACGCTTCCGCTGCACAAGGGAAGAGAAGGAAGACAAGAGAGATCACTTTCTGCATAAGAATTGTTATTTATATTAGCTTTACAATGCTGAAACTGTAGCCTAACTTTCAGTAGGCAAATGGGCTACAGTTGTGTTAAACTTTGCGCTCTTTTGTCTCTAACCAGTAAAGGCCAGACCTGCACAGTGGAGGAAGCGCAGACTTCTCCATCAACACCCAGATATGGGATCAGGCTGCTCAGAGTCAATGCTCTCTCTCTAACCACTAAATCATATCCAGATTCTAGAACGTACTTCAGCTGTTAAGAATGGAAATTATGGTTAAGACAGAGCTATCTGATTACTCTCTGCATTAATGACTTTTCCTTTGGTTCAGCTATTTTTTCAGGAAAAGTTATACATCAATGAGAAGTTGAATAATAACAAGTTACGTACCAGAATGCACAATCCTTTAGGCACGTACCTCATCTCCCCTTTTTCAAAACTCCTACATGTTAATGTGAAGTATTTCATAATACTTATTAGAGAAAGGAAAATCACTGCTCAGCTTTGAGTCAGCCAAGCAATTAAGTACGAGCGTGGTGAATCTGGCTCAGAGATACTGGGATGTGAGGAACAGACTTATCGGAGGTTCCCAAGACAGTCGGGGCTCGCGTGCTCTTTTCACCTAATTGTCCTTGAGGAGTAAGTTATGGAAACCTGAAATATGGCTCTTTCTGCTTTGGAACATCCATGTAGAGGAATGCTACTTCAGCCTGTGTATTCACCGCACTTCGATTCGCTTTCGCTTTGCTCTGACTCCTCCAGAATCTCAGGGAAGAGAACTAGGAAAACACAACAACACGAATTTCTCCACCGTTTTCATGTTTTCCTTACAAAAAAATGATGTCTATGAAGAACTACCTTGATTTAATGGCCTGGAACACGTTCTCTTCAAATTGAGGGGCACAAAAAAAAAGGGAGAGCTGTAGCTGACTTGCAGCAAATCTACTGCAAGCATTCTTCTGCAGCCAGCTGCTCAGCTGACCTACCACGCACCTTTAAGCACTGCCTGTTTTGATATTAAACTTTTTTTACACGTCAGATATCTTAGGAAAAGAAAGCCTGCACAGCAATGCAAAGCCTTCTGCATCTTTTCATCTCCACATCCCCTGCATTGCTCAACGCAACCTAACACGGAATCCTCTCAGGCATTTGAGAATATGTAAGTGATCATCTCTCAACTGTGTGTTTTCTACTGTGGAATTTCTTTTCTCTGAGCAGCATCTGAATGAGTGTCCCATATAGTTTCTGTCACCACTATTCTCCCTAAAGGTAATGGAATTAAGGAAAGATCTTTCAGGATTCTTTCTTTCTACCTAAATAAATCAGGAATAGAAATGTAACACTGGAAACCTTGTTTATTACTGAACCTATATCACTTTCCCATAGAAGTCTGGGGGGACTGCACATATGGACCAAGCAGGTAATCCTAATTTTCAATGCACGTTGTGACACAATGCAAAAGCAAGCCTGACAATTTGAACTGAAAAATGTTCCAATAAAGCATAACTGTTGGGAAATGGCAATTTGTCAAGCCTGAAATGCTTTGAATACAGCATTCCAGGATCAACAAACCTCAGTCAACTTTGTGTTTTTGTGGCACAGAAAAGAAGCAACTGTGAGATACACGAATTGGTAAACGTGCTTCTTTGGCATTTCAGCGTTTCTCAGAATATCCTCTTGCTTCTTGGTAACTCAGAAAAACACACACTGTATGATTTAGCTTTGGTTGCTGAAAGTATCATCAAAAAACAACCAGCTGCTAAGAAGAAATCTGAACAGATCGATTCCAGATAGGTCCAATTAAAAACATTCTAAAATCAAAGTTGAAGAAAAAAACCCAACAGATTGAAACACTCCAGTGCAACACTCCACACCCTGAGATCACACACAAAGATCCACAAAGTTGAGCCACATCTGAAGTCCATTCTAGAATATAATCTTAGCTAATGAGCTGTGTCTTACCCATACATGAATTTGCCCTTGAGGACATACTTTTCCAGTTAAGCATTTTAATAAGACTCTCAAATGAGCTCTTGTCTGTCATGAATTCATTGTTCTGCTGAACTGCAATCCTACTCTGCTGGAGGCTCACTGTTTTCGAGATGCAATTCCCAGCAGTTGTTTTCCTCATATCTGTAGTCAGCACAGCACAGCTAAGAACTTTCACTAAGTATTCAACAGCAGTCAGTCCGAGCTGCAAGAAAGATGAATGTGGGCAGCATTTATTCGTTAGAGATCAGCAACAGCACAGTCAGGCAGCAGCATGTCTCAGAGCCAGGGCACTTGGAGGGGAAGTCCTGCGCTGAGTACAGACACCACCAAGCCTCTCATCTTCTTGTGTAATGTGTTACCTAAAAGCCGCTGCTGTCAGTATAAATGTAAAACAAGGGACATGCTGGGGAGCGCTGCAGTTCGTCTGAAGAGCTACAAAAAACCAGGAAGGGTTAAAAGCCAGTAGACATGAACCCTGTCCATTTAACACCCCTGTTCCTGTACACACACTGTCTAACACAGGCATGTAAATTATAGATATGCATCACTGTCACGCTGTGCTAGGAATTGCCCCAAACCTCAAACTACTATTTGATGATTCAACAGGAAGACTTAAGGCAAACAGGAAGCAGGGAGGAGGAAATACTAAGTTCGATCTTTTCTATTTAAGAAACAGAATTTGGGACTTTACTGAAATCAAACTGTGGTATGAATGGTTTATCTTCATTCCCATTGCCATTACAAGAAAAGACATGCCAGCCCATGTAACATTCATACAAACAGGAAAGGTACACAATACAATTACTTAAAAAAAATGCTTAAAGCAACCAAACTTAGCTCTCTTTGCAAAGAATGAAAATGATACATCAGCAGAAGCATTTACGGCTCTGAATTTAGGAACAGCAGCCAAGTAACGTAACACATCACCAACAGAACATGTGAATCCTGGGTGATCAGTGGCATTATATGACTACTCCTGTTGCTGCCTATCACTACACGAGAGAACAATCAATTATTGAACTTAGCTTTCTAAAGACACAGCACTGAATAGGGCAGGAGAGCTGCATGGGATTCTCTCACAAGCTCAGCTTTTACTTAGCATGTTTGTAATTCCTGCAGTTATGGAAAGGACAAACTACATCCAAGCTAATAAAACAATTTGGTCTTCAACAAAACACTGGCAAAACATGATAGAATAAACATTGCCAGGTTAACCATTTTGTACTGGTACTGCAAAGATCTCCCTATAATAAGCAAAACTGCACAGGAAGAGCTTGCCTAGAGCTTTTCTACAAGAATACACTCGAAAAGACAGCTGGAGCATAAATTTACATTACCTGAGCCAAGGAAACTGAGAAGTTCTGAGCATTAGCAGGAATTACAACTCCTAAATCAAAAAGCAGACACAGAAGCAGCAAGGAAATCTTACCAGAACTCGATCTCCAATTTTGAGCTCCCTTTCTCCTTTCTTTAGGGATCCAGCTTCAGACAGATTCGATACAGATCCACTTGCAGTTTTTGAGAGATTGCTAAACTGAGAAGGAGTAGAATGTTCTTTAGCAGCAAGTGGTGATGTTTTCTGTGGAATTCCTGTCGGGGGAAGTGCAGCAGGGGATGCGGACACCGCACTGGCAGTTGACGTGGAGGTTGGTGATGTGGCTCTAGATGCATGAGCCGTCTGAGTACCATTGGCTTCATCTTCTGTCAGCACTTTTCTTGACAATTTTGATGGTCTTGTAAATATTCCCCTCAAGGGTTCACACTGGAAATAGCGAACTCCAGCCACAGAGCCATCGTTTTTACCAATTGGTTCGTCTAGAACAATCCCAGCCCACTGTCCTGGAGCAAACTGTGTTTCACCAAGGAACTGAATAAAGCCAGGTTTATTTCCATTGACCCAAACACGCTCCCCAACTCTGAAATCATCCACAAAGTCGTCGTGTGCGTCTGCAGTGGTTGTGCTTGAGGACTTTTCACTGGAAGGTGCCTTTTCTGCTGGAGCTGGAATTGAGCACAATGAGAAAGCAACAAGAATCAAATACACTAATAATCCAGAAAGTTCTATCTCGAGACTTTCTGCAACTTGCAAGCTTGTTTTAGGGTATTAAAAGTATTTTAGACGTTTCACCAATTCAAAGAATTATCAAATGTTTTGTGCAATTATGATAACTGAACAGTACTGGGCACAGTTTTAAACACAGTTGTTTTAGGGAAGATGTTCAACAACAACAAAGGTAGGTTTGCTGTACTGGCAGAAGCGTGGCTATCTCAGATAACAACACTGCTAAGGTACTTAGTTCTTACAGCAGATACTTTCCCTCTACCTGTAACATGCTGAACTCTTTTCAGTTAGAGAAGCAGGGATATGCCAGGATCAAAATAGTTTATCTTGTGTCTTTTTTTTTTTACCCCTATGCTTTCAACAGCGCAGCATTTAAAAAAGCTTGTTTTGAACCAAGATTGCATTCAACTATTAAGATTTTTTTTGCATGTTTAATAGCAATTTTTGTTAGATCAGAAAGCCAAGCAGAAGCGTTTTAGCATAAATACAAGGAATGTTGTGGGCTCAAAGCTTTCAGAGTATTTTTTGTTGGAAGACGAATAAGGGAAAAGATATTAAATATTCTTTACCAGTTGCAACAGATGCAGGTGCTTTCAGTAACGTATTTCCATGCTTGATGGTCTTTGATGGAGCCTTAAGTCCGCTCGGTTTTAACATACTCATTTTTCTGTGATACCAGTGTTAACCCTCTTTGTCTACAGCAACTACCTTTTTCCCAACATGGATACAATACAGCCGTCTCTTCTTCCAACTCTAGAGTAAACCTGAATAGAAAAATATTAGACACGAAACAAAATCAGTATTTTAACTCCTGTGGAATATAGAAGTTAATATATAACTCAGTTTAATGAAGGCTGCTGCGTTCATCTCGAGCTTTAAACTAAGAGGCTATTTTAAGAAAGAAAAACAGAGTCCTTAACAGCATTACTAACAACATTAAGCAGAGATATAACTGCGCTGCGAGCCCTACTGTTTTCAGCCGCATTTTTCAAGCGTTGCAATATCCCAGCAGAAATAACTTCAGACTCGAAAACTAACTGCAAGAGGGAACAGGGAATGTCAAACGGAGAATGTTAAGCTAAAAGGAATAACGTTTTTAAGAGCTGGAGCCAAAAAGCTAAGGCTGATCGGCAGCGTGAGGCGGTGGGAATCGCGTGTCTGCGATCACAAGGTATGCTGGCTCCCAGTCCCAGCTACACTCAGGGAAGAGGAGGAGGGACGGCTCCCTGCGCAGCCGACTCGGACGCCAGCTGTAAGGTTTGCGGGGAACCGAGCCATGAGGTTTTTGCCACAGAAGGCATCTTCCTTCTGACACAAAAGCTTTAGGAAAGCTCTTTCATCTGTACTGTGAATTCAAACAGCACGAATCTAAACAAAAACCTGGACGAAAAAGGAAACACAGGCATGTGGCAATAGACTGTTTGCTCAACAGTTCGCTCAGGACTCAACAAAGACGAACCACGAAGCGGCTCCCAGCCCTGCCATGCACTCAGCAGTCTGGCAGCCACCCCAGAGCTGCCCAGTTGCAGACTGCCCAGAGGCACTGCCAGCAGCACCGGTGTGCACACAGCACACAGCATGCATTTCAGGACAGGAGAAATGCTACTGAGGGAAGGGACTGCTGGAAGGCAGCAATACGGACTGAAGAAACAAGCCATCCGTGTCTTTGATCAGGATAAATTTTATCCCTCCTCTGTTATTAATCACCAGCACATTAGTCTTCCTAAAAATCAATTCACTGTGAAAAAGTGTCAGTCACACTGCTTTGTGAATCTGAACAGCAAAGTGAAACATTGGTGTGGCTATTTCAAGATTGGCTGTGTCAAATTCAAGTCATTTCCTAACAAGTCTGCAAAAACACTATACTTTAATTAGTATTAATTACCACCTTGGCTGCATTATTTGTCTACCATTTAAATTATACTCCATGAAAACTCTAAGCAGCACAGTGCAGATTGCTAAACACTCTTTCTAGCAGTGCCAGAAGTATGTCACACACCCATCTGCAGAGTTACGGCCACCAAAGAGACATTTCTTCATTGGTTTTGCAAGATGCATAGCAGGTTACTATTAAGATGTAAGTGGGAGCTCTCACGTTCACAAACACGAAAACAAAGAGCTGTCTCTCCAAAATCAAAGAAGAGGGACGGACCATAAATGTGAGTAAGCTGCAGAAGAACCGAGGCACACAGTTATACAGAAGAACAGCAGAGGACCACATAAGGTGCCACTCTGGACACAGCACAAGCACTTGGTATTTTCCTCGTGCTACACACCTTCCCTCTCTGACAAATGGAGTGCATCACATTTTTCCATACTCTCATCTTTTTTCTCTCCCATACACGTGCAGTTCTTCCTCATGCTGAAGGCCCTATTCCCTCCCTACTGATGCCAGGCTCTCCATGCATGCCCCCGTTTTTTATCTAACCCATCAAAACCCACAGAACAGGACAAGCCCACACAATAAGGAAGGATTTCCTATGAATACAGACATGCAAAGAATACCAAGGTTAGTTCTTTTCAGTTCAAATACTCCTTTTTTGTTGTCAATGCAACACTTACATTTATCCCCCACTTCCTGACACAGCATTCAGCACTCCTCAGTTAGGAGCCATTTATATTTATACATTTATATTGTGCGTGGAAAAGGATATAAAACAAGAAGAAAAACCAACCACGCTCCAACACCCCCCAAAACAACATCTTGTCAGTGTCAAGTAAATATTTATTAATACATGTATAAAAAGCCTTTGGGCAACAGAAACCCAGAGCATTCTAATGCTGCATTTCCTGGCTCAAGGTACTAATTCATATTTTAATCCTGCTCCCCACATCACGGGTTATGTATCTGCTGTGTCATCTGCCTTTCTCAATACACAAGCCTTCAACTGGGCCAGAAGTAACACAACCCTCCGCACAGTCATACCCTGATTTCAGGGTTAGTGAAACTGTAGCTCAGTGCAATAAACTGCTAAAATGCAGCACAGTTTGATAAACTGCTGCCTTATTGCAGTAGTGAAAATGCAACTTTCAATCTTAGAAAGAGGTAGGACCTTGACAGGAGCATCTCTAAACAGAATCCACCAAGCAGCACATCAGTTTCTATCAAGGGATTTTAGGCATGACGCACTTGAGCGTTTCCAAGAGGCTCCAGATGTCAATTACCTCAATGTCAATTACCTCATCTGAGTGCCTATAAGAGAGGACAGCCAGCTACTTGTCTCGATTTGTTTGCATTCCTCCTCTGAATCTTTCTGAGCTCTCCTGAAAAAGAATTTTACCCCAGAATATGAAAGAAAAACAAAGCATGTTTTCATTCAGACCTTATATGGGCTGCTAATGAAACACACATGTGAAATGCAAATAAACACGTGGATTTGTGGCCAAGCTTTCCCAATCATCTCAGAAAACACTTAAGCCTTAGCAAAAGCAGATTTGGTACCAAAAAGCAGTGTTCCTGCTCATAGCATTGCAGCAAAGCAGAATACTTTCTGAAGAAGAAACAGCCGTCCACCACCGTTTCTTTCAAGTCTGCATTTTAACAACTAGGCACTACAAAAGAACTAAATGCATAATTACATGCAAAAAAATAAAGCAAAAGAAAGACAAGGTTCAAGTCTCAGCTCACTCCACTTCAGAACCCGACAGTCACTACAAGAATGTAACAGCACCAACTGTTCTGGTAACAGAGCTGCCATCTGACAGCACACTGCCATCACAGCACTCCTTCCTCAGCTCAGGTGGAGTAAAATCCTTCATCGGACAGAACATCTGAAACTGTGACTCGACCATTTGAGGAGGAAACACCTGCAAACACCACTACTTGCAGGCACTGTGCAGCAGACACCGTGTTTCCATGGAGAGAAGCAAGCTGTCTGTCCATTTGGTGTGGAAACAAAGAGGACTTTCTAGCCCAGAGCTGTGATGTTTGAATGGACTCACGACGGACTGCATAACCCCGGTCCTCTGCACACAGACACGCGGTGCACTCCGAGGCTGGAATGCTATTCTCTTGTGGTCTATTTGTGTAATAAAGTGAAGCAATTATTTTAATCAATGATCATCCAGTATGGGTTACACATGGCTTCTCCAAAACATTTCAATTTAAAAGATAATATTAACTCAGTTGACACCACTAAATGACTGATGCTGTTGGCAAATGGCTTTAGAAGCCAAAACATTGCTAAGCTTAAAAAAGAGACAGCTGCAAACTGTTAGTTCTGATCAGAATACCAATTCTTTGCAAAACACAGACCAGCATTAAGACTAAGACATACACAGTAAATATTCTATAGGGGCTGTGTAGAATAGTCAGTAGTGCTGAGTAACTCCAAGGGAGATGTAACCAGAGATCCCTGCAGCAGTCAGGTACTAGGTAACTCAAAGACAAACTCTTATCACACCATATAATGTACAAAATAAACTGGAAAATGCATTCTGCAGGAAAATGACACAGAAAATAGATTTCAAATACCTCCGCTGTCCAGAAACATGTCTTTCCTAATAGAAAAAATACAATAACAACTGAGTAAGAAAGATAAAAATGAAGTGCTGTCTCTGCAAAGACAGCCTGAGCAGCGTTTCTGTCATACCCATTTCACACTCCTGATGCTAGTACCACTACTGCCAAGCCTGCAAAAGCTCATGAATCATTCCTCAAAAATCCTGACAATGGTTCAGAGAAAGTAGCTTGGAATTTTGGAACCCTTCACAGCTACAAACACAACTCCTAAAATTACTGCATTCTTTAAGCAGAATGCCAAAGGCCCATAATTTACAGTACAAGCATTTTCGGTATGATTCAGATCTAATCTTTATGACAGCTCTAGAAGTTGTGTTTGTGGTCTCCTAGACTGGCATTACACTTCTGGGAAAACAATAAAATAAAATGTGAGTGTATCTATTTCCACAAGTATTTAAAATAATGCTTTCAGATTAGAGGCTTTTGGAAATCAAACACGATTGAAGAATGCAACCCTATTTTGGCTCTGAAGAAAACAAATGGCTTCACATCACATCGCCAATTTGCTTCTTGCTACCTCTTGAGGAATGCTTCTCTCTCTGCAAGAATGTGCCACTTCGCAGCAGCCAACTCCTGACAGGTTCAAACAGGAATGAGCCAAATTCTCCATATCATGTCCACTGCCCACAGTGGGACATATCCAGCAGCACCCTCACTACAACACATGGGACGTGGGGACAGAGCGGAGGAATAAACTGCAGGAAGCAGCTGGGCTCACACGCTCTCCCTGAACAGCATTTCCCATTGCCACCACCTTGTTTCATTTCCAAGAAGGAATGGGAAGTCCTCTAGGACCACACATTATGCAGCCAAATGCCTCATGTTTTGTAAAACTGCAGTGCCAGCACACCCAGGGCAGGGGAGCTGGGCCTGATCCCAGAACAATTATCTTCTCCTGCTCACAATGCCTTCTCCACCAGGGTTAGGTCTGTTGCAGATAGCTCGTACTGCCCTACCAAACGCACCGAATCCCCATCATGACTTTTTCCAAGCGCTGAATTACATTTACAACGAAGTAATTCCACAGCACACATCATAAATGTCATGCTAAGCTTCAAAGTCAGCTCTGAAACAACTAACAACTACAAGCAGTTAAAGCAAAAAGTTGGATTTTGAAGCCTTTGTGCCTTGACTCCTCAGAACTTCTCTCTCTTGCAGTGATGCAGCACACTTTGCAGACAGAGCCATTTACAACTTAAAACCCATTTAAGACATAAACACAGCTATGCTGGGGCTATGAACTACAACAAGGTCTCTTTGCATCAAGCCACTGAAGCCAATTACTGAAACTGCAAGTGAACTCTGAACCCAATGCTCAAGGCTTCATGCAAACCCAACATGTACTGCCAGCTCCAAAACGTCTACTGCACGAGCAGCAACTTCAGACTGAAACAAACCAGAAAGCACTGCAGGCCTTTGATAAATGACAAAGCAAGTCACAAACAACAAACTATGACAGAACTGATGCAAGAGCCCCTGTACAGTCACTTTTAAATCAAACTGATTACCCAACTGCTGCTTAAGAATCTAACTGTGCTGCTCGGTGACCAGACTGCAGGATGACAGAGGCATCTTCAGGTATCAGCTAAATAGGAAACAAGATAAGCAGCGTGGTGGAATTTAAGATTTCAGTAGAATAAGAGTTGGCATTTTAGAGTTTACATTTGATTACTCATTCGACACACAGCAATTAGAAGAAAGGGAGCATTTAAGCATTACTGAGACTTCAAAAATGTGACTTCAGTTTTATTTTGTCTCTTAGAAACCACGGATTTTGATGTCAATTAAGCAAGTAATATGATGACCTGAATATACACAAGTACATTACTACAATAAAAAAGACACCAGAATAACATAAACATTTAATTAAATGCTGCATTATGCTAAGTGCAACTAGATCATATTTATTTAGCTTAGTAGATGCTCCGCTTACTGCCAGCACCAAAACATGGGCTGGTACATGCCTATCAAACCACTGCTTTGTGCCTCACTTCTAAGAGTAGAAAAAATGGTACGGAAACCTCAGTAGCACAAGTAAGCAAGAACTAAAAGGAGCCCATACCTTTGTTTTAGATCTGTTATTTACAGATACTGGTATAGGAATTTAATAATCAATAATAAATTCAGCAAGAAAATATGCAAGAATATCCCTTAGCTCACATGCAATCATTCTTCTTATGACACAAATATACTTCAGCTCATTCCAGCCCTACCCAACAAAACCCTCATATGAATTCTAGACAGGTATACCCTTGGAAAAGGCAAACACTCATCTGATGGGAATGGCATATGCTGTTAGAATTCTTCGTATGAATTTGAATTTTATAAATGACATTTATATATAAATTATCATATAAATTATCTCTGATAATTTATTAGTTATGCCTAATTAAAAGAGAACAAAATCAATCCTTCACTCTTCTGAAGTGCCTTCAAAGGTGCTACCAGGAGATTACTGCTGCATGCAGTGTTTCAGTGCATGTGCAGTTCAACTCAGAATACAACTTACTTTGGCCACCAAAACAACACTTTTAGCAGTATCACTGATTTGATGAACGTAACTTGAAATGAAGAGTGGCTGACAAATTACTCAACTGGAATCACATCTATACGACCACCAGCAGAGATCCTGAGAAGCACCTTTCAACTCTACTTTGGAGAGCACCAGTACAAATAAGCATCACTTAGCGTGCAGCACCCAGCACGTTCAGTGAAACACAGACAACCAGAGGATACTTGAAACAATCCCAACACCGTAATGCAAGCACTGTGCCTTTCATCACTCATCCCACTATCAGGCAGCTATCACACCAAGGTGTAAGGACATCCCCCTAAATACCTTCTGGTTTTCACTGACTTCAAGGAGGGAATCTCCAATCCTTTAGTAACTCAGAAGAAACTGTTTTCTTGTATCCTTAGAAGGAGGGGGGAAGAACACACTTTGCTGTTTGGGAATCCATCCAAAATTGTATTCGTAGAGGTTTCACAGAAGTAGGCCAACATTACAGCAATGCTATGAGAAGCCTTTCATTCAAGCTTCTATGCGGCTCACAGACTTTAATTCTGCATCAAGGACATTGTAAGTCACATCACCTCATCATCCTGTAACCTGTTCTGGTTATTCAGATCCCCAAGTGCCTTCAGATCCTCAAGGATTGAAGGACGAAGACTTTGGCTGCTGAATACGAAGCACAGATATGAGAGGATGCCTGCAACAGTAAAAAATTATTTTTGGCCAGCAGTATGGTGAATAATTCTTTCTCAATCTATGTTGCTATTTCTAAGCGCAGTCTGTTCAATTTTTCAGGAAGATTCCCATTTTTAATTAACAAAGGAACAGCTAATAACTATTTAAAAGCTTTAAAAAAAACACACAGAAAATACAATGCAAACCCTACCACTTCTCAGATGCCACTGTACACATGCGTGACAAAAACATCACTGCTATGGTCTATTATAAGACCAGAAAGCATGTGATCCTTCCAAGCACACATCATTCTCTACAGAATGAGTCAAGGATTAAGGAGCAGAGGAAGTTTTCACCTGGGAAAGTAAATAATTCCCACCTCCCCTGATAAGCCTGCTGTCTGAGCTTACTGCCTTTCCTACATTTGTCCAAGGAAATTCCTCACTGCCTTTCCTCAAACCGCCATATTGAGAACAAGAAGAGTAATTTGCTCAGCCGTCAGCTCTGCCTTCTCCTGATGATACCACATCTTAGCCAACTTAGTAAGTGTGTTCAGTCCACAGCAACAGTATTTGGGAATAGCAGAGCATAAAGTTTACATTATTTGAGATCTAAAGTTTAAGCGTAAGTTTGAGAAGGAAAATATTATCTCCTGTCAGCCTCAAACCAAATGCATATAACAAAGCCCTGCTAACGGATACAACAAAGGTGCTTCTTTTTATAGTAAGAATTTAGTTTCCATAGACTTGGGTGAAACTGTAACTGTTTCACACTCCTCGCAAACATCAAGTCAGCGCTCCCTTTTTAGCTCTCCGCACTCTGAGCCTTTTAAATTAGCACCATGACTGCTATACGGCTGGCGTATAATAAATACAAGTCCAAATACAGAACTTAGATAAACACTGCTCTGATTCAGTGGATGCTGCCGCCAAGCAGTGCAGCAGACTAAGTCAGATAAGCTAACTCTATCAGTACTGAGTTTGCTTCTCCACCTTGCAATTTTCTTTCAAAATAAGCCAGAAATATGGATAGAAAAATCAGAAAGATCAGGAAAACTGAACAGCTTTTAATGGTGTTACTCCTAGAAATGGGAGAATGAAGATGATCCTCAACTTGAAGGAAGGGTTAGCAGGCACTATTCCTGAAGAGTATGGGTTTGTACAAAGAGTTGTCCAGGTGGAAAACTGCTGAACAGGTGCTAGGGTAGGAATGTGTACATCTTAGATGTATCTTAGATACATCTTTAAACTCATTCCATCTTTCTGAGGCCAGGATCTAAGACACCAGATCTGTGGGTATTTCTAAGGGTCAGTGGTGCTATTCAAAGTCATGCAATTGCAACATAATGCTGCAAAAATAAACACACACACAGAGCAGCCATACTAATGGATGTTCAGAATCATAGGGGACACTGTGCAGTGATAGAACTGGCTCCAGTTCTTCTGGTCGAGAAGAACGAAATGGTCGCTCCAGCAGAAACTGGCATCTGGCTGAGGGCAGCTGAGATTACAGCTAATGCAGTATATAATTGCCTTTCATTAAATAACAAAACACCATCCATCCGAGGCATTTCTAAACATGCCAGTCCAATAAGGATTCCAGCGCGTTACTTTTTAGATGTGCCAGCAGAGCTAGTAGTCCCTAAGGAATGCCAACAGATTAAACAAGAGCTGCATTCACGCATGGTCACCATGTTCAAACATTAGAAAACTCGCATTTAACACACAGAGTTAACATCTGACCCAAATGTTTTAGAGAGAGAAAGAAAAGCAGTTCTGAAAAACTATACTGGCAAGACAGATAGCTATTTCTTTAGAGAGAAGCTCTGTTTTGAAATATTCACAGTCACTCCTCCAAAACAACTTCATCAGGGCTAAAAGAATAAAAGGAAGAACACTGAGGGAATTATCCAAGCTAAGTAAATAAAAGCTGTCCTGGGTACTCACATTCAGAAGATGATAACAGATAGGAAATACACAGGAGCTCAGGAAAGCCACAGTAACCAGCATATGGACACTGATCTTTCTTAAAGTATTTTCATGTGAGGAAAGAGATGATTTCCTACAGGACACCTCTGTAATGTTGACACAGGGCACACTAGAAAGCTGAAAAATTCTCCTTAAAAGAAACCATACAAATAAATTATGTAAACCGAATGCAATCTCCCCCCTGATCTCTACGGACACAGACATTTCAGGACACATTTCTGAGGTTTTCGGCCTCAGCCAACACAGCCCTGTCCCTTCGACATACTTCAGCACATGCAGGAAATCCGCTGCATGCTGGAAGCGGGTGGGAAGAGAACCCTGACACACCGTGACTTCAAACCGAGACAAACCTCCGCCCATTTCCACGTCATTCCACATTCCGTACACGATGAAGGATTTCTGTCAGCACCTGAACAGTTCTGTGTTCCTCAGAATAAAACGCTTTGTAGTAAAAGGGAGGAAAAAAAGTTTACCTTTCTTCCTCTGCATGTACTTGCCATGGTGTTACACGCAGCAGCAGGTGCACTGACACAGGCCCCAGGAATACGGCTCTGACACTGCCACACGCGTTCCTCTGCTTCAAACTCGTTCTTGCACAGCAGGAGGCACAAAGGTCCTTCCTGTCCTGCTTTTCTTTCCTCTCCCTACACGCTCACAGGCTGGGAGCCGTTCTGCCCGGCGATGTGTAAGCAGCTCCTGAACTTCCCCAACTCCCCACGAGACATTGCCTGCGTTCTGCCTGACTGAGCGCGGGGGGGGAGGGGGGGACGGGACTTCACTTTACAGTCATATTCTTAAGCATGACACAATCCCAGACCAAATATTCCTCCTCGTGCTATTTCAGAGGAGGTATTCACAGAGATTTTTGGCTTTATTATTATTTTTAAGGCAAGGAGGTTACAAGGAACATGCCGCAAAAGGCGGCAGGCACAGGGCAGGTGAGGCGCGCAGCCACCCGCGGCGCCGCGCTTAGGCACTGACGGAGCGCGCGGAACGCCGCACAGCAGTGACACAGCGGGAAGCAGATGGGGCACGGCCACACATCCCCCCCACCCACAGAGGTGGGAGCCCGAGTGCCGCCGGCCCTGCGCGGGCTGCGGAGAAGCGGGGTGAGCCCGGCAAGCCCCGGCACACGGCCCGGGAACCGGCCGAACCGGCTGCTCTCGCCCGCGGCCCTGCCAGGGGAGCGCCGGGCACGTGTGGACGGGGCTCGCAGCAGCCGCAGCCCATGGCCGCGTCACGCCGTCCCCTCACAGCCTCGCGGACCTTCTCCCCTCCTTCCTCAGCGCGGCGCGGGCCCGAAACGGAGGCCCTGAGGCGCACCCCCCACCCGTTCCCTCAGGCGCAGCCGCCGCCACCGCCCTCCACGCGTGAGCCCCAACGGCGGCCTCACCGCTGCCTGTGCACCGCCACCGCCGCCTCCGCTTCCCCTCCGCCGCCTCCTCCTGCCCCTCTGCGGCGCCGCTCCCGGCTCAGCTCGGCGGGCGGGAGGCGGGGCGGGGCGGGCGGACAACGTCTGCCGGGCCCGAGGCTCCGCGAGGCGGGGACTGCAGCAGCGGGAACCGCTCCCCCTGCCGCGCTCCGGCGCTGCTTTTTCCCCTCCTCTCTCCGTCCCCGTTCTCTCCTCCCGCTGCCTTTGTCTGTCCCCCCGCTTTGTTCACCCCGGGGCAGTGCCCTTCCCTTGGGGCAGAGAGAGTGAATGGACGAGGGGAGGAAAAAGGGTGGGGAGAGGAGACATGATCTCTCAGCTTCACACGGCCCTATGGACGAGTAACTTCAACGTGTGCTGCTTTTCTCCATTTTCCTTTTGTCCTCAGGCCCAGAAGTGTTATAATTCCTTCTCTCTCTCTCCATCTGAATTGGCACTGTGCTTGTGGAACACCATTCTCCCGTTG
This sequence comes from Pavo muticus, assembly GCA_016647715.1. Classification (NCBI taxonomy): domain Eukaryota; kingdom Metazoa; phylum Chordata; class Aves; order Galliformes; family Phasianidae; genus Pavo; species Pavo muticus. The sequence goes on from JACDJE010000004.1 coordinate 4,743,502, forward strand.
ATGATGCTGAAATGGCTGTAGCAGCGGCTCCACCCCATCGACAACGATTTAATAGCAGTTTTTGAGGCTGAATCAAAGAGCTCTGCTCCACTTCCCTGCTCTTACACACAGCGTTGGCTCTGCTGAATTCATCACAAAGCAAACCTGTTCCAGTCCCGTACGTTTAGTTCTTATGCGATCCTGTTCAAACAAAAGGGTGATGAGAAAGCAATTCCAACACTGGAGCCCAATTGCAGTTTGTGATTCAACGTGGCATCATTCTCTGGCGTTCATCCAGCATGGTAAAGCACAGAATGGTGTGACACAGGGCCCAGAATAATAGCTTTCAACTAGATCAGCATTTAGCAATGTTTGTTGGTATTTTACTTCCTAAGTGTTAAGTGGAAGCTCTTACTGTGGCCATTAGATGTTGAAACTGATACTCAAACCCCTGCACAGAGCCACTCTTCTTCCTCTCCACAAAATTTGTTAAAAGTTCCACTGGACAAAAAACTTCAAGATTTAAATACGAGATTGTATGTAGAAGCACAGAGCCAGCAATTTATTGCTTACAGCAAGGAACAGACCCTGCAGCCCCTAGCTACGGAAATAAACCCTTAACACATACAGTGCAATTCAGTTTAAAACTTTTTAGAAAATAACTTTATAGAACACTTATACAAAATTACCTGCTGGCTTCTCAAGCTCTCAACCACAGTTGAGGACCTTTGCACTTGTATTCTGGTATCACAGATCTGAGCCCTCTGTACTGATGTAATGTTTTCCATCATCCATTGTTAATTTGGTTTTTGTTTCAGATAATTTAGTACCAGGAAAGTAGATTTCAGGAGTGCAATGCAGTGTAATACACAACATTTTGTTAAGCAATACCAGACAGCTGTAATTAGTATAAAGCACAGCAACTAGAAGTCAATTTAGTATCAAAGATTGAAAACTAAGGTGCAGCTTTGTGCTGCCCTTTCAAAACTTCAATAAAATACAAGCAGCAAGTAACAACAATACTAAAACTATGTTTGAAATGTATTTCATTTATGTAAACAGCTTTCTCCACCTCCTGGAAAAACTAAAGCTAAAAAAGGTCCCATTTCTAAAGCAGGAACTTAGAATGAAGTTGCACAGATCAAAAGTTTCTACCTATAAAGCAAACATACCATAGTCAATGGGGCACATTCATTCAAGTATGAAGATTTTCAGTGTAGGATTTTCTTCTTCCTCTGAGTGATCTCTTCAGCACGTACACTTGGCAATTCCCATATTGAAGCTTAGTTAACACCTTTCTTCTCTCCAGCACGTTGACTGCTGCATATCACATGGTTTTATCCCTAGGAAGCGAGTTCTAAAAGCTGTTGCAGACTAGGAAATTATTTTCACAGCTTAATGGGTTGAAAGGCTACAGAATTGTTTTTATTCCCAACAGATTTACTGTTTTCCTTTCCTAGGACAGCAGTCACAAAAAAGCCACTCAAGTCTATGTTCTTTGTTGGTGTTCTACACAAGACTATTTTGCATCCAATTGTATGTTATTTGTTTTACCCATGTTTGGTAGAACAACAGAAAACAGTATTTTAAGAATCTTTTCTGCATGCTTGTTTATCCAAGGTACTTAATTTGACAACAGTAAGAGTCACCTTGACTATAAATGTTTCATTTTACAGCTAACTTGAGAAACCATATTCCATTAAAGAAGATACCACACACATTAAGAACAACAAAAGCTGAAGCAAAGCAGAAAGTTTTATCCCTATTGAGAGTGCTGAGCTTCTAAACAAAGGGCGAATCAGCTTCTGTTCAGTCACTGGATGACAGCTAAATATTACGTTGCAAAAAACCTTATGTCTGCTGCTAGTAGATAAGTAAACTTTACAAAGTGTCAATTGTTACTTACACATTAATTACCATGCTATTAAATCCATCCTGTTTGTAACCTTCTTCAAGGACTGAGACTAATTCCTCATTTGTCCTCTCCCACCACTTTATATATAAATATGACTTTCAGAGCTCACACTATACCCACCCCATTACAAATTTTATTATTCATTTTAGTAAGCTCTAATCTAGGCTATTATGCCACACCAATTACCATGGGAACCTGACATATAAGTTCCAGAAATGCTTTTGCCGTTCAGCTTTCCTCAGATCTTGTAGTGTTATCTGACTGCAGTTTCAATATGCAAAAGTAATTTGAATAGTTATATCCAAAGGAGTAAAGAAATCCAATAAATGCAAGTATCTTTAGTGCAGAAACAGTGTATAGGACTTGATAAGAACAGGGAAAGCATGGATGAATACTATGATGAGATTGAGATCAAGGTGAGCTCATTCCTTATAATGAGAGAAATCACAGGGATAACTGCATGTCTTCTAGCAGAGGTAGATACAGTAGGGGTTTTATGCATTGGTTCTGCTTGATTTTCTCAGAGCATTATCCATTCTAACCACAACATCCCCAGGAGGGAGGATTTTAAAGATAGCTATGAGTACCTAGTATTTTTATTGTCACCTTTATTTAAGAACAGTGACTATGTGAGTTAGAAAGAGAAGTTTGATAGATCCTGCTACAGGATGTTCGCCTTTCTGAGACCAAATATAAGCATTTCAGAAGTTCTCTTATAAAAATTCCTACTTCTTTCCTTAAAATAAGTTTTACAATTTGAAAGGCAAAGGAAGTAAAATGAGAAAGGGCATTCTATTTCCAACCATGTTTTGCTTTACCAGGTTAGTAAAGAAATTCTGGGGCTAAAAGCTTTTATTTTAATATATGGGTTATACGTTTTATTACAGAAGAAGGGTTTAGATTTTGGCAGCCTCAGATTTGAAATGAAACTAAACATCTACAGATATCTTTTTTATGTTGGATAGAATAGGAAAAAAATGGAAGAGAAGTTCTCAATATATGCTACAGGTGGCTTAGGTCAGCAATAGTTCATGCTCTAAATCATAACAGGATTAAGGGATAGTCTCTAAACACCAAGATACAGACAGCCCAAATGCCAAGCAAAGCCTGGTAACCAAACACTTTCCATTCAGTAGCTCTATGCAGCCCCCTGCTCAGCATTTCATTAGTTCCCAGCTAGCCGTCTATTCAACTGTCTGCTTTTGTCTATCAGTGACCAACTAACTCATCTCACAGATGTTGACTACATAGGAAAACATTCATACCAGCTATTTATCAATTATATTGATCTATTTAGAAAAGAAGCAGCATTGGTATCAAATGACTTACCACCTTAAACATACTCGAGAGACAGTCCTGGTGTTTGCTATCCCTTAACAGGAGGGAGTCCAGGCACCTGCTATCACTTTGGGTTAGAAAAATAAAGAAGGCACAAAAGATCACAGAAAATAATTCCAAACACTGGAACAGCTTGCAAAAGCCTAATGTTTTCCAATGCTTTAAAATACAAACAAAACCAAACCACACACACAAAAACTAAAGAAACAAACATATAAGAACTAAATTAAATAGGAACAATCCCAATTCCCAACTGTAGGAACTAAAATCCAAGTGTATATGCTGTCTGTATACTTCCAATTCTGTCAGGCTACATGCGGAGAACAAAAACATTTGCTGACTTGAACAACCAGTCAGTCCAGTCACTTTGCACAAAAATTCTAATGGATATAAGTATGTGGCCCCAAACACACAGCATCCCTGCCCCAAGCTTCCCAAAAACAACACTTGCTTTAGAAACCAGGAGATAAAATCTTCCCAAACTGAAAAAGACCTCTATCTCCAAGTAGTTTTTGTCCAATGACTACAAGAGTCCCCAGAGCAAAGTTCCACTCCTTAGAAAATTAAGGATTTAACATATTTAACATTATTTAAAGCATAACATTTAAAGCTTGATTGCTGAAATGTCTTCACTTTATCCTTACTTCCTATTTCTTCAACATACACCTTGGAAGCAATGAGTAAACAACTAGTTTAGTAAGTCCAATAACTTGTAGAAACATCTAAGACTTATCTATGTCTATCAGTTAAGTGGAAGGGCAATTTATTATGAATTTATTGTGAACATGTAGAGCTAAGTATAGCACTAGAGTACTAAGTATACAATATAAAGATGATTTTAATATTGTGTCTGCAAGCAAAGCATAAGCATACAAGTATGCCAATAAAGTCTGTATGCCCTACTAAAGAAGGAACATTTCACAAGGGCTATTAAAAAAAAAGATCTTCTAAGGCGTGGAGAGAGAACTGCATGTTTAAGATATGAGCACCTCCACACACCCAAAAGGTGTATACACTTGAAATGATTACATCACACTATCATCCGCATCAGAATGATGCACTGCACAGCATATAATAGCTTGGGTAAATGGTGATGACTAGCTTTTAACTTCATGGGAGATAGAAGCATGGAGGAAGCACAAAATCTCTAGGTGATTCCCATTAGAGCTTTTTTGTCAAGTGCATAGAAGCTGGAGGTTCCTGGCCTGAAAGCAGTACTCTTACTTTTTCCTAGAAAAGATTAGCCAGAAAAGGCCTATCGTTTTAGTTCATATGATGAATGTTTACTTGGAGCTCTATGTTCCACATGTAACAGATAAACTGAAGCAATCCATGCTGCAAACAGAGCCTTTTCGGCCTCTCCAAAGTCATGCCGTTCACATGTAAACACTTTGGTTTTCCATTCCTGTAAAGTCTAGAGCAATAAAAGGAAAAAAAATATAAGCACTGATCTGAAAAAAGCTCGTGTTTTTCTTAAGCATTCAAACGCAGAGTACACTAATTCCACACACTGTAAGAATCTTTGGGAAATATCTACAGTCTGTAAAGCTGAAGTTGTTAAAGAACAGGTTCAGTCTCCGAAGTTATCAAATACAACCTCAGACATCCCTGCCTCACAAGTGTTTTCTTCAGTACTTGAAAATCCTTTATGTTACTGTGCATCTCACGTGGTAGAAACATTTTTTCCTGCATTTAAGGACAAACAAATGCTTTACCAGCTTTAACGTACACCATTAAACCAAACCAGTACTCCCTCTGCCGGCAATGCAGATGTGTGATCGTTCCACTTACCAGTCGCTTTGAAGAGAGGTGAGAGGAGGGGAAAAAAACCTGTTAGAACAGTTAGTAGAATTGGAACATTTCTAAGCTTTGGCCCTTCAAAAATGAGCAGCTCTTTAGATGATGAAAATTGAGTGTCATGGGCAGGTTCTATTTAAGTAGCTGAAGTAATTTTAACATCTTAATTATAAAAACATGAACCCAGTAGTTGTGACCTTTCCTAAAATAATCAACTCATTTCACCCTCTCTTTAATCAGCTTCTTTTTCCTAATTATCCTCAGCAGCTAATTTCAAGGAATCAGCAGTCTAATGGCTTAGGACTCCAATTAAAAAAAATATTTATAAAAACTCATTTATTAAACCTCTGTACATAAAAGTGAACATATATGTACAGCAAGTTTACATGAAGAAGGATGTTACAAAAGATACAGTGGTAATTAAAACTGACCCACATAAATAAAAGTTTATAAAAATACTTGAAGTGGTGAAGATAATGCTGGTAATCCCCGATCATTTTCATCCAATTTCCAAGACTTTGACATGGGAAGCCTTAATTTTAGATCTTGTAAAAAACATTCTGAATATATTAAACTTATCTACAGGATAATTAGCAAAATCTATAAAGTATCCATTATTGTACAAAGGATATTAAAAAAAAAAATCACCAATCCACCTGAAATTCAAGGACAATGCAACTCTTAGCCAAAGTAATGAACAATAAGACAAGTCTCTCTTTTTAGAGCGAAGAAGAATTTACTTGCTAATGCAAATCAACAGTCCTGTTATTCTTTAGTGGAAGAATGCAATTTGGGAAAATTCTTCTGTATTTTCTGGCTGGATTGGTTCTGGTCAAGGTGGAAGCCCTGCATTGACTTCAGTTTTGAGGAAGAACAGGGGCAGAGCTGTAATCTTCAGAGATTTCCTCCTTCCTACAAAAGGACGAGGAAGGTTATATGAGTTTGTAAAACTGAAGGAGAGGGAAGGGTGCAGGAATTTGAACATAAAGAAACAAAGGAAGACCAGTTAAAAGTCAAGTCTTTTTCTTTTGCTGGTTTCTTGGGGAATTCTTTAGCACACTTCTTATTCGAAGGTAAGTGCCCGTTGATTCTGTCATATTTTCAAATTCAAAAGGTGCTATACCTACAGCAAACTTGCTCATATCAGGAACAGGATTTGAGTTCTTTGCAGATGACTCAGTGCTTGTCACCACTTTATTATCAACTGTACTTTCTCCGTCGTTAACCTCATGGTTGGGAGCAGGCACGGTGTTATCCAGCAGGCCTTCAGAATCTGAATTATCAGGATTTTCCTTTAAATTAAGTGAACTATTATCTGGATTGGGACTAGTTAAAGAAAGTTCATTTTCCGGTACCTGTTCGCTGATACTGGAAAACTTAGTTTCCAATGTTACCATCTTATCAGATGCTCTTACTTCTGCAACAAGATCTACTTCGTTCCTGGATGGTGATGATGTAACAGAATTTCCAGTTAGAGGTGTGTCAACAGGGATATCAGAGTCACTGTTTGTGCTTTCTGCTTGCTCTAATGCTGCCCAAATTAATCGCTGCTGTTCCTCTAGTTCTTCCAAGGTTAGAGTATCCTCATCCATGGTTGAGTCCACTATTTTTGGCTGAGGAACATCACTGGAAGGATTCAATGATGAAACAGCGTTAGGAAGAGGAGGATGGGTGGGTGTTGAAGGTTGAGTTGGCGTAAGACTCCGTGGAGTAAGTGGAGGTGTGCCTTGTGGTAGAGGAGGAGGAGTTGAAACCACTGGAGGTCCAGGTGGCAGTGGAGGTTGGAACTGAAAACTGTTAGTTGTTTGAGATCTTTGTGACACTTCCACATCTAGAAACAGATAACAGGCTTCTATTAGAATCTGAAGTCTGACTAGGACAACATTCAATGCCAATGCTTTAGGAGATTAACTATCAGACATATGTCTTCTCATACCTGGTTTTCAGCTGAGATAGAACAAGCTTTCTTAAAGTTTCTTAAAGTTTCAACATCCACTGAAACTACCTGTTTGGGGATTTTAACTCTCCTGGCCATTTCATGAAAAAAACTATGAAACAAACAAATAAATCTCTTGAATGTACCGAACAGACTTTTCTTCCAGACTTAAGACACACTAAAGTACCCTCTCTTATAAGAAATCCAAAAGCAAAGATACAAGCTTCTCCATCTATTCTAACATTAAAACAACACCAAGACCTCCTGTTAGTTAAGACTCGTTTTTAAAGAAGTTGTGAGTTTGTAACATCCTAAAGTATTTAATCCAAGTATTTTAGGATTCAGAGGTCTTTATAACAGAAATTTCTTTAAGATACATCTAAAGTAAAGAGACTGGACTGGGTAACCCAGCATTCCAATTGCTTTGACCACATCTGAAACTTCTTGCTTACCTTAAGCATTACCACAGCAAATACTAAAGCACTGGTTTCTCTGTCTACACTAACATTTCAACCCAGAGAAGTTACTTTGGAAATAAAAATTGAAACTAGGGAAAAAAAATGAAAAGCAGAATAACTATACCAGAATCTATGTCCATGTCAGCTACTGCTACCTCCAAGTGTTCTTTTGGTCGTTTTGAATGATGAGAGGTTGGCTGCGGTGCAGTCCTTTTATTGCTAGATTTTGAACTTGGCTGAAAGGAAGTTAACCAGGAAAACAAAATAACTTAGAATTAGATTATTTCATGCAACACTTCCAGCTTTAAGAACACACGTAAAACAATTCTGTAATTATACAGTTATTTGGTGACCCAGTTTGTAAACTAGACATTTGAGACATTTAATGTAACTGAACAGAACTGCAGTTTGGCTAGGTTGAAGTGGCAAAGGAGCATTATTAAACAGTGGAGACTGAGTGCAAAACATCTATCTTCCCTTCCTTAATGGAAATATTCTACAGTGGACAATACTAGGTGAGAGTCAGGGAAGATCTGAGAATCATACACAACAGTGTTTTCTCAAGTCACTGTATTAGGATTACCGTAAATCACGTCTACAGCAAGTAAGTTTTTCACTCATTAGGGAAGTCTGGAAACAAGATTGGTTTTAGGCTCTAAAGTTTATAGCTACCTTTTTTTCTAAACATGAAACTTTCCTGTTAGAACAGGTAAGCCAGGTTACAGACTACCTTACTGCTTCACTGGACTGAAAAAAAATCACTACAGAGTTAACTGTTTACTGTATAACTAATAAAAGCATCAGGACTTCACAACTGGTAGTATCAATGAGATGGTCTAAATGAAGACATAAACAAGAGATCATCGTCTCCACTAACTACGTGACAACTTTTCTTTTTTGAGAGTAAAACTGAGATATATTCACCGCATGAAAATTAGAAAGGTAGTGAGCAAAAACATCCTTCTGTTGAGATGGCTGCATGGGGATGGAGCCAAATATCTGCCATTCCTGCAACAAAAAAAGGAGAGACAAAAGGCTGAACACTGCATATGTTTGGCTTAATAATATGACAGTAGAACTAAAGAGAAATGCTAAGAGATTAACAAGCAAGATGAATTCATCCTCTCATCAGAAACCTTATTTATCAGAGGTAAGTAGATCTTAAGTAGGAACTTAGGTAGGCAAACCAAAAGTTCTGCAACCTGTGAATACAAAGAACTAATGGAGTGTACTATTATTATTATTACTTGGTAATTTATTATTATTGTTGTTACTTGGTAGTAGTAATAATAATAAAAAAAGCATCACAAGAACATGCAGAAAATGTAGATGGGCAAAAGGAACAGGCACTCGTACATAACGTTTTGTCTATAAAGGAAACCCAGTTAACCTAGGCTCCTGTTGGTCTTATAATGGAAATAAACACCACAGAAGCACTGCCAGACCCTGCCCAGATATATCAGATGTCACCTGAACAGCCCACCTCCAAATCAAGCACTTAAATAGGCTGTTGAAAGAAAACTGCCAGATGGATGATGCAGAACATTAAACTTGGCTAACAGCAATAAGCATTACTTAATAGGCTGTTCAGAAAGCAGAGACAGCCACTTACATCTGGGATCCCACTTGGAGTGGAGATATTAAAGCCTGGATAGTTAATCAACTTAGAGACATCGTAAGTGACATGTTTTGATTGAAGATATCCTTCATCTTCTGTTTCATTATCATCTATAAATATAAAACGTAATTATTACCAATGCTAATTAATGTTACTGAATAAATCCACAAGATTACAAACACAGTTTCGGTTTTTGGAATGTAAGTATTGATAGACAGCAACAACAGTGCCCAGATCTAACACACACACACACACACACACCTTTACCATCATAAAGCGCGAGTCCCGAGTGCTCCATTTCAGCCTCTTTGAGCCAACCTGGAGGATAACCCAGCTGTCGCATGCGATATATAAAAGGAGGAAGACTCTTAGCTGTGACACCAAGTGCATCTTGAAGTTCCCCACTGAGTTGAGAAAACAAGAAGTCCATGCCTGAGTTTTTTTTTAAAGGAAGTCATTAACACGCTGCTGCATTTTAAATGATCAAGCTAAAATAATTTAGCTCAAACCATGTTGCTAGTCAATTCCAGAAATAACAAATGTAGGGCAAAACCAACTCTGATATTAAAGAAAACTTGTAACACATTTCTCCACACAAATGTACATATGGTTAGACATTCTATGAGAAGTAATTCTACTCTGAGAACGACTCAGTCCATGACTTGTTACTTCTGGTTTATGGCCTTAACTGTGGCTATCAGGACAGGAAGGGTGTAACTTAACAAAACACGAAATTTACTGATGATTCCTGTAGAGACTGATACCATATATTACAATTTTTTAATACTATTTGGAATAGAGAGAAAGAAGACAGCAAGGGATACTCCAAGCTCAGTATCTTCAGATTCCTGCATGCATTTTAGTTTATCAGGAACCGAATGTATTTGCAGTTCTCCCTGCGAAAGGAATCTGAAAAGCAACAGAATGAAACAGGTCTCCCTAGTTAAGGAAAAGGCCGTGGGGAAAGGCAGTGAGATGTGGTTTGAAAAATGCACCATTTATTAAAATCTGGCACACAGATTCAAGCATAATGCACCCATAATTAAGAGCAGCAGACGGACTTATAAGATTTTGGATAGCAACACCTGGCATTCCAAAGGCAGAAAAGTCATTCCAGAAAAACATTGCAACAGCTAATGAAAGGAAAAGAGATACCTAATTACTCCTGGTTTAAACTTTCCAAACCTCTCTTCTACTTCCTCTGCATGATAACGCTGCTGAAAATTCTGATTGCTTGCTTCACCACAAGCTTCCATAAACTCCTTTCTCTTCTCACTTATACGAGCTGCATTTCGTGGCTTGAAGATAATACAATTGGGAAGTTTAAGTTTGGACAATTTACAGTTCATGCATGTCTTCACCAAATGTAAAACTGGTATTCCCTGCAAGCAAGCTATTTTCGCATGGCTGAGGTATAACTACAATTGTAATGAACACTACATACCAAGAAAACAAAGAGTATTTGCATGTTACCTACTGGCAAACAGGACATTCTGCAGTTTGAACAAAGGAGGCATTAAAAACGTTACGCTATGAAAATGATTTACATTCTGATTTAGAGTTAGAACTTACATGTATGAGCAGTATGACTTAATCAAAAGAGATGAATAACTGTACATCCTGACCAGTGCATCTATTTCTTATTTTTATTTTTTTTAATGGTGTAGATCCACTGAAACATTTCTTGAAGAGAGGCAGTCTCTTAAATACTGATGCAGAGTTTACCTTTGGACAGTCCTTTATTTGATGCTCTTCAGAGCCACAATTGAAACAGTGCGATTTTGGCCTGCTTAAAAAATATAGGAAAAAAATATATATATTAAAGCTGAAAACGTTAAAAGCAACGTTAAATGCACCTAATTATTTTAAATCTAAGATTTTATTAGACTTAGAAAAACACATAAGCACTGTCTGCTGACTCTGCTTTTCTTAAGTTGACTGCTTAACATTAATCTTCAAAAGAGAGCAACAGAATTTTGTATCATGTTCTTATGTAGGATGCAAAAACTGAGAAAAAACAGACACAGCATAACAATAAATTAAAAAAACACATGACAGCATGTGGAGAGGAAAACAAAACAAAACAAAACCCCTAAAGTTACAGCGGAAAAGCAGCACTTCCAGGAAGAAACCCATATAATATTTTATAACCCATATAACAGAGATATATCCGCATAAGAGGGAATAAAATAGTAACAGAATAATTCAGGTTGGACCTCAGGATGTCTACAATCCAGCTCCCTACTCAAAGCTAGGTCAGCTATGAGGTCAGACCAGGCTGTCCAAGACTTTATGCAGTAGAGCCTTGAAAATCTCCAAGGAAGAAGACTGTGCAACTTCCCTGGGCAACACGATCCAGTATTTTACTGTCCTGATGGTGAAAAAGCTTTTCCTTACACTGTGTTATAGACAGAATTCTCTGAGGGATTTCTGCTCCTGGTTAAATATGCAAACATCGCGTTTATTGGCACCGTATGAACAAAACAAAACCTACACACTAAAGCTGATGCCATGTCCTGAGGGAGAAAAGCAAGGATGTTAACACAAGACTTTAAATACAGAATACAGATATGGGACCCTCAACTTAATACTGTAGTACAGTAATACTTTTATTTCTCTTTTGATGCTTGTATCATCAAAGCTCTGACACCTCTTACAATACCAAGAAACAGCATTGTAGAAATAAGGAGGAGCACAACGACTTCTTTGGAAAGTCCCGGCCCAGAGTTTGAAGAAGCTATGCAGACTGTATGCTGCACTGCAACTGCCTTCAAATTTAATTCTCCCTGTAAATTCCTATCAGGGCACACATTTTCAATGTTATGGGAGGGAAGATCCCAATCTCTTAACAAGATTTATCAAATTAGGATGGGAAACATGCAGAGACAAAAGGGTGACACAGGAATGAGTGTCCGAGATGACATCTGCCCACCCCGCTCTAAATCCAACCTGCTGAATTCTCTAGTTAGATAAAACAAAGCACATATTTTGCTTCGCCTTTGTCTAGTATTTAAATACAAATATTTGCAGTGATTCAAGTATTTTATCACCACTCCATAGAATGAGAATGACCCTTCAACCTGGTTTTCCCTTCAGATGGCAATATTTCTAATCAAAACATAGTTTAATTCATTATTTCCCTCCATTTTGTAATTCCTGATAAAAGCTGAGATGGTATTCATTACAAATGAAATCGATGATTTCAGATGCTATGAAGACCACACAGGCTTTCAAGTGTAAACTCATTTAACTTTACTTCTTACCTCCCATAAAAGCTATACCATCAACTCTTAAATCAGCCTGTCTTAAATACAGTAAGCCATACGGAAATGGCTCCAGAAAACAGTAAGAATGATGACAGTACACCAGAGCAAGGATGACAAAGCAATCACTAAAAAGAAGCCACAGAAGAATAGAGCATAAACAACTTCAGAAAGCTTTTGCACATTGAATACAGGCCCTTCCTAAACAAGTTCAGTAAACCACAGAGACCCTCTGACTGCAGAGGCTGGTTTACTTCAACTCAGCGCTCAAGTACATTCAAGGGTTTAATATATATGGGAATAATCACAGTACACATCTGAACTATGCAGCTCAAAACTTTATATTTAAGAGTAATACAAACCTTTTTGGTTTTACTTGTATTTCTTGTCCATCTAGGGAGAGAATCTGGCTGAAAACTTGCTGATATCTTTAGATTTCAATAAGGAACTGCTACTGGATGAAGCAAAATTTCAATCTTGTTTAAAACATCAAAGAAAACCTACTAGGGCTTTGCATAAAATATTGACTCTTCTGGGTTGATGATACATTGATACAGATGGTGCTTAATGTAAAGTCTGCACTTCAGAAGTATAAACTATACAATTATGTCCACTATATTTGGTAAGATGGGCTTGTATTGTTTTCTACTACCCAATTTCTATCCAATAAGCTATTCTGTTCTTTACAAGCACTTGCTAAAATTAGAGCCCCCTTGCTTATAGGAGGAAGTTTCACACTACTAATTCTGACATACCTTATATCAATCTTATTAATAATACATTTTGGTAGAGTTTCAGAAACATAACTCACATCTCAACTAAGTGTAGAAGGTCATATCATACTACTTGTGTTTGCTTTTTGACTGCAAATTATTAGCTGTTCTGCCTATTTGTCTAGGAAAGTATGAGAAGAGGGCCACAGGTGAATCAGCACGGAAGAGACTTAAGAGGTAAAGTTCAGAAGCACAGCAGTTTCCAGAATCTAACAGTTGCTTTTAAAAAGAAAAGCAGGTGTCAGATACTAGTTTGACACGTTAATTGGTACTTCAGTCAACCATGGTATTTCATACACCATTTAACTCACTATTCACTGCTATTTTAGGCTCAATGTCTACAGGAGCTCTAAAGAAAGATGTGGAAATTTTGAGCAGTAATACCTTTGCTTTGGCAAAGCTGGCAAACACAAAAGCTTAGCCAGGCTTAACTTTACATCTTAGAAGAAATTCCTCTGTCACGCATCCACTTTCTTTATCTGGAGGTTGGTAGATTGTATAAATATCATTTGGAGAGGACTGACTTAATGCATTACAACAGGCAGCTTTCCAAATGCAAAATTACAGCACAGTGCATACGCAGTTCAAAGGCAGCCACAAGAAAGGCCAGATTAGCTGTCTTTTAAACTCACAATTTCTTTTCAGATACAAGTCATTTTCTAACTCTAGGAAGTTACTTTTATGACAAGTCTGTTAACTAGATACTGCAGAAATGAACTGTGAAACTGTTTCTCTCTCTTGATTCTTTCTGTTGCCAAAGTAATGTTGGGAAAGTGGGGAGATGGGATTACTTGAAGGGGAAAAAAAAAAGAGAAATATCTTGTCCAATTTCTTTTTGTCATCAAGGACTCCAATATTAAAAAATGTTTTCTCAAATGTTTCCCTCAATCCCACCTTCTAAATACTGGCTTTAGGACAAAGCATAGAACCAACTTTAAAATGGATGCAAAGTAAGAACATCACATAATTAAATTTTATTAAAACATTTTCTCCCAGATCCCAAATTTGGCCAAAATTATCTCAGCCAATATTTGAGTTTGCTGAGCCCTTTTCTTCTCCCATCTTACAGATTTCACAGAGGGAAACCACTTACTTGTATCTGGAATGAACTTTCTTTCCAAACCTAACTGCAGACTGGCCCAGGAAAGCCCTACGTTCACAAGATATATTTACAGGAGTACAGCATTCACTCTTCTCAAAATCAGTCAGCCAATCATACCCAAACATTTGTATCTTTTGAATACAAAATCCACCAATTTCCTATTAAAACTTTTCATCTGTAACAACCGATATGGTTTTAACAGTAACGTACGATCTACTGAAATGAATCTGAGCCCAATTTACCAAACTGGCACTCTTTGGATTTGGTAAACAGATAAAGACCCTTGTTTTAGCAAACAGGATACTTAGGTATTTCCCATCCTTCTGTCAGCTGTGGATTCTCATTTAATATAGGCTGTCCCAGTTTATCAAGACAAAAATTGGTAAAATACAGAACACTTCCTACAACCTGTAGAAAAAAAGTCAGAGAATTGTCAGAAAGGTGTCAGTATTTAGGTCAGATTATCGGCAGCATTTCTAGAAATTCACACCACTTGGAACTCTTCCAGGTTTTTCCCCCGCTCTGTAGATATTTACAAATCATACACACCCACGCCTGTACCAATCAGCACTTTTTTTCCACTGAAGTGGCCAAAACGTGCTGAACTTTACTGCTATTACATCGATACAAGAAATTTAATGAGATTTTATTTTAATGCTAGTATTAAATATGTAGAATGAAGAGTCAGACCTACTGTTCAAGAGCATATAGTCAAAAACTTACACTAAAAGCTTCCTTAATTTTTTTAACAGAATTCGAGCTTGCTGTTTTACAGTCCTCTTCTAAAAGAACACTGGAGGGCTGAGATGAAAAACAAAAACACAAGTCAATGATTAAAAATAGCAGACAGTATAAAGAAGAGCTCCAAAATTACTGACGTACATAAAAGGCACAAAACAGGGAGTACAACTTCTACTTTTTCTTGACGCTTTAGTTAAATAGAGATATCTATGTTAATAATAATGATTTCCACAGTCCAAAATATCACACAGATCATTTCTCTCTTTTCTTTGTTATGGTCCTTTTTTTTTTTTCCCCAGAATAAGCAGTTTTATAACATTTATTTGATAGCTACCTGATTTGCAGCTATAGAAAAAAATATCTAGAATTTAGCTACTTAACAGTGTAAAATTTCAGTATTACCACTACAACCCTTAAAGTACCTGAGGCTTAAGACTGAAGTGTGTTTTTTCTTGTTCATCTCTCTGCTGCTCTTCATATTTGTGAACTAAATTAAAAACAAAATCTTCGATTTCTTGATGATACTGCCTGCAACAGAGTAAGGAAGCATAAAAAGGTGAAGAAAAGAGCAGGACTTAAATATACAGAAAGTATCTTTTGAAGCATCTGCCATTTACTACTTCAGGATTTACACAGAGGGCAGTCATTTCTCAACTGCGAAGCAGGGAGCAATTAATGCACTATATTTACCAACAACACTGCAGAAACTTTTATTCAGGAGTTCCAAGGAGTCACACCTCATTTTACAATAAATATAGACATTGCTACTGAACACAGGAGAGCTCTTGTCTTTTGCTAATTCCTACCCTTTCTCCTCTGCAAACTAACAAGCGTACGTTACTAAATATGACATATATACTTTGGGCAAACGTATCCAAACAAAACTAATGTCTGGCTTCCTATCGGGATTTTTTATTGAAAAGCTGAAGTACTTACTTAGAAATTACATTGTTCATAAATAAAATCTGCAACAGAGGCCCATCGACTTTTGAGTTGTCCACTGAAATTCCACTACAAGAACAGAACAGATATAGAAATGGTTACTACATCAATTTTATTGTAAATACGCCCTATTCAGTTGTCACAGCAAAGAGTCTGCATTCCAAACAGAAGAATGTTTGGCCAATGCAAATTCTATTATTTCAGGAAGTTCCTATCATCTTAAACAAAAACCCTCCTCCTCTGAGCAAAGTATTTTGTGGCTTGTTGTGAGATGGAAAGAACACAAAACAGAATACAGAAGCCTTCTTCTAAGAGCATGCAATAAAATACAGTAAACAGCATTAAGATCCATCTCACAGTGCCATCTAATGACTAGACACTACCTGGAAAACAAGAAAACAGTTCTCTTACTTACGTAACTATTGTAACGTACTTGTTCTTGCTGCCAAACCTTACAAAAAGTAAAGCAGCCTTTCCTTAAAGGCCACATCACAAACAACCGAATGTAAATATACGCATACATATATATACACATATATAAATAGAATAATACGAACGAAGTTCTTGACACTGAAGTCTAATGGACTGTGTAAGAATGGTGTTGGACAGAAGCACTATAAGTGAGCAGTAACGTACCTAGGGCGAGTCAGAATATTCAGCTTCCTTTTAAGTTCTTGATGTTACCTTCTCGTTAAGGAACACTGCTTCCTTCAGAAGACACAACAGCACCTTAACCAATTGCAAGGCTAAATAAGAAAACACCTAACAAAAACTGCACAGAACACTGCCTGAATTGTCAGTGTCTTTTTGTATTTAAAAGACCAAAATACTTCACAAAAGGGTGAGCAGTGAGATGTCTGTAAATAGAAAACTAACTGCAAAGAGGACATCTCAGATGTCAAGCTGCTGGTGTCCATCCCAACAGCTCCTCAAGAAACCATTTGGCAGTTTAAATTTTTTTCTAGCGCTGTTAAAAATGGATTTTCGAAGTGAACGCATAACCGTTCCTCTTCTTCACGAAAGCAGAAAGGAGGAGTGCAGTGTTAGGCGCTTTAACTTGTTCCAACACTCAAGAACTCAACAGCACCATAGCCAAGAGGAGAAGGGCACACTGAGGCCGAAGTGAGAGAAAAATCCACGGGCTGAACCCGAAGAGAACCGCGGGCAGCGGCCCCTCACAGGCTCACAGACCCGCAGCCCCGCGCCCAGCCCCACGGGCTGCGCGGGAGCATTGCAGGGCGCGAAACCTGGCCCGGAAGGGATCCGGCGGCGGGAGGCAGCCCCCCGTCCCTGCCCACCGCAGGCCCCGCCAATCCCGTTAGGATATTCTCCGCCCGCAGCCGCCGCACCGTCTCCTCGCAGCCCCGCAGCCGCTCTCGCAGCTCTGAGAAAGCTTCCTCGCGGCCCTCCTCCTCCTCGTCCACGCTGAGGCGAGGCGGCGGCGGCCCGTCCTCCTCCTCGAGCTGCTCGAACAGCTCGCGGTCCCCGAAATCCACCTCGGCCGCCATCTTAAGCCGCAGCAGGAAGGGCGGGGCGCGAGGAGCGCCGGAAGGCCGCCGAGGGGCGAAGGGCGCCGCGCGCCCTATTGGGAGCAGCAGTACCACGGCCCCCAGCACGCACTGCGGCCAGGCCGCCAACGCCGCGCCGTGCCCGCTGTGCATGCTGGGAGCTGTAGTTGAGTGGAGGACGGGTTTCGCGAACATGGGAGGCGCAGCCTGCAGGAACCATCTGCGGTGCCATCTGCCTTCCCGCCTTTTTCTTCTTTTTCTGGAGAGAGCAGAAACAGAGCAGCACCAGCAGGGCGCAGCACTGCGCCGCTTCTTTCCACAGATCGCCCACAGTAAGCTGCATCCAAACTGTCTGTCAGGCACTGCCCTGCATATTCGATAGGCCCAGATTAAGGTATCCTTCCACTACACGTTTATGTAACACAAAAGCAGGGTGTTTTAATAGATTCTATTAAAAAAGAACACCTAACACTTGCCCGTACTTCAAGAACTCTGAATAGTGAAAAAAAAATTAGCCCAACTCACAAAAGGAGCAATGAGTTCAGCATTCTTCAGCAAACTCCTCATTTTATGAAAACTATACTTCAAAATAGGCAGAGCAAAACAAACGCTCTATTTCTGACTTCCTTTGAGCCCTTCCTGAGTTTTTCCTTTGAGTTCTGCCCTAAAGACAACTTGATTAACATAAAGTAAGACCTTAGAGAAAAAACTTCTTTATTATTAACCAGGTTTTTGCGCTGGATTATGTGCCTAGTGGCCCAGACTGCTAAATAACATCTACACAATGTTTCTTTCATGTTTCAAGAATCGAAAATAACTGTACAAGGTTAAAGTACAAAAGTACACAAGACAGTGGACACCAAATATCCATGTATGAGTTCATCCCATCTGCTGCTTGGTTTGAAAAGTAGAACTTTAACTAAAAAATACTGTCCTTCTATATTTCTGTCAAGTTTAATGGAAGTGGGTATAACCTGATTACAACACTAACACCAGTATCACTGATCTGATATTTACAAAAAAAATTGTATTTATCAATAAATTAAAGTCAATGCAACACCCATGCAAGCTAGAATGCTAGCTTTTTGGTGAACAAGGACCCAACATTTGAACAAGAACCTTCCAAAGTCCCAAACTTTAAAGTTGTTTGTATTCAAACTGCATCCATTCCTCGCATTGAAGATGTAAACCCCAATCCCATTCCTCTTTGCGTATGTGTCTGTGATCTCGCCATTTCATACTGTGCATCTAGATTTCTGAAAACCTCTTCCTGTTGTTTCAGCGTTTTGTAGCTCTCTTCATCAACTGAACTACAGCCAGCTTCATCCTCACTCTAGAAAGCAGAAGAAAATAAAGCATTAGCTTTGTAGGAGGTGGTATTTTCATATGCTACAACTGCCTAAACTCCTTGTAATTCTGAATTCTTCAGAGCCTTTTAAAACAACAGGAATCTGCTTTTGCTGCTGTAACAAGTCCAGTACAGCCTTTGCTCTCACTGCCAAAAAATGTTCAGAAGCCTTCAAAGTCCTCTTTTGAATCCATTCAAATAAACACCTCCATTTAATTACCTATACAGAGCTGTCATGTATGAGCATTCATTAGATTATGAATATTGGTTACACTTAGGACTGTTGTCACAGAGCATAACAGAAGCAAAAAGTATCATGAAATTCTAGACTTGGAATTTAATTTAGAAACCTCCTGTGATCTTTAATGAGAAATAATTTGTTTTTAATTAGATCACGCAGTAACCAGTTAGCCTACCCTTACTGATTTAGGCACCCTTTAAAATTAAAAACCAAATCCACTATAATAAATTTAACTACACGTTCAGAACTCTTTACCTTAATGCCCATCAGTTTTCTGAATTTGACATTTTGGTCCTTGTTTCCAAAATTTAATTTTTCCCATATTTCTGCAGACTGTGATTTATCCTGTGCAAGTCAAAAAAAAAGAAAGATTTATCACCTTTTTAAACGTATTTCTGTTAATACCACAATATAGTAGCAAGCAAAGAAAAGCTGTATTAAAAATCAGACTGTGTGTAGCTGCAGCAAAGCCAGAGGCAAAATATTTCCAATGGCATTCTTGCAGCATCCCCACAGAAACTTTTTGTGAGGGAAGTGTGCTTAACCACGTTTCAAAATGAGGTACGTTCTTTACTTGAGTAGACTGTACTCATTTCCATTAAGTTTGGGAACAATGTCAGAAAACATGCCTAAAATTATGGAAAAGAAAATACGACTCTACAGTGTTACCAGCGCTTCTCAGTAAAGAGAGACCATCCACATCTGATATTCAGTGGCAAGTTTCGTTTACTAACAAAATCAACATAAGGATCCAGTTATACTTCCTAAAATTTACAGAGTCAGGCATAATCCTAAGGCTTATGTCACTAGCATTTGTCACTGAACATCTAGGCTTCTTCATGTAGGCAGTTCAGAAATGCAAGATGTTTTCAAACAAGTTTTATGAAAGTAAGAAAATACATTACCCCTTCCTTTTTGCCTTGCCAAAGCATCTTTCGTTTCTTCTCTTGCTCTGCAAATTTCATTGGATTCACTGCTGCCGGGTTATAATAGCTAGGCACAGCTATTCCAGTCTCTGCTAGTGCTTTCGCTTGTAGTGCTGCCATTTGAGCTGCCATTGCTATCTGAGGAGTTACTTGTGTTCCCGACGCCAGAAGAGCAGCAACATTAATAACAGAACCTCCAGTGGCCGCAGCTGCTAAAGAAAGCAATGGTAAACTGCTATCAGCTAATAAGTTCAGTCATTTTTTCTCCCCCAGAAAACCCACTTTCATTCATAGCAGTAAATTGGAAACAATGAAAACAAAATATATTATGATATTTATAAGAAACAAGTCTCCAACACATTTTAGAAAGCCAGAAGTATCATAACTCATGCTTTCAAATACCCTTGTGTGGGTAACAGCTTTCAAACTCTTGCTTAATGATGCATTTGGGGAGGGTCCAATGACCACTAGAACCAGCCTAACAGACATTTTAGTTTTGGTTTTTTTGGTCTGATCCCTTTCCACCCCTCCATTTCCTTGTTCTACTTGTGTTTCTTACACATGGATCAAATGAACAACCTGACAACCTGTACATCAGCTGGACAGGACCGTAACACTGTACATTATTGTCCCCTGGAGGATTTCAAGCAACTTTCAGGTATGGTACTAAGGGATACAGTTTAGTGGGGAAATACTGGTGCTAGGTGGACAGATAGATCTGATGATCTTGCAGGCCTTTTCCAACTCTGGTGATTCTACGATTACTTAAACACTCAACACATAAGCCTGCATTATCTTCCACCCACTTTATTCTTCAGAAATTAATATACATGGATTACCTGCAGCCATTTCCTGTTGCTTTTGTTTTTCAACCATTTCTTTCTCCCTCTGTTCCTGCAGTTTCTTTGCTCTTTCCAACCTAGAAAATACATGAAAAACATATGAAAGTATTTAGACATGCAAAACCAAAGAGGAACAGATCATTCATATCACATACCACTAAAATAGTAATAATTTCTGACCTTCTGGCTAATGCTTCCTGTGCATCCATAGCTGTATTTCGACCTCGAAAAGGTGGCGGACTTGGACTCCGGCTATGACTCCTGCTGAATCTGCGGGGCTTTTCAATCCTTTTCTTTCGCTCCCTGTAACCAAATTTAAGACAGTTGCTAAAACAATGAATCTACATTTAGTAGAGCATTCAATCACGACTCAAAAACTAACTTGGAGAGTTTTCAAAAACATCTATCACAGACATTATACTACAACAGTGCAACGGTCACACTTACACAGTAAAGTTAAAACTGAGTTTTTTCAACTGCAAGCTCTAACAATATGTAATTCCAGGTACTTATGCACCAAGTGAAAGGGTAAAAGAGATTTTTATTCTAACTCCTGGCAAGAAAAAAGATCACATAGCTTTTTGTATGTCAACTGCAAGAAAACTAGAATAGATCAAGGCGCAAGAAGGCTTTAAAACAAAAGATACAACAGCATTACAATTATGCTAGAAGTGAATACTGTAAATAGCCCTGAGTCAAGAGCTCGAATAATACTCAGGGGAATTGCTGTTCTTCTACTTCTGGTATATTTGTCACTAGATGTTCTCTGAGCTGTTTGAGTGAAGATATCAAACTAGACAGGAGAGCTGTTTTTTCTTACATGTTCTGGAGAAGGACACTACCTGTGCAGAGGACTACAGTGCATGCCTTAACTGAAGGCTGACAAATGATCTGTTCAAAAATATTTTTAAACAAAACACCAAAATATCCATTGCATCTATCACTTAAAAACCTTCTCTCAAGTAAAAGTTGCTCTTCAGACATACACACCTAGTTTCTTTTAAGCAACAGCCACTTAAAATACATAGAAATATCACTAGCAGTTGTTATGGTTGTTTTTTGCTAAGATCATTAAGAACAACATTACAAGAGATAAAAGTCTTATCGTTTTTTAGGCCTCTGACTGATGTTCTGAATAAAAGAAGTCACCAATTCTGGATGCATCCAATGTTGAAATTACAAGAGAATTGCCAGATTTGCCATCAACACTAAGTTAAAATGCACAAAAGACATTTCTGCCATTTTTTACTTAAAAGTTATGAACCATCTGTGATAGTGACTAACTTGAGTAAAGCCACTGTAAATGGCATTCATCTATTCCATTTCTTCTGTTTGCAACTTGTGCAGCATCCACAAACATGAAATGCAGTCTGAAGTTACAAAAGAGATCCTTGTTTACATGACAAATCTGGTAGAATACAAAGGAAGTGAGACTTATCTTTTAACAGAAGACGACAAGATGCAGATTCAGGCACTGGGAAGTGACAGATCTGCATTCCTGAGATAAGATGTAATGCATGTTTCAAAGATACCTTCATTTTTGCCGTGAGGACTATTGTAGTTTGGTCTTGTCTTTGGTCTGATGCTTTACTGCACTGGTAAACATCAAGGAAATAAATATTTGAGCTTTTCTATTTAAGTACTTTCATTTGAAACAAGCAGAAGATGTCATGTTTTCCATCTTGTATTTAATCAATGCAACAAAACTGCTAGAAGGGTCTATGGGCTCAGAGAACAAAAAGATTACTTTAAACACTAGTGAAGACAGATGACTTGAAAAAGCAAGTTGAGTTTGAAGTCTGAAGTTGTGCAAAGAGCCGCCAAGGTAAGGTCAAACTACTATTCAGAAATGCCACCATCACAGCCTGTGAACTGCAACACAGGAAATACCGCGTCTCATGAACGAGGGAATTCATTTCACGGTTGCGTTTCTGCAAGCTGCATTTCTACATCATGTTTATCTGGATTGAGAAGAGCTTTCCTTGACCTATAATTACTGTTCCAAAGACTTCACCTGAGCCCAGAGCTTGATGTCGTGGTTCTGGCTACTGTTCAGGAATCATACCTTGCTTATTTTCCCTCCCTAATATCTGCGAGACAAAACAACTCTTAAGTGGATTCCTGCAGCGCGTTTATCTATCACTAGCCACTGACACACAGTTCCAGTTGAAGAAACTCCTACACCATGACCATCCCTTACTGCTTCCTACAACTGCTGTTCTGTTTCAGGTCAATTTGAATTCTACTGCGGAAGTAAAAAAAATAATTCTGAGACGTGAAATTTTCACTGAGCCATTAAATAGAGAGTTCAAAGTGACATTTTAAAACTTTAAATGTACACTACATATAATAACTGGAAATAACAGGAAACCAAAGCCTTACAAACCATGCTAAAGGTAGCTCAGATACCAGTAAGCATCAATAATGTGTGTATACCAGTCTACTCACCCCAGCTGAAAGTTTGGTAGAAAGTGCATGGCAAAATAAAATCTGACACAAACCATGTAATTCAATATGTTCCTCCAAAAGATAAGTCTTCTGAACATTTTCTCAAGTGTTGTTGTAGCATTACATTCTTAAGTCTCCAATGGTCCACTGTAATACTGAGTGGTCATACCTAATGTCTTTAATTTAAATGCAATTTGAAATACACTGGTAAGAATGTTACTAATTAAACTGGAACACTGGCAACACATTCTTGGGAGCTTTGAGAGGGCACCAATTTGCATCCAAGATACTTTTTTAATTTTAGACCAACAGAACGGAAAACACCCTGTCCTCAAATAAGCTCACCCTGTCCTCAAATAAGCAATGTCATATTTCAACTTATTAAGAAAATCCTTCATGGGGTTAAGAAGGCAGAGGTGGCACATGCAAATAGACTGCAAACTCTACAACAAAACAATGAATCACCATCTGAAAAACATTAATTCCTGTACAGGGAAGAAAACCTCAACTACAGCACATAGACACCGAACAAGCTAATAAGAACCTACTCAGCTGGTCTCAACCTGTGCTTCTAGAACTTAAGCTTAAGGAAGAAACGAAAGCACCCAAGAGAGTGAGAAAGAAGTGAAGATGATAATAATCTCATGATGAACTTACAAAAAAGGCTTGTAATCACCAACAGAATAGTACATAGATCAATCAGTCCATCTGACTCTCAGTTCACCCACGTACTGCACTACCTACACTAGTTCTACAGAAAAGATCCACAAATGTCTAAATTAAATTTGTTGAGCTGGTCAGGATTAGCAGATACACTGATCAGACGCTCCACCAGCCAGTCGTTCCCAGTTCAGCTTTCATAACATATACACTCACAGAAAAAGTGGTAATTAAAACAGAATTTTTGTAGTAGCATTCTGCCAACCACACCACTCTCATACAAAACATATGAAAGTATTTCCTGCATCTTATTCTATTTTTTTCCTACTTAAGTATCATTTCTATTTAAGATAGTAAACTCAGCTGCGATATAAGAAACTGAAAGAACTTTAACTGTCATACTGCTCAAAATGATGTTTTCCTCCTAAATTATACTTCTAGATAACCAATATAGCTGAGGAGAAAAAGCAACCACAGCTACACTGAACCCCAGCATTCTTTTATACAACTGTACCCCACAGAGCATTCAACCCACTGCCACCAAGCATGTGTGGAAGTTGACACTTACCTGCTTCTGCTCCTAGTTCTGCTTCTACTTCTGCTTCTGTGTCTGTGTCTGGATCTTGATCTAGAACGAGACCTCACACGGCGCTTTCTCTCTCTGCTGCGAGATCGGGATTTTTTCCTATCACGACTTCTACTACGATGACGTCTGAAACACAGGTCCAAAATCCCTCCTGTTTAAATTCGTCTTTTACCTAAGGACTTATGTTCAGGTTTGTCACGGGCCTAAATGCATTAGGCAAGGTGGAGGGGACTGTAAACATTTAACAGTCCATGCCTGGAACAGTTTAGAACTAGGAGTAATCACACACTACCAACAGCCACAAGCGATTTATGAAGAGTTTAAGTAAATAATCACTCAAATACAGCTGTTTTTGTTTGTTCATTAAAGTGTGTATCTAGAAACAAACATATGGCCAAAATAATCTGATGTTAAAGCCTAAAATTCAATGCAAGATAACTTCCCTCCTCCCCATGGTATTCTAGTACCTCAGAGAAGAGACGCCCAGATTTCAGCTCATGAGTCATACAGAGTCCTTCAGTACATTATCAGCTGAAGCCTGTTCCTTTGCTGTCATGTTTGTTACAGACCACCCCAGCATGAGCAGAACTGATTGAAAAGTTCTTCTGGCAACACAGTTTGCCCCAACCACCTCTATGACCTTGAGTGTGTGCTGGGTGGCCTACTGTGCAAGGAAGCACAGACAGCATCGTCTCCGGGTAAACAACTGGTTTAGGAGGCACAAAGCAGTGACAGCTAAGTTTTTAGTGTCTCTCCCATCAATGTCAATAGGGGATATTTAATATATTCTATCTTGCAGGTTTTCCAAGCTCTGTTATTAAGTTATAAACCTGAGTTAACATTGAGGTATGACCTATAAAAATCATTAGGTGCACTCAGTAACTTTACCCAGAATCAGTACAGAAAAAAAGACAACCAGCAGCAAATACACTGTCCACACAAAACTAGAATATACAATATAAAGTGATGCTTTAGAGTTAAATCAGGTCAGCAACGTTGCTCAGTTGTACTTCACAGCCCACCCAAACTTTCAACACTTTTTGTGAACGTATTTTAAAAAAACAAAGATTAATCATACAAACAACTGACCTTTCACGAGACCTGGATCTTGAATGACTCCTCCCTCTCGATGACTTTCTCTCTTTGCGTTTATGTCTATCCTCACCATTTTCGGATGAGTTTAGGCTTTCTCTTCCCTTGTCAGAAGAATGTTCTTTGTCATTGTGGTCTTCAGATTTGTGCTTCTTGGAGGACTTCTCTTTGGATTCATGTCTTCTTGCCTGTTTTAAGAAGAAGTTGGTTCTTTCAGGAAAATAGTGCAACAAAGAGAGTTAGTATGGGTATCAGAAGATAAAAAATGATAAGCTGTGATGCAACATTAGTAACCTTAGGAGTGTGACTCAATCATGAGTGATGGCTATTTTACCTAATGCCACCACCTACCCAATGTTGCAAGTGTACACTATCATTTGTCCCCCTTTTCCCTCCTCCCCACTACAGGATTTTTAAAAGCATCCATCAAGGTATCTTTACAGCACTTCCATGAGTTCACAGCATTATAATAAGAACAACTAAATCACTGTTTTCATTTCCAAATGTATACTCTTTACCTAGCTTTAAGTATCTGACAATTTAAAAGATATATATAGACACACAATCACATCTGTAATTATTTGTCTAAATCTACCATGTAGAAAGAACTATTAGAATCCATACATATAGTTGCAGACATACAATCTATTGCTTTTGCAACTAAAATATTCCTCTATCAGCAGATAATCGTCTTCTAGAACAAAACTCTCTTCAGTAACTTCCAACAGTTTGTAAAAAGCAAAGCAATGAGTTGCATGGTTGACATCCTATTTACAGTATTTAAGTCTAACATCACTCCAAAACCTCCCACAGTAGGTCTAACTTAAAGATATGCTGCTCCACCATACTGCAATTTCCTCCTGCAGTGTCTCTTAAAAAAAAAAAAGATTTCTTTTTATAGCTGCAATGCTAAAAATACTTAGCAAGGTCAGGCCTGATTTTTGCCAGTGTTTTCCTTAGAGACTAAGTCATGACATCAACACCTTTTCTTAATATATCCAGTTTATTTTCAACTCTTTCTAGCATAGCCCACTTAAGTCTTACATTTAATGTTTTTCTTCCAAGTCACAATTTTATGATGATGTATGAATTTTAGACTAAAGCTTGATTCTTTTCCATTTTCTTGCTCATCTAGATCTGTTTTACATTAAATACTTGTAAAATCTTCCTGTAGTCTGGAGAAGATGCTGTAACTAACTCATATCCACGTAGATCAACTCCTTATTAACACATTCCAAATTCTAAATATATTCAATTATATTATATATATCACATATATATTATATACATCACATACATATATTACATATATCACATATAGATGTGATACGTTAAGATACCTTATCTCCCTCCTACTAGGGTATTTTACTGCCACTCCCTGAAGAACTACTTGCTACATAAAAACACGTGAACAGTGTAGGATGTTACTTGTATCTTACTTTTTGAAGTATCTATTCATCTAAGTAGCTGCTCTGTTACATACACTGAAAAGAATTACTGATATTCAGTATTTAGTTCTACAGGCAACCAGTTTCACCTTGTAAATAATGAAAACAGCAAGTCTACCACGGGACACAGTTAAAACCCTCAAAGTGTAATTTACAAAGTGTTAAACAAACTGTTTAAGATTTGATCTAACAGAATGCTAAAAACACTGGACAATTTCAAACATTCTTTTCAGAACATAAGTTTGTTTTTTTTCGATGATTTTTTTTTAAACCAGTCTTCCAGGCACACACTTAGTAATAAACACCATTATATCCCATAACGGATTTAAGATACTTTTAAGGGAAATATGAGTTTGAATGACTAATAGTTACCTTATCATGAAGTAGGCTTATAATTTTGCTATCTGAGTCTGCAGCGTCTTCAGTTCAGTCTCTTCGCGCATTAGCACGCTGAGTATGATTTATTATAGAAATGTTATCATGTGAGCTAAACAATATATTCATTTTCACAAAAACTCTCCTAGATTATTTTTCCTTCTCTTTAATTTTTATTTTTTTAAAAACAAAACAGAGCTTCCATTGGAATCGGGGAAGGAGAAGTTCCTGACCCAGGTTAAAGTTTGAAGTCCCTCGTCTGACCCAGCCTGCTACTGCCCCACAAGGCTTGAGCTTCCTTTCTGTTTTGATGGTCCTGGTTCATTCATTTCATCTCTTCTCTGGTGCGTAAGCCAGTTACTGCCAAAGCATTACTGCATCCCTGTGTATATATTTAGTAATTATACATATATATTTTTCTTTAAAAAAAAAAAAAAAAGAGACAGCCTTCTGAAATTTTTGCTGCTACTGTCATGTTTTCAGCTGACCAGCTTGTCTGTCAGGCTATGACAGTCTTTACAGTTAAAGGATGCAATAAACAGACCTCAGTCAGGTGGATAATTGCTTTTAATATTCTTAAGTAAACTGGAACATATTATTCGAAGCCCAGAACACTAGACAGGAATAAAGCCACCCCAGGCTTTTGGTTAATGGAAGCTCTGTGAAAGTTATCAAGAACACCATTCTACTTCTCCATACGAACTCTTTCAATTGGCTGTTTCCACCAAAAAAAAGAAAAGAATTTAAGTTACTAGCTTCTGAAAGTGATTTGCTATAAAACTATTACCTTGTCAACATGATGGCTGCAATCATGCTTCACTATGAAAGGATCTCCATATCCATTTTAAGCTTAAAGTTTCCAATTTATTGTACTTACCATAAAAGTCACTTATATAGGTTTACATATGTGCATTACTACAAGATACTTCATACATGTACTGTACATTTACCTAATCACTACAAAGCGTTAATTACCTCTTTGCTTCTGCTCCGGCTTCTGTGTTTTCTTCCTTCAGCATCTGGAGAAGAAGATATTCTTTGTCATTTACAAAGTTAAAGAAACGATCAGCTGACCATAATCTCTCAAGTTCCTTTCAGTTACTCCACACAAAGCCAAAAAGAGACTTACAACACCAACAGTACTATTTGAACATCTACTGCAGAAAGTGAATTCTAACCACTACAGCTCTTTCATTGCATTTAAGCTCTAACAATGATAAATAAACCCATGTCATACTTAAGTGATGTTCTACTTTTTTGGCCAGTTAATTTCATTTTTGTCTAACCAAACATAATTAAAACAAAGACAGAGTAGAATGGTTTTCTGGGTTTGTTTTGTTTCCTGGAACCATTTTACTATTAGCCACCTCACTGTATCTTCTGAATACTAAGATGACCTTCCTCCTCAAGACTTCATTATTTAAACTTTCAACAAAATGCATTTAAGATGCAAAATCAAAATTAACAGCTTTTTTTCAATTTCATAATGTTAATAGAACAGTTAATATTTTGTTTTTCAAAACGTACTAAAGAGATTGAGTTCCACAAGCATACACAAAGTAATTGTATGAAAGCAAAAAATAACAACAAAAAAACCCCACCAGAACAGTACTAAGCAACTTTGCTTATCTGAAGATCATACCTGACTTCCGCCTTCTCTCCCTCGACCGTGAACGCGATCTTGAATAGTGATGCTTTGATGTTCTGGGAGAACTGGAGGCATCTGATTGTTCCTTTTTCTTCTCCCTTTCTGGAGAGGACTTTTCTGGGACTACTCCATCGCGTTCGGTATCACTACCCTACACACAAGGACAGAATGTTTAAGAATCAAAACTTTACGATTTAAAAACAAGAAAACCATTTACTTAGTACTTCCTCTGATGACTTTTTTTCCCTATGGAGTCAACTCCATGAGTTGCCACCTCATTATCAGTTAGGCAATAATTGGACAGACTGGCAGTGAACTGGGTAACTGCAGACTGATTTTTCAGAACTTAAGAACTAATATATAGTAAACATTTTGCTCTCCCACTCCGTTAAACCACACCTTAATTTTTCATGAGATTTTTAGGGCTTAGAATAGAATTAAACACTGATCACTGTTTTTTTTTTTTCTCCTAAACAATGTTGTTTATAGGTCAGTTATCCTCCAGGCTCTCTTTTTCCCCTCCATCTAAGGTTTTCAAAAGACTCTGCTAGCTTAAGTTTTAAAGGAATTTTGAGATTTCCATGAAACGACATTTGACATTACTTGAGAAGGATAAGGAAAATACCAGCTAACAGCCTATCTTAATTGGGTTCTTAAAAGTACTCTCCAGCTGCCACATTTACTGCTCTTGCTTTCTGTACACATTGCTGTTTATTAATACTCTTGTGCTCTTTTGGCCCTAGAAAAATAGAACAACAACAACAACAAAAAGCTGACAGACTTCAATGAAACTATTCTTAATTCCTCAAGAACTGGTGGAATGGCCACAAGACTTCAGTGCATCGGTGCCTCACCCAGTACTTCGGACAGACCTAAAGACAGCTGTAATTTAGGTGCAAAGCAAGAAGTTCATAATTATCTTCAAGTTTTTTTTTTTAAAGGAAAAAAAAAAATCACGTTAAGTGATTCTGTAAACAGGAGAGGTATCTT
The DNA here is from genome assembly GCA_016647715.1 of Pavo muticus. Classification (NCBI taxonomy): domain Eukaryota; kingdom Metazoa; phylum Chordata; class Aves; order Galliformes; family Phasianidae; genus Pavo; species Pavo muticus. The sequence goes on from JACDJE010000004.1 coordinate 4,773,476, forward strand.
TTTCCAGGGGGGAAAAAGGGTGAGCTTTCTCCAGGAGTTTTTTGTTGTTGTTGTTCTGTTTCACTATTGGTCAGATAAGAACAAAAAATATCAGATTTGATGCAAAAGAAAACTGCTTAAAAGTTAACTAGAAAGAGCTTTATCATGCTAGAATCTATGTTTTCCCTGCACTTCCAAGACAAATAACTTCAGAAAAAAAACAAATCGTTTTGGTTTTTGAGCTACTCTCGCTGATTCAACTCGGCGATGGGGCAAACACCCTTACACCAGGCCACAAAAATGTGAAACGGGAGCAAAGCCACATTCTGCCTATATATGAAACGCTACATCGTTTTTAGATTCTAAACAGACAACTACAACAGAGAAGTTTCACAAAGAAGTTAATCATAAAAAGCGGGCAAGGAGATAACAATAAACGCAAAAAGATGCTAAAACACGGGATGTTAAGAAATATAATGAAGAAAGTTGCATGACCCAGAAGTGAGGAGGGCCCGACCCCTCCCCCCACCCCCTGNCTCCCCCCACCCCCTGCCCCCAGAGTCTGAGCCCTACGATTCTCTGGAGCAAAGCCCTCTCCCACAACCGCAGTACACCTCTCCCAGGCCAAGAAATGATAAAACCGAAGCCACAAGGCCTCCTCAGTTCTCCCCAAGCTCGAAAAGACGACGCAGAAACTTCTAGAAGCGGGAAGAAAAGTACTGGGCGAAGCGCGGCCACCCCCTCCCCGAGGCCCATCATGGCGGCGGCGAGCGAAGGAGCGGCGAGCGCCATTTTGTCTCTCCGCGCACAGAGCTCCAGACCCACTCCTTCCCCAGCCGCACTCTTCCCTCCCTGATTACTGCACTCCACGCTTCGGCTCCCTGCAAAAATCGCTGCTTACCGCCATGACCGAACGCCCGGGCTGCTGCTCTCCTCAACAGCCCCCTCACAGCGACGCAGTCACCTCAGCAGCGGCGCGCACGAACCGAGGCAACGCACCCCACCCTCCCTCTACCCGTCAGGTGCCCGGATGTAACAGCGGGCGGGGGCAGGCAGCGGAGCGAGGGGCCGCAGTGCATGCTGGGAGGCAAGAACAGCCTGGCGGTGTCTTAGCAACGCGAGTGCGCTCGCGCGTTTGGATGAAGTTTGGCCCAGGCCGCGACCTGTAGTGGCAGCCGCGCTCCCGCCAATTCGAAAGTCTAAGGCGGCTGAGCGTGCTGGTAGGTTAGCGGCTTCTGCGCTGCGGTGAGGGGACAGGGGGGTAGATTGCGGTCCAGGGGGTGTCTGTGTGACGAGGAGAGTTCTCTGTCACTGAATTGTACTCAGCGTACGGCACAAAATCTCTCCTCCCTCGGTTGTATTCAGCCGGGCCTGCCCTTGAGATCAGCTGGGCAAGAGAGTTCCATTACTCTTGTGATATACATTTTGTCTTTTTTCAACGTGCGTATCCCAGTATCCTTCCTCCTAGAGGCAGAACCACAACAGAGCACTAAGGCCAATGATCTATAGGCAGTTGTCTAATTTTCTTAAAGCTCTCTTTCTTATATGATTATCATAGGTGAGAATGTGGAATGATATCGAAATTCTGCTGAACGATGACACAAGAAGAGAACAGCTCTCTGTGTGCTTAGGCCAGGAATGTGGCAGTGCCTTATACCAAGTGGACTCACTGCTTCAAATAACATCTTCAGAAAAGGTAGAATTTCTCAGAGCTGTGTTCTGTTTCCTCACATATGTGAGGAATATTGTCATATTTCTGAAGTGTTTCAGTTATTATGTGTAACAATCTTTTCCTTCTTAGGTCTCGGTTAATCCTCAGCTGTATGCGTGCAGCTCAAGGGATGGCAGCATTATTGTTGTTGACAGGTCGGTGGTACTTCTCGACAGCATGGGACAGGCTTTGCAGCTGCACATTCAGTTTGGTAAGTTCACTACTTTAGAATTCAGCTCGAACTCAAAACTAAATAAAAAAAAAAAGAGGTGCTCTTCTTATATAGGAAAGCATGTCAGTTATCTTGCATATCTATCTGCCCTGTAAGATAAGCTGTTACGACAAATAACTAATTAATGAAATGGGATTCTGTATGTCATTAACCAAGTATTCCTGTACAACTTAATTAGAATGCTTGTTAACTTTTCACTACAATGGGAATAGTGGAGAGCAAAGCCACTCATTCTGTGCCCTTTCTTGTACTTAGTTTTATCAAAGTAAATACCTTTGTAGAAATCTGGAATGCTGTATTGCCCACCTTCAGTGTTTCAAATATGCATGTCTGCTAATAAAAAAAATCTTAATAGTTGACATCGTGGCATGGAACTTTTCAGATACTAACGTGGATGTGGTTGGTATGTGTCAAGAAAAACAGTTCCTTGTGGTTGGTGAGAGAAGTGGCAACATCCATCTTATTCATATTCCATCAAAAAAAACCTTGCTGACTAAGGTACAGTAATTTTCTATCCTAACTTTGTTCCAAATCGTTTTTTCTCAGGGTTTCTTGTTTTTTGTTTGTTTTGTTATTGATGTTTTTGTTTTTCTTTCTTTCTCCCATATATCTATATAGAAATATTCTTGTGTTTTGAACAAGTCTTTTAGTTTGAACAAACAACCAACCTAAGGGGACATTTTTGTTGCTATAAGTAACAAGTTATACACAAGGAATATTATGTATAAGTTACTTATAGTATGTTGTGTACAAATATACAACAAGGAATGTTACATATAAACCATGAGTTCTTCATGAAAGAAAAAGGATTAAAATTTAAACTGGTGAACAGTATTTCAAATGATTTTTTTTTTTTCAAATGAAACTCACGAATATTGATTCATTGATTCCATCTTAGATTTTGGTTGAAACATCTTCAAGTGAAAAGACCTACTTAAATCTCTTTATCGAAAGAGATACAGCAGTTGCAGGTAAGTATTTTGATGACTTTTCTTGCCTCATTTTTTATGATCTTGTTCCTTTTTAACATCTCTAAAGTGAAGGGTACAAAAAAGATAAGCAGATGCAGTTTTACTCTGCATTGCAAATGTTAGATGTGCTTTTTGATCAGTGGACCTTATCTGAATGTCTTTGAAAATTTTGGAAAGACAATCACTTTCAGAAAGATGTAAAATCATATTGCTTTTTCACAACAGCGTGGGTTTTTTGTCTGATTAGTTATTTCTTAACTGATCATGAAATCCAATATACTGAAATAACAGCAAAACCTGCAATGCAGCTGTCTCAGAACTTCATTCTGACTGCCCCTTGGCCCAGTCAGTAAGATATTTGAATATAAATGTCCAGCCTATTAATAGCTGTGCTTTGTTTCTAGTAATGTGTTTGGGAAAAATAAAAAAGTAATTACATTGTCTTTTACGATACTATGTTTGAATTACAGCATGCACTGCTTTTATTTTATTGATATGAGGGAATTACTTTCCTATGATATTTAGCTCTCATTATTTTAGACTGGCATAAAAAACAACAGACAGTCAAAAGTCAGCACCTCTTTCTGTTGAGATTGAGTAAAAAGTAAAAGAAAGATTGAATCTTTCTTTTGCGATTGTGTTAAACCTATGAAAATACTCACTCAAGAAGGCATTACTCTGCCTCTCACTTCTATCGGACTTCAGATTTTAGTAGTTCTGTTCTTCTAACCCAGTCCTACCTTTCATAATGTGACATGTGTCAATGTAGTTTTGTCACAAAAACAGAACTTGCAGTGTGATGGGTGCATACAAAAACCGTATTTTTAAATAGAACCCTGAAAACTCATATCCTCTCTCTTTGGTGAAAGCGGCAGAATTTGTTTCAAAATAATCCAGTTAGTTGGTCAGAATTTTTATCAGTTATTTTGGTTTCCTTTTTTTAAGCAAGTAGTCTCTTTACAGTTAGTGAATACTTGAGTTCAAAATGTGTTGTATTTTGTTGTTGGTTTGTTTTCTTTGTTGCTTTTTTAGGTGTTTATCATATGTTCATTCTCACGAGCAAGGGTTTCTTTTGCATTATGTATCTCCCACTTGCTAAAATACAAGAAGGTAAGAATCTACAAACCAACTGGGATTTGAATTTGAGCAGGTAGAGTAGTATTAAAGATCGTTTACATGCATCTTTCTATTGGGTTAAGGTGTTGATTTGGGATTGCTTATGTAGCCTTAGTTTGGTTTTAAAGAGAAATCAGTAGATAGCTAAGTTTATAAAAAAGTATTTTTAAATTCATCCAATAATTTCTTCAGCTTGTTCTCATTATTTACTGCTTTAGAGAAAAGTAAAAAACGTTATGGAAGTGGAATTTCATATAACATCAGTTTGAACTGCACTGAAGAATACTGATAACAAGTTTAATTTTTAAAGCTGCGTAAGCACGATTATGATTTTCTGAAACTACATATTGTGATCAATAGAAATAGGTCTTGTCAAGGATAGTGGCTCATCTTTCCTTCAGAATAGTCAGGCTAGGATTATACTCTCCGATGTGACTTTTAGTGGCTTTTTCAGATTTTATTTTTAAAAAGCTTATTTAACATTGATGTGTTTTTTATATCATTTTAACATAGCAATTGACAAGATGGATATGACTGCAGCAACGAAGGTAAGAAACATGACTTCTCATATCTGTGTTAAAGTGCAAAGCTTGTAACAAGGCTTTATTTTGTGTGTTCCATTGGAAACTTACCAGTTTATTATTACAATTCATAGAACAGAAAAAGTAATTTATGTTCACGGAGAAGTGAGAAGTTCAGAAAGTATCTGCTGTTTTTATAGGTAACTTTTTCTTCTCTCTTGTTTGTTTTCCCTTCATCCTCTGCCCCAATAGTTACAAGGACAGATAAAGACAGCTTTCATTGCCACAGAGGAATATCACAGCCTTGGCTGTCAGAATTTTGTGATAAGTAATTTGGCAAATAAAATCCACGTGATAATTGGGGTAAGTAGTAATAATACGTTTGTTAGAATTGTTATGGGATCAGTGATAGCATTTGTTGATCTACAACAAAATTCATGCCTAGCAGGTTTAAAAAGAATGAATTTCTTGCACTATCTTTGATTTCCTTCATTGTAAATTTAAAAGTTATCAATTTTGCAGTCTTTTTTAGTAAGGAACTCTCTGGTATGAGGGAAAATGTTTTCACCCTGGCTGTATGACCTTAGTAAATCACTGTGGTTCCTAGCTTGTATGGGGTTAGACTATTTGTAGTCTTGCTTTAGGGCTTTGAAAACCAAAGGTAGGAAGAATCTTCCAACACTCAACAAAGGATGCAAAATAGCAGTACGTAGTTGCACAAAACACTTTAACATGAAGTATAGCTTTTAATCAAAAATCCTATAAATGGGCAATTGTGAAATATTATTTTGGACTAGAAATAAGTTTCTAGAGTTCATTAACTTTGTCCGACACCTGATGACTTCAATGCAACACTCCTCAGTATGCTCAGAGTACATTTAATGTTAGATTTATATTCTAAAGGAATAAAAAGTGGATGTTTTGAAATGTGGACTGAGACGATTACTATAATAAAGAACATTCTTGAAAAGGGAAAGAGGCTAAATTAAAAAGCATTTTTCTGAACATCAATATTAACTGAAAATAAAGTTTAAGTTAGCCGTGCAATTTTTCAAGTGTTTTATAAGTTAAAGGTCAGCTGTAGAGGTAAATCTGTCACATGTATAATGTGTAACCCCATAAATCCTACATCACTTTGCTTTTACTAATAGGGTAAAGGAGATTACGTACTCTCCAAATGGGAGGTAGACACTACCAACAACCTGGTGTCTGTTCAAAGCCTTGCTGATTCAAGTCTGACCAAAGGTAAAGACATTTTTTTGTTGTTTTTACAGACAAATGTGGAATTCGTATGTAGCTGCAGAAAATAAGATGTTTTCAGGTATCTGACTGGTTTTAGTAAAAATGCTAATGGAACTTCTCAGGTCTGTGAAAATAAATATCTGCTTCCAATGCTTGGTGGTACATAGAAATTGTTTTTGCTTCAAATTCACTTTTCAAGAAAAATAATAAATTATGATTATGCGTTATTTCTTTCAGACGCAGTGAAACTTCAAGTTCTTGACAACCTGCTGTTTGTTTTAGACACAGAGGTATGTGCAGCAGTTCGGTTTAGTCTTCATTTTGCAATGCTCTTGAAAGAGGTTTTTTAAAATAACTTTTAGAATACATTTCTATTAAATAAAGATGCTTGTTTTGAGGATCTTGATCTTACTGTTTGAGGGGGTTTTTTTGTCATTACTTAAGCTTTAATATTCTGCTCAATGAAGACCAAAAGTATCCTCAATGAAAAAAAGACGAAACCCATATCTGATTTATTATTTTTTTCTAGAATATCTTAAGCATATGGGATGTTTATTCTCTTACTTTAATTTGGGATTGGCCTTTAATACATATTGAAGAATTTCTTCTAACCACAGAGTCTGATTCTTCTTCAGTCATGCAGTAAGTAAAAATACTATATGATCAGTTCTGAAAAGTGAAAAGCTGTCTATTGTTAACAGGAAATGTGCTACAAATACTTGATTTTTTGTAGTAATTAATTTTTAGAAATCTTTGTCAAAATCTTCCTGGTCAGCAGGGCAAAATGTTGGACTTCCAGGCATTGTTAACTCTGCAGTGGAGACAAGAAAACCTTGGCACTTACTGCTTTTTTTCTTGGTTTACCTATTTTTACTGCTAAGTGAGCTTGCATGTAACATATATCTTTTTAGAAATGCTCATCTGTATAGTGTTGCTTACAAGTCTGAATTTTAGTTTGAACTTTGTCTGCATTTGGGACAGATAAATAGTAAAATGGAGAAGGCAAAAGACTGATACAGAATTCTTTTTTCCCTCTTTCTTCTATTCTACAGGCAAGGGCTTGCAGGTGTTAGACTGATAGTCATGACAACACCCACTAACAAACAGGTCTGTTTCCTTATCTGTATTCTGTTCTTCAGTTGTTAAGCAGAAATGTGCATTGGTGGCTTACCATGATGACCTGCTGTTTGATTTTTCTATTTCAGTAGTTTGTTCAGGGTTTTAACTCTGCAAGAATCCAGAAATGATTCTGCAAACATCAATCTCACCAGCATATCTAAATCACTTTATCTGATTTGATTCTCTTTTTTTTTTAATAGATGAGAAGTTTAATGGTTTTTGCACTACCTACTATGCAGCAGCTCTATTCTTTGGAAGTATCTATTGTTTCTTCACTCGTCCTAAGTGGGATTGGCACAGTATGTTTAGATTTTTTGTTGTTGTTGTTCAAAGAAATATAATTTTTTTAATGGATTTAATTGTTAAAGAGGGGACTGTGTTATTCTTGTAGATTAGAACCACTTTTTGCAGGAACCATACAAAGAAAAATTAAATGATGTTCCTAAAGGGTGAGAAAAAGATAACAGAACTAAGCTGTTCAGTATGCTATGTCCCAGTCTATTACAATATTTAATACTAGTGCTAAATTTTCTTGCTGCTGTTACACAGTTAAATGCTGTATGAAGTCTAGAATTCTCTCAGCAAAGAAAAATGCACTGAGTGGGATTTACTTAAACTTAGATGAGAGAACTGCTTCGTTTCTGTTTAAAAATAATTCTGTGAATTAGGAATGTTAGACTGGTGGAGAAGGTATGTGAGAGGGTAACAATATGCAATAAAATTAAAAGCTGATGAAATTGCTTGTCCTGCATGAAGCACATGGCAGAAAAGTGCAACAGAAAATATGCAACAGTCAAGGTCGGAAATGTAATATATACCTTGACACTTGTGGAACATAGCACAGATGCCTTCTTCACATAGTTTGTAATGTGGTTACAGTGCGACGTGCCTATGGCTTAAACAGAATAAAAGAGTGAAGAGTAATTTTAGGACGATTCATTTGTGTGGAGGGTGTATTGATGGTAACTGTACCAGGACAGCAGAGTGGTTTCAGCGTGAAGTGTCCTCTTAAATAGCCTCAGGAATTTTAGATGGTGGAAACCATCCAAGAATTAACACGATAAGCATAAAGAAAAAGCACTTGTCTGAGAGAAAAACAATAGCTTGTTTCCATATTAAGAAACACCTAATGCATTACAGTTTTGTTATCTTATAACTGATTAACTCCACCACCTAATGATTTCTATTGTTATATGCTACAGGATACAATATACTTCTTGGAAGGAATTCATGAAAATCATCAGATGTAAGATAATGTTTTGCATACTACTTGATCACCGTTACCTTAGAATGCAGATTACTTCAACACAGTTATTTTAGAATCGATAAACTCATGCAGTTATCTTTCACCTTCAGGTCCACTGAAGGCCCAGTTTCTGTTGTTGTGATGAGAAGTTTAACTGAAGCCTTGCCAGAAAATAGGTACACTTCCCCTTTAAGCTTGATTACTGTCATCTGTGGTTTGAGTTTTTATATTACAGTAGCATAACTTTACTTTATCTCACCCCTAGACTAAGTCGCTTACTTCACAAACACAAATTCACTGAGGCAGAGAGTTTTGCCATACAGTTTGGACTCGATGTTGAGGTAAGTTGACCCTTCTTGATAAAGACATCTGAAAATTAATTAGCATAACTAGGCATGCCTAAAGCTGAAATACATCAAATTTAAAACTGAGTCTTTTTTTTTTTTCCCAAACAGCTTGTATACAAAGTAAAAGCAAACATGATTTTAGAGAAGCTAGCTTCAGCCTCCATTGGAAGTTATGGTCAAGAAGTTTTGCTGGATTATGTGAATGAAGCCAAAGAAAATCTGCATAAAATTCAGGTCTTTTTTTTTTTTTTTTTTTCCCCTTTCCTGCCCTCTTTCTCTGATAGATGAAATCAAATTATAAAGGAGCTTGGAATTAATTCCAATTGTTTCCTTATTTAAACAGGATAGCCAGTTTGTTGTGGATTACTGCATAAATGCTCCATGGCCGCTATATGAAACTGCTCAAGAAATGTTGAACTATGCTAAAGTCAGGGTAAGGTTGGTGGGTTTTTTTTGCTGTTTAGATCTGATTGCATACTGTTACCAATTTGTATTACATGCTTCTGTACAACGTGAGAGAAGGACATCTTCAAACCAGTTACAGCCATTCAAAAAGTTGCATTATATAAAATGATCAGAAGTCAAGACTTGTTGCAACTTGGTTCTTGCTATTGCTTAAGGGCTAAAAGGGAGTTAGTTTTATTTTCAGACCGGAGACAAGGGTTTAGTTTTGAGTAGCTTTTGTAAGTTCCTTTTACTTACTAATTTCTGGACTAAAATCTAAAAGTACGTCACTGTTTTGCTTTCGTTATTTTAGTTTTTATTGCCTTGTCAAACAGCATCAGAGAGATGCATGTCTGCTCTCATGTACATGTAAAAATCCAATCAAAGACTATAACTGTAGAATAGATTCCAGTTTATGGAGGTATTAAGTTTTTGCTAGTGCCTTCACTAAACTCACAGAACCACTTCTGGCATGTTCTGCATCAGAGCTGTCAGCCAAGCTATTTCATGTGTTTGTTTCAGGTCTTGAAGAAAGATGATAGAACCATTGTTTCACCATCTGATGGGGCTCTAGTGTCCCTAACTGAGGTGAGGACAAACTTTCTGGCCTTACGCTATCATATGGTAAACAATTATGATGTACAGTTTTATACAATAAAACTTTAAATGTTTTAAGTCTAAGTGTGATTACATTTTAAAATATTAAATGAGAACCCTGATATTGACCATTCTCAGAGTTAAGTGGTTCCTTCGGTCTTGAATTAAAAGATTCATTTTTGAGAGCTATAGAAATTGAAAGAAACAGCTCTCTTAAGTGCTTTCAAGTATTTATTTTACTTCTTAATTAGGCCTATTTCATATTTCACAGCACTCATACACCTTCAAAGAGAATTAATGTAAACTACTCCTAGAATTGAAATTTCTGAGTAATTCTTTATTAAACAAACTTATATATGTTACACAGGTAATATTGTTGTTTAGCAAGCCAGATTTTGACCTTAAATCTCTTGTCTGCATTCAGGTATTGAGTGCTCAGGCAAGGCTTACAACTTTCTACGGAGCTTTTGGACTAGAGAAGTTCAGGTTTGTTTTTATTTCTTAAGATTTAAAGGTAATTTAATTATAATGGTTTAATATCTGCCATTTAAATTAAATTTGGTTTATTTTAAATTTGGCCTTCTGGTCTATCCCTGTAGAGAAGGGATAACAGAGAGGTTGAGTCAGCTTAAATACTGAAACTATATATAGTTTGTGCAACAGATGATATCTTGTATAGGTTTTTTGTATTTTTTGACTGTAGATAGGTGTGATTTTATATATGCACACACAATCTAATGCTCCAATTGTGTCTTATAGCATATAATACAAGCTAGAAAAGGTTTGAGATCCTCCTCTACACCTCCCTTTATACTGCCATATAATAAACATAGAATGGCTTGAGTTGGAAGGAACCTTAGGTCTCATCTGACTCCAATCCCCTCATCCTGGACAGGGTGGCTGCCCACTATGTCAGGTTGCCCAGGACCCCATCGGAACTGGCTTTGAACACCTCCAGGGTTTGGGTGTAATAACAGTGTTTCTTTTCCTCTCTTGTTCCTAGCGGTATTGCTTGGACTGAATTCTTGAATAATGAAGACATTTTAAAGAATATCCTTTTTCAGCTAGAAGAAGGAAATTTATCTTGTGCACAGTACCTCTGGCTTAGGCATCAGGTGAAACAGCATAAACATATCTTTTATACTTACGGAGGATGTTAAGTCTTAAATTTTCCAGCCTCGTTTAACAAAATCAGGCTAATACTGTTACAGAACAGCTCCTCAAAGAAGCAACAGCAGAATCTCATCTATTGTCACAACATTTCAATTTCCATCTCATTCCTTAAAAGATGGAACTTCCTATTGATTTAAGAATAAACTGGAATCTCTGATATAAGAATGAATATTTCTAGGTCAGTTGTTTTCTTAAGACAGAATTATAAAGCAAGCCCAGAAGTAAAGGGATGTGGTCCACCCACCATAACTTGCAAAAAAGAAATTGCTTCTGTTAGGTCTTTTAAACAGTAGCCTTGTTTTTGTGAGCAGGGCTTTTTTTATTATTATTATTATTATTTTAAATTCCTAACTACGACTGCTGAGATTTTTCTCTTTGTATCTGTGAACTCTATTGCTTCTTCCTATTAGTGAAATAACATTACAAATTATCTGATAAGTGTGTACTCCATAAACTTATAATTGTTCTGTTTTAAAATTTTAGGCAGATTTTGAAAACACCTTTGATGAGAAAATGCTGGAGAGCTTGCTTAATGCCATCCATGTCACTGTTCCTCTGAAGGAACTGTGTTTGTGGCTGAAAAATGTTGTGATTCCCTTCGTAAGAAGAGTTGTGCCAAAGGGACAGGTAAAACTGATTCAATAAATATAAGACACAGCTTTCTGAAACTAAGGTAATTTTATAGTCAGACTGACTCTTTTTGAATTTCAGAACCTTTTTCTACTCTATTTTTAAATATATTCCTTTCCCTACAACTTATATTTTAAATTATTTCCTTTTAAACAAATTTCTAATAACAACGTAATTCCTAATAACTGTTTCTGTTGCAGAAAGTATTAGCCAAGTGGCTGGAACAAGGTGCTCGCAACCTTGAATTAACTGATAAGGTAAGTCATGGTGTAGAAACTTTGCTTGTCATGTATTTCTGTAAGTACAGTACTGTTTGCTGATATCAGTTTCTTCTGGACAGGCAAATTGGCCAGAAAATGGACTCCAAATGGCAGAGATTTTTTTTACGAGTAAAAATCAAGATGAAATGTATCTGACAAGCTTTGGCCAGTGGACTCCTTTGGTAAGAAACGTAGGAAATAAAAAGATGTGCTATTCTCAGACTTTAGAACATATGCTCTTTGCTAGTGTAGGAAAAAGCTGTTATTAGTTCACTACTGCTTTTCATGGAAAATGAATTACTCCCCTGAAAGGAAGGAACTTAATTCCAATCATTTTGGGTTTAAAGACTGGATAAAAAAACATCGGTGCAACATTTATTCCCTTTAATGCATGAATTAATAGTCTAAATACAAATAATAATCCTGAGCGTTCTGTAATACACACAAGTTTCTGTACTATGGAACACATTTCAGTGAAGATATTTCTTATGAACTTCAATTAGAAACAGCTCATTTCTGTCAAAATTTTTGGAAACAGATTGCAGTTCATTGAATGTTTTTCTCCATGCTCTGGCATGAAGAAAATGAGTAATAAAAATCAGCTAGCTGTAAGGATATGAATACTGAATTTGCATGAATAGAAGTTCAATATGTTGTGTATCCTGGGTATACTAGTAACTGTAATGGTGGAACTATGATAATGAAGATTAAGCTTAAAGCTAAGCAGGTGTGCATTTTTAAAATTGAAAACGCTGACTTTCTGTATTTAGATCTGCTGTCTTAATCTTGTGAATCTCAGATTTGAAGTGCATAATGGAAACTAGGGAAATTAACATGCACTTGATTTGCTTTGTTTATGCTGCATGAAGGGTCCATAGAATCTCCAAGATTACAAGGCATCAAAAATTGAAGATTGCAGTAAGTCTTCTAATGTGTCATTTCTAAATACTGTTTCAGAGGTGCAGTGACTGTGAGGAAGTACACAGATTGAAGAAACTGGTAAATGATTTACAAGAACTGATAGATCTCTGCAGAAAATACAACTGCAGGCTGGCACTCTGTGATTTTGAAAAGGTAATTCTGCAGTTGCTTCAAAAAGTACTTCTGAGTGGTGGACTGTTCTGAGGAGGAGAAAAAAGTCGTAGCATGCAATTGGAAGCAAGACAGAAGAGGAATCCTTAAATTTTGAGTTGATTAGTTGCACTTGTGTTCACAAGCTGCTGAGACTATTTGATACATTGTGTTTATTATACACTTTTGTTTCAACAAGGGGTATAGATACATAATGTGACAAGATACCTACTATTAAAAAGCATGACTTAAACCCCCTGATTTGCAGTGTAGTACAGGTAATAGAGGCTGAGTTGCAGACCAAGCATTAGCGATAGTGAAATTATAATTACATCTGAACAACGACTGTAAAAGAGAGACACTGGGTGTTCCCCTTCGTTTGGTATAAAGGAATGATGAATTAGCACCTTAATTGCCTTCAGTGGGCACTGGATGTTGAATTAGTCATTACAGATATGAAGGATCGTGGACTAAAATTTGTGATGTTCTAAAACTGCATTGTTCTACTTTGCTGCCCAGGAGAACACAACTACTATCGTGTTCCGTATGTTTGATAAAATTTTGGCACCAGAGCTTGTCCCATCTATTCTGGATAAGTTTATAAAACCTTACCTCTGTGAGCATAATCTGCAAAAGGATGAACTTCTTTTACAGTATATAAAGGTACACATTTTCTTCATCTTGAATAAACCTATTTAAACTTGGGTAAGCAGTAAACAAATCTGATAATCGTTTTATTTACACATGAATTTTAGAATCAGTTTTCATGTTTGTTTACTGCTTTCGAACTTACTGAAAGTTATTATTTCAGCAATAAAGAGATATGAGGGAAAATCTGTCCCTTAATGTCCAAAAACATTCTATTTGTATTATTTTAGAATATATCATATTGTAAAAATACTCCTACCTTCTCAATTAAAATATCCTATGAATTTTCATCAAAATATGCAGGACCTGCTGGAACGTTGCCGTACACGGTCTGCTTCTGTATTTGAAACCGCATGGGAGGCAAAGGCAATAGCTGTCATTGGTTGTATCTCCGATACAGATGTAAGTATGCTTAATAAAATAACTCTGACACATCAGTTCAGAATGGAACACCTAATTTTTATGTAAGTACATGAGTACATGTTTATAAAAGCGGTAAGAGGAAAAAAATATACTGTCCTTTTATCCTGACACTCTGCTTGAGAATCTAATTATAATTTTAATATCATCACATAGAAAACTCACCAACTTTAGCATGTCTGAAGCTGAAGCTCTGTGGTGTCATAAATTACTTCTATCATTTTCTAATCTAGTTTGATACATTATGATAATGAATGCCTGTTACACAATGGAGGCTGGGCTAAGAAGTAAAGTGCTTGCCTAAAGAATCACAGGTGAACAATATTTCAAAGAATATCTTGTAACTTATTTTGATGAGTAAGCTTTTCATGTTCTTTTTATAGCTGAAATTTGATGCAGTTCTGCAGATAATGCATGGTGCTGTGGTACCGTGGAGCGGAGCAGTAGAGCAGCTGGTAAAACAGCATTTGGAAATGAATCATGTCAAGTAAGACAACATCCTATAGACTATACCTCAGTTTTCTGTTTACTTTTCAGTTAGAATTTTTAATTTTTTTTTAATTATAGCTGTATGATTTGATCACCTCTGTATGTCAGATACATATGTAACAAATAAATTAATAGTCTAATTTGTCCTCAGAGTAAAGTTATTGCAGGAAAGTTACCGACTGATGGAAATGAAGAAGCTTTTGCGGGCCTATGGGATAAGAGACACTAATCTCTTAAAGGACAAGCAGATGATAATGGTAAATGATCAGCACTTATGTTCTGTTAAACAAACAAAAAATCCTAAATATACCTGATAAAAAAATGCATGCGATTATTTAAAGCCAGATTTTGCAGAGGAGCATAGCAGTGTGTAGCTCCCATTTGTCATCCTTTTTTTCTGTCCTGTTCGGATTTCATAACTTACTTGCACTTTGTTTTTCATTTGTACATCCCTATCAACTACATAGTTTCTTCCCCAAGCCCAACTTTCTCCTAGTTATTTTTAATGAAGTTTTATCTACGGATAGAGCTTCTAAACTTGTGGATAACTTGCTTGATATGAGCTGTGCAATTACCATGCAGAAGTAAAGTTTATAAATGACTTCCTTTATTATCTGATAAATGATTAAACTAAATTCCATATCTGTTTTCTTCTCACAGAGGCTAGTGAAATACATTCTTAAACAAGACACTCCTACTTCTTTGGAGGATGCTTTGAAAATGGTAGAAGCATATATGTTACCCACCACCGAAGTCTACATTCTGAGGATGATAGACCTGATTGACAAAGAAAGGGTACTAAAATACTTCGTGTCAGTTGATATGGGTATTTAGACACTGTGGATTATTTTCAAAACAGCAACAGTTGCACTGCTTGCTGAAACCTTATACACAGTTTATATACTGGTATTTTAATACAGTTATATTAATTGTACACAGAAGTGCCTATGCTTAACACTGAAAATGTGACCAATGTCATCGTGAGTCATCCTTCATTGCAAAAAAGTACAAAAATAATGCCCTATGTGTAGAAGACAGGCAAAGAATTTAAGTCTACATATATTCACATGTCTTTGCTGGAGTTGATTTGGGGCAAGTTGCATATTTACCACAAAAATCTATGTTTCTTTTTTTCTGTGATTTTTGATGCAACATGATACCCTGCATGGGTACATACCTGCCCCTCTGGTATTGTAAATCAGTGTTGAATATTTATGTCCAAACAAAACAGCTTCTGCAGGGCTTTTTGCCTCAAAAATTTCAAGTTAAGGTTTTACTAAGGGGGAAAAAAAAATGTTATCTTTAAATTACTCAGATGCCCTGACTTGAAACATTTAACTTTGCTTGCTACATTTAGTAGGTGTGAATACATTTATACACTGTGATCATCTGTTTTTGTTGCTGAGACATGAAAAGGTTTGTTTTGTTTTTATTAAGGAATCAATTTAACTCCCTTGCAAAGAGTTTTCCATGCTAGTGCTTGTTCTGTCTTATTAGGTCGTGGTATTATCGATAATCAAAGCATTTTTAAAAACACTGCATAATTGCCAATGAACAAAAATGTGTTTTAATTTGCTTCCTAGAGCCCTGAGCAAGTAAGCACATACATTTAACTGAAAGCCTCAAAACTTTAATAGAAACCACTCAGGGTGAAATCATTAAAGAAAATGTATTTTACGAAGAAGTTTGAAGTTTGTCAGCAGAAGAATAATCGAAGTAAGGAAGTGCATAGCTTTCCTATAAATAAATTATCTTCTATTTTGATTATTTCTGTTATTTTTTCTTTTTTTTCTCTCCAGGGAGAGGAATCTCTCACTTTGTTAAAATCTCTGACTATTGCTGAAGCTGAGAAAGTTGCAGAGAGATTGACTGTATGGGGAACACTGGTATTACAGAGGAAAGCAGATAATTCTGAAGAGGTACCAAGTCATTAAATGCTGTAAATTGTGTGCATTGTTTTATATTAGCTCCTATCTTCCAACAAGAAAGGATGATGAACTGGTCTTTCTTTGAGCAGGAGGTTTTACTAGCGAACCTCTTAAAGTCTCAACTGGAATTTATTCTGACTCTGTGCACTATACAATTATGTTATTTTTAAAGTCATTTCCACACCCTGTCTTAGCTAACTGAATTCAATTATTTATAAATCCTGCTTTATTGTTACACCTCTAGTCCTATGTGTTTTCCTATTTTTTTCCTCTAATTGCTTGGAAAAGTATCTATTTAAAAGTTGTTGGTGTGGCTTTGCCACCAAAGTCATTCAAAGCTTCACAGCTGACAGTGCACATCACTTCCTTGCAACCACAGCAGTTAGCAGTTGTTTTAGGGAGTTGTTCTGGTAAGGAGAAAGAAGAACATGGGGGGGAAGAGGCGGGATTTTTGAAAACTCATGTGAGAACTAAAAGACTGAGTGGAATACATACATATACAGCTATGAAATATTTGCTATTTCCATAAAGAGCACGTAGTTACAGTAGAAGTTTATTCTCTTGCTTCTAACTGATAGTTTTTCAGAGCTTTAAACTGTCAACTAAGCCACTTGTAGAGCACTGCATAGTATTTCAGTAGAGTGGTAGCCTCAGGTTTGCTATCTTATATTGGCAACATTCTGACCAAACCAATTGTTAACCTTTCCCTTCTCTGCAGCAAAAAACACAAATGTTTATGACAAAAACACTCACAGAAATCCTCAAATTCCTGTACAAAATTCAAAAAGGTGAGTTCTAAGTTATAACATCTTACATTTTGTTTGTAAATGGAGCCAGAAAGTAACCTTTTTTCCTCCAACAGATAATCCTCTGAAGAAGGATGAATGCGAAGCAAACCTAAGAACATTTGAAACACTTGCCACCCTCCAGGTAGGTATCTCTGTAGTTTGAAACTACTTTTCATTGACTGTAGTTACTGCACTTGTTCTTATGATATTGAAAATTCATTATATTCATAATTTATCTGCATGGGAAGGGTTTTGGTTTTTTTTTATCCCTAAGGTCTCTATATTTTTAATAGACTTCAAAATGATTCTATAGCTAATCTAGAAAACTAATTCTAAGGGAAGCTACATGAATACAAATAACCATCTTATTTCTTGTTGCAGGAAGACTTTAATATCTTTCTTTCAGTTGAAGACTTTGGGAATCCTACGCTGATATCTACGCTTCTTGAGAAGCACATAAGTGCTTATGAAACTGACAAATATCCATCAAAGTCTAGAAAAGAACAAACAAATTGTAAAACAGAAGATGGTAAACTGAAGAATTGTTCTACTGAGTCAAGGTTGTACAGAATGGCTTTGCTTCTGCAAAGATCAGAGCAAGAGCTGGGAACAACGCTGGCCTTGAGAGCGTTAGATGCTGGAAAAGTTGAAGATGCTGTAAAAATATGCAGGTAAAACTGTAGAGATTTTCAAAAGTTTAACTCTTTTAATGCACTTTTCTGTAGTATTTCTGATATTTTGCAAAAGGAAGTAGATGTGTAGAGAAAGGATGAAGGATTTTTTTTTTTTTTTTTCTAAAGATGAGTATTTAAAAAATATGCTTAAATTCCTTGTATGTAAGATGAATGTAAAGTTGTTGTCTCTGAAAACTGACATTGTTGGTTGGTTGGTTGTTTTTTTGCCATAACTGATTGCTAAGAGATTTCCTGCAGCTTATTGGTGAGAGATAAGCAAGACAGAGTATTAAGTAACTATTATGAGAGCTGCTCAACTTACACAGATAGGAGAAAACCATTGTAAGTTGACCATGCGTACCACTCCATGGTTTCTATCTGGTCTCTTCCTCATGGTTAGGTTGTCAGACAGTTTAAACTTACTACCACCTCCCCACAGAGAGATCAGACAAAAACATTAAATGTATTTCTTATCATTTACATATACACATTTTAAATTCATTTTTTAATAGGGACTTCTATAAAAATCACTGTAATAAAGAAACAGGGAAGCTACTGTTCTCAGCTTGTCAAAGGCTTTGTCACATGTTGGGGGGTGATGTTCCAGTGACCACTCCTGAAGACATGAACCTGCCTGCAGTGATCTATGAAATGGCTTGTCAGGCAGCTACAATATGTAGTCCAGGTAATTACTCTTATCATTTACTTGTGTTACTAGTGGAAAACCAACCAAAAGTGAATTTCTATACACGCCTCTGTAAAAATGGATTCTGCAAAATGATGTTAACCTTTTAATAGGGCATATGAACCATCTATTCATATTATACTAATGATCTTAATATTTTCATAGATTTGCTACTAGATTCTCTGGAACTGTGTAAATATACTTTAGCTGCCAAGGAAATTTACAGACAGTGCCAAATAGAAAACTATGGGTTTACAGCAAAGGTAATTTCTGCTAACTCAAATATATTTCTGAATGTATGTAATGTCCTGTATAACTGAATAGAGTTCACTGTATATATGTATTTCCTCCAGCAATACTGAATCAGTTTGTTTAAAAAGAAACAAAACAAAAATCAAAGCCCATAGCTCTGCAGATTAAAATCTCCCTGAACATGCGTGTAGTTCAGTGTGAAGCGTAGACTGAAAGCAGTGCAGCAGTGGCACAAACACAAGAAGCACGAGTAGCAATTCTCAGCTTTCATTTTAGTGTAATAAATCTTACTAATGTCACTGAAAATAGCAGGGCTTTTATTGAATGACTGCTGCCAACACTGCCAGAAAGCATAGAAAGCTGACTTTAAAAAAGCTTTAAAAAAAAAAAAAATATATATATATATATTAGAACATGATGAGGGAAATGGGACAATTTTTTTTATTAAGTAAGTGTGTCTTATGTGAGGGCATTCCCAACTGTTTTGTAAGAGTTACAAGATGGATCGAGTTCTTGAATACTATCTTTGTTTTTTGCTCAGATCAAGTAATGCTTTGAGCTGCTCACAGTGAATGGACTCTTACAGTTTGAGCAGAATAGATTGAAGTGGCTAGGCAAGCATACTTACGCACTGAAGGTTATTTTTCTAAAAAAAAAATCATATTTGAAAAATGTTTGCTTATAGTATTTGGTTCAGAAGGTTTATGAAAGCCCCCAGTAAATTAAGATTGAGTTTTGGCTGTGCATCTACATAAACACAACATGAAAGAGAAAAGTGGTTGTTGCATAAGTGGGAAATGCATTTAACACTACTGGCCATTTACTAAAAGTAGTGTGATAGAAGCCATTTACAAATAAAGAGTCATGTACTATTTCTTTACTTGAAAAGTATAACCTTTTATATACTTGGTTTGTCAGTAGACATACTCATTAACTGTTCTTTCTATTTAGACAGCATGTTTTGGTGGAGATAAAGATCCTTATGAAGAGTGGACTTACAATGATTTCTTTAATGAAGATGGGATAGTTCTTGATCCACAGATTGTTCTTCCAGTCATATATGAAACTATTTCTTCTCTTCTACCTATTTCTGGTAAACTTACTTTCCAGTCAGTATACCATCTGTATTTCATATTGATTTCTTCATCTAGGACAATTTGACACCTATGTCTGAGGGGAAATAAAAACCTCAAAAATCTCAGACAAGGTCCTGCAAGCAATATTCATTTGGGGGGTGGATATAGAATATAAATATACAGCACAGTTTAAAAAAAATAAGAACAGCAGTCCTGGCTTTTAGAATTCATGTGTCTTCTGTTCTATTGGATTTCTATTTTGTGGACTGCCCCTGAAGTACAGTAATTTTAAGTCACTTTGAGGCTTTACAGTGTTGCTGAGACCACTGAGCACACTGAGAATTTGTATTTGTCTGTCTTTCAGAGAACAAGCTGTATCCTTTGGACTCTACCAGCCTGGCAAACTGCACATTTGTTAGAGGTATCACAATGGCAGATTCACCGCTTCAAAAGTATAAACAAGACAACCAAAAAACGTCAGGTTTAAATTAGACCTATGCAAGAGTGACTAATTCATAGTTTTTAAATAGGGTCTGGGTGTTCCACTTAAAGCCACATGGTTGGAGGACAGTTTGGTTCAGCACAGAAGTCCCCCAACTAGACAGTAATTGCTGCTATTCACTCCCCTAATTTTGGGTATGTTGTCCAAGTGTATACCTCAGTACAGAAGTTCTACCACTATGAGCTTATCTTTTTCTTTTTAACTGAAATGTTTAGCTTTTACCAAGCTAAAAACTCTGAAAATTTAAAGTTTCAAAGGAGGCTAGGGCTCATCTTGTGGCATAAATTTGGTGAAGGAAAAAGCATTCTGGTAATTCAGAACAATATGCTCATTCAGATAACATTCAAGAACAATGTGCTTATTACAAAGGTTCTAATTGTTTTCTGAGTTTGTTTCTAAAATATATTATAGGACAGAACCTTCTACTGCCAGCTAGAGCTCCCATCTGTGCAGTGCTACAAAACCTCATGGAGTGCAGCCAGTGCGAGTTAGCTCTGCGGCTAATAGTCTGTTCCTTTGGATCCTGTCTTCAGCATGGTATCTCAAACAACATGGATTTATCTCTGGGTGAGAAGGTATGACAAGGACAATATGCTGAATTTTGCTGAGAGTAATTCTTAGAAGTTTTCTGACTTCTAAGAAGCTTGGAGTTGTGTATTTGATGGGTTAGGGATGACTACCTCCATGACCTCATTATAATTACTACCACCTGATCAGACATTCACTCATTTTGTGAAAGGATTTGGTAGTTTCTTCTCTTTCTAATCAGTTATTATACTCTTTCACATTGTGTTATCATTGGTTAGATTGTACAATGTAGAAGTAGAATGTTCAAGTAAAGCTTCTCTTTTCAAAACAGTAGGGAAATGATTTTTTTTTTAACTAGATCTGTTTAAGACCATAATTAAATATGAAAATACAGTATCTCCTAGTATTCTGTAAATGAGAAGTTGAAGGCTTGGAATTTATCTTTATATGTACCAATTGTCTCTTTTTATATCAGCTACATGATGGCAATCTACTAGCTGAAACCAAAGGTTTTCTCATTGCTATGAAACAGACGACTGCGTCAATAATTACAACCTCTATCATGACCTTGCTACACAAGGTAAGAATCCTCTGAAAGGGCTAAGAAAAAGCCCTTTCTTCCCTATCAAGGAAGGGGCTGCCCTACCTATTGCAGAATCCCTTTCTGAAATTGTCACATGGCTAAATGCCACAAAATGCATTCATTGTGGGAAAAATCATACACCATGGAAAACCATAAAGAAGATAAGGGGATGCACTGACAGTATTGAAATGTTAGAAGGGGACTGGGTTCCACAGCTTCATGTTTCAATGGGGCAGGTGTGGGCTGGATTGCCTGACAGCATTTGCCTCTTCATTCCCAGCTTCCTTCCACAGCCAGGGCACATGTTACAGAACAGACTTTGAACTGATACCTCCTTGCTGGCAGGAACGTGTTGTAGCCCCAGTGTATTTCAGCCTGTTGTGAACTGTGGCTTTTGGACTCTATGCCTGTTGCTCTGCTTGAAAGGTTATATACAGGGGGAGCATGATCTCTTTGGGAGCCTTTAAAGTGCCCTGCATTATAATAAAAGCTATTTTCAATCTTAGTTTCATTTTAGGTCTTTAGACTTTTAGTTGAACGGAGGTTGTTTTTTTTTAAGCAATCTGTAAAACCTAGAATGCACTATCTTCTAAGGAAGTTCTGACAAAGAGCAGCAACTTTTAGACTAGCCTTCAGTGTTTTTAGATCTAAAAATCCTAAAAAAATCTTATTATTTTTTCTGTTTTACCCCAACTTAAAGGCTCAAGGCACCTTTAATTTAGAGGTGTTACAATTCAACAGCTGTGTAACAATGCATAACACAAATTTGTTATATTTTATAGAAACAGACCTATTTAAAACAAAATCTTAAGATTTAACTTCTTTTTTTCCAAAACACAGGTGTTCAACTGTCGTCTCATAGACCAGAACCTGGCACTGGGGTACTGCGCTATTCTGCCCAGGGAAGATATGTTTAATAAGCTCTGGGGTGTCATAAACAACACGTGGCAAAATTACAGAAAAGTTCTGGTAAATTCTCAAGACAGTATATTTCCTTGCTATATACAGAATGTTTAAGAGATTCCTCAAGATGTCAGCATATAGAAATGGGTATGGCTGTTAGAACTAGCTGCTCTCTCTCAGTGGCAATCTGTTTGGCACGTGGTAAGACTGCACAGAGTGTTGCTGTGAACAGTTAGCACAATGCAAGTCTAGGCATTAGGTTACCTAACCATGACTTATTCCAAAGCTTGAAAAAAAGCTTTGTTTTGTTGCTTTTTCCTACGCCACTATAACTCACACCTCCAGTGTTTTGGAGGAATTGTTCTCTCGCTGCAATTTTCACAAATGGAACAAATAAATTAAAACATAAGGGAAGATAAGTGGATTCATAGCACTTAGAGTAGTGCAGTACTAGCCAAATATTTTTGAGATAAAATCTGCATTTTGAAGTGTTTTCAACTGCCAACTCAGGAGGTGAGGAATCGTAACATTGTGTTCCATAAGGATTGTTTCTATCTTACACAGCTGTGTAATCATCTGTGAATTGTTTTTAAGCTCCTCTAAGAATTTAGATCTTACAATTCCCAGCTTTCAGATTATTTACTGTACTTCTATTTCCCTTCCCATTCCTTTAAGTCAGTAGCTCTGGTTGGAGCACAGCTTGCCATCCAATATGGTGAAGCAGCAGAAGAAAAAAAATTCCAAGCACTGATTACTGATGCAGAATGGGGTATCCAGCTTGGTAAATTTGGTGTGAGTTTGATTTTTATCTATTATTATTTTAGAATTTTAATAACTGATGAGAAGACATTCTGATATATAGTGCTTGTTGCTTTTAGATGATTTGCTATTCAAAAGTAAGGAAAGTTGGGTTTTGTTTTGTTTTTATTTTATTCATCCTGCCTGCTGCTTTAAGTAAAGCACAGAAAATGAGAAATGTAGTAATTGAGTATGCTTAAAGGAATTTTAAGTGCTTGAACATTATTGGGCACAGAGCATTGTCAACAAATGCACCGTTTTTTCCTGCTTTAAAAATCTCTGGCTTGAAACTAAAGAAAGACAAAAAGGTTAACTATATAAGGAATTAGTCTTGACATTGTACAAAAGACTTCTTTGGGAAGATGATAATATTTTTTCCTTATCTGTAGATTTCTTTTGAGACTGTATTTAGACAACCACCAATAAGGAAGAAGGAACTCATAAGAACTCTTGTACAAAATCCAGAAGTAGGCACAGATCTCATATTGAATTACTGCAGGTAATATTTGAGTCAAATCTATTCTGTTTAATTGCTGCTGTAATAATAAACACGCCTACAGAAATCTATTACAGTTTAAGCAGGTATGGATGTACGTAATATCTAAATAGTTCTTTAAAAAATTAGTCTGAATCAGAATGCATACTGGTCTCTGGTGAATTTGGTCATAAGGAAATAATGATGACATCAGAGGTCACAAAGAAAAATAACATTGTCCTCTCCTAGAACTTTCATGCTGGACAGTGATGCCGCACTGCAGCTTTGCATTGAAACACTTCTTCTCAAGAATGCTAATAGAAATCACGTTGAAGATGACTCTGCAGAATACAGCGAGAAGCAATCTCACTACACGTTGCTGGCTAGAGTGCTAGAAATAATTCCTCTACTGAAAAGCACAAATGAGCTGGTCACTAGCCTCAGTGGAATATTGTACAAGGTAAAAAGCAACCCAACAAAAAACTACAAAAACAAAACAAAAAAGCCAAGCTCCTTCTGAAAAAAATAAATATACCCTACTGTAACTATGTCAAAGCCCTACATTAGAAGTAGATAGAGGCAAAAAGTGTATCTGCACAGTTTTTTCTTTTCATCACAGTGTTTGGTCTTTCTGTGTAATACCTTGACAATTTTTTTTAGGTTTTAGTATTACGGAGGTTTTTTGTTTTAGAAAAGCATGCCATGGTGCTTGTATTCTTTCTTCAATGTTCTATCAATATAGTTTGTATTAAAATTGAAAAGAATCAATGCAGTTCTATGTTTTGTAAGAAAAATCATGTAAGATCTTATAAAATAGGTCATTATTTTGAACAGCTTGATCCTTACGACTATGAAACTATTGAAATTGTCTTGAAAGTGATACAGAACGCTGATGAAAGGAATACCAGCATTCAGCTGAATCAGGTATGTCCAAATATGGTGCTGTTACCTTGATAAAGCCATCGGTATTCTGTTCTTTTGTTTTTCCCTGTTTATTAGTGTAGTTATTCAAGAGTCTGTTGAGATTAATGGAATTATGCTATCTATGCAGCTGTCATTCAGAAAATAAAATTCATAACTACTGATCTCTAGCAGTTTCAACAATAATTCATAGCAGGGATAAAAACTCTACAGACATATAGCAACTCTTCACGTGTATATATAATATTTATCTATATATATAAAACTATATCTCCTATCTTAGACATTTTACTCAGGAGAGGGAAGAGGGCATAGAGTGGTCTTATGGCTTTTTTTCTTTTCTTTACTTTTTTTTGTCCTCCACAGGCTTTGAGCCTTCTCAAACACCTGGAGTCATATAAAAGAATTTCCCCACCTGTGGACCTGGAACACCAATATGTTTCAGAGCACATGATTCCTTTATCTCCAGCTTCTGAAACCAGACTACCCTTTCATTTGATATTCTTCAGAACTGCACAGTGTTTCTGGAACATTATATGTATGTTCATTATTCTTCCTGGCTTTATATATGCATGATTGCCTTTCTCTGCTAACTGTGAACTTTGAAGTTTTACTTCAAGTCCATATTTATAATTAACCATATTTCTTTACTAATACAGTTATCTTCCCAAGTGCTTCTGAATGCAATTGTGCTCCCAGGTAGCTGGCTTGAGCCAGGATAATATACACAATGCAGAATTCAGTCCTCAAATTATTTTCTCAGGACCTCAAAACCAAAGTAACCCCTGTATCCTACATGCCAGACCAGCGTGCCTGATTAAGTTTGCATTCCTTCATGCTCAGTGAAGGCCTGCACCTAAAAACACTGCAAGTGCTTAATTTCATAGAGAAAGCTGCAAGAGGACTGTGACACTGCCATAAGCATCTGTCTTTTTCCTTGCAGCTGCGGAGCTCAGTGAGGAATCTTTTCCAACACTTCTGTTGATTTCCAAACTAATGAAGGTAAAGTTGAATCTTAAAAAGGATTTGTTTCTAAATTCTCCTTTTTTGCCTCCATATGAAGAAAGTACAAATTTTTCTTGTCTTTTGTGTGAATTTGGTCTCACTGTAGATGTTCAGACAACAGTCTTCTTTAATGCTTTTCTAGGTTTCACTGGATACCTTACACATGTCTGCAGCTCAGCATGTCTTTCAAAAAGAACTGAAACCAAAAATATTTGAAATGAGAAACACTGGGTATACATCAGTTGTTAACAAGGAAACAACTAGAACTGTGCAGACAATTCAGTCGTATCTACTGTCTATAATTAATCCAGAGTGGGCTGTAGCTATGGCTCATAAGATTGCACAAGAATTTCCCACAGGTAAGGTGCATATCTGATGACTTGATGGGTGAAGTAATGATAGGAGGAGAATAGATTTAAGAAAAGCCAGGCTGTAATCAAACACCAAATAGTATTCTTGGATACTTCCTGGGGAAGCTGGTGAACAAAACCACATTTTTCTCCTACATCAGATTTTGAAAAAGCTAGAACTACACCCATTGTATAACCCAGTATCACTATTAAATACTTTCTTTTCTCTTAAGTTATGCTGTCTTGCTTAAGGTTCTTTAATGCTTAGCTTTCCACAACATATCATGTTCTGCCAGACAAGTTAGCCTGCAGAAGCAAATATTTCAGCCAAGTTTGAGCTAACTTCTCCCTTCTCAGAATCTGAATAGATAATTTTGTTACTCTTTAAAAGATTAGAAGAGCTCTTGTTCCTAAACAGCTTAAAAGAAACAAACAAGAGATTAAAATAGATATTCTGTATACCGTAAAGGAGATTCATGAAAACTAATTTCACTTACTTTCCCTTTTTTTCTTTTCTTTAAAAAAGGTCCTGACCAGATTCAGGCATTGAAATTCTGTCTCCGGCTAGCTGAGAAATGGCTTAAGAATACCACAGCTAAGGTAACAGCAAACAAACAGCAAAAAGATATGTATATTTTTTTATAGTAAGGTATTTATGTTCACTTTCTGTCTCTTGGTGTTTTGAATAGTGATACACAAATTGTATTGTAACAAACCCTCTTATGAAAGGTATTTCTGCAGAATTCCTGCTAAAGCGACTCCTCAGGGGAACCTCATTCTTTTGTTCACAACCTAGCAAAAATTAAGCTTGCAATTCTTGGGGGTTGGACCAACAAATAGGCAACCTTAAAGAAGAATAAGTTGTTGTTTCTCCCATTGAGAGCATTTGCTGCAGGAGAATCAGAGTGAGCCTGTTCCAACTGTGAGATCAGTGGCATTTTTAATTTGTTTTACATGTTCCAAGACACTTGAGGTGTTTGTAGGAGTGCACGTATATAAGTCTGCATTGGCTCTTCATCCTTGAGCTGATATTTCATGATTGGTAGGATAGGGTAAATGAGAATCTCATCCTTGCTTATAAATATCAAACTCTGTGTAGAATTGCTGAGAAGCAATTAAAAAATTGTTTTATATAAAACTGTGGTGTTTTCCTAAAGGACGAATCACACGAAAAAGCAGAAGTCTTACAGAAGAAGTTATATATGCAGTATAAGCGATCAGCGACTGAAAATGTTATAATAACCTACAAGCTGAACACTGCAGAGTATTTAAAGTCTATTGCAAAACCAGCAAACCTTATTGTTTTACTATATGAACACCACAGTATAGACCAAAGAATCCAAAAACCAACAGGTCGAGATTATCCAGGTAAGTATTTGCATGATCTAGTTTCGAAAGCTGCAAATAATTGATGTTTATAAAGAACACTAGGCAAAGTCATACTAGTCTGTTAACATGTTGTCTCTGTTTATGTAGATATCCATATGGCAGCTAAGGAGATAGCTGAAATTAACAACTTGGATATGAACAAAATTTTGAATAAGCTGCTGAATAAATGGCTGTGTCCAAATACGCTGCCCTCAGAAGTAAGTCATCACTGAAGATCTGGTTTTGAAGATAAACGTCTAGTTACATAAAATACATCTGTTTATTCACTAGTGCAAAAACCTTAGTTTTTTTGCACAATTCACCCTTAGTACACATTAATCTATTTAAGCTGCATCTGAGTTCAGAACTCTAACAATTTTAATACCGTTTTTATATTGTTGCAAGTCACCCCCTCTAGTGAGAACCAATTGAAATGCTCTTTTCTCAGTCTAGAGATTAAAATCTCATTTTTGATTCTACACTAATGTTGTGTCGCCAGTCAAAAGTAAAGGACTTTTTAGTCATAGAGAAGAAGAATCCTATCACAGTGCAGCTCAGCAAACAGAGCTAATTGCTGCCTATGCAACATACAGCTTTGTGAGAAGAGCAGGGAACAAACATTGCTTCAAAACACCAGTTAGCGGGGGGGGACGACTGAAGAATGGTGTTGACCGCCAAGCACACTATTAAATAAGGAAATGACAAAACCAAAATTCCTCCACTTGGCTCCATTAGCAGGGGTGCCCTGCTTGCTTAAACCCTGTCATAAAAGGAGAACCCAGCTATCTATCCAAACAGTTCACAATTCAGGTAATTCTCAAAACTATTTTCTAATGTCTTTTTAAAGAAAACTCAAGAAATCTTTGGAGATGCACAGGAAGATGAAGAACTCCGAAGGTACAGACTTTGTTTTGTATGTAACAGTGAATTATTCTTAACTTGCATTTATCTGGCTTTTTCAAGAAACCTAACATTGCATGTGATTCAGAATTTATTCTGCAGCCTCTGGTAAGATAGAATTCTTACTAGCCGTGGTGATTAAACAAATTTAGGGCAGAAATACTGACATTCCAAAATGCAAGTGCTTTTCCCTACTATATAAATGGAATTTCTTTATTGATTAGTAAATACTAAGACACAGAGCTGCAGAAGAGGTGTAGCTACCCCCAAACAATTCCAGTTCTGCTACTTTGTTAGTGCAAGAGCTACTTCATAAGGCAGACTGAAAAATAATTACTCCCAGGTGTGACAAGAGGCGTAGTTTCTTTTGTTCTCTGGAAGGTAATGTCATTTGTGTCTTCTTTTTGTTTTCTGGTGACATCAGTACTGATTCTGTAGTGAAACGTGATTTGCAGTAACTTACAGATAGTTATTTTAAGAGTAGTTTTAAGAGTTATTTGGAGGTTTTCTTCTCGTGTTCCTTGGAATCTCTTATGCTCAAACTCTTTTTGACGGTGAGATATATTTAAATTTGAATGAAAAATGATTCACTGCATTTCAGTAGCTATGCTGTACTTGTATTAAAAACAATTCATTTTTGCAGAGTTATATATCTACTTCAGTCACACCCAATGGATTATAGCTCAAGAATGCTTTTTGCAATTACAACATCTGCCACATCTGTAAGTTTTTAAATTCCAGTTTTAGCTTGCTACTTATCAGATTTTTATCTGTAATTAAAGTCAAGTGTCATCTGCCAAACTGAATTGGTTCACCCTGAAAGCTGTGGCTGATTTGTGTGAGCTCTGTGATTCTCTACCTCCATATGTCACCTTTGGAGTAAAGCTGTGGTGTTCCTTGAATGTTGCTATTGACTGCCAAGAGCAGCCCTTGAACTCCGGGTTTTCTAAATGTATTGCTGATATTATCTGAATATAGCTTCATTAAACATTTTCTAGAATGCACTTTAAAACAGTGTAATATTTTAGCTCACTTTGGATGGAATTTAAACAGAGGGAAAATCATTCTAGCACAAAGTTAGCCTTTTATCCTTACTAAAGATTTGTGATACTATAAATCACAAGTATTTTTTCTTGCCTGAATTAATAGCCTTACATCTAGAAGAGAGCTGGTTTAGCAGTGTTCTTGGAAGGTGACAATCTATCTTAGCCAGGTGGTATAAATGTTGAATGTGAACATGTCTGTTACTTAGCACACATTTCTGCTAAACACATTTTTGCCAGAAATCTTAGAAAAATCCTACAACACGAGCTGCTTTCTTGTTATTCAGCCACTTGTTGTTAACTTCTACTTCTCACTGTTTTTTTCATCCCCCAGCCCATTGGTGTTAATCAGCTGACGTTTGCTCACAGGAGCAGAGCACTGAAGTGTCTGCTCTACCTGGCAGATACCAACACTGTGGAATCACTCTTCAAGAAACCCATTCAGAAAGTAAAGTACGATGAATTTTCCTTTAGGTCTTCCTTAATAATGATTATTATTAGTTTTGAGAATAAATTATCCTTTTAAAGTTCAGAATTGGTCATCTTGCAAAGACAGTTCTCTGCAAAGTTAGACCAAAGTCCCACAAGAATGTTATTTCTTTGAAAATACATATACAGCTAACCTCCATAGAAAATATTAGAATACAGGTTCCAGGTTGGCAATTTGGAGTTAAGGGCTTCTACTGGAAAGTGATATTTATCATTAGCTTGTTTTTTTGTGGATTTTTACAGGTATTTTCTAAAATGCTTCATTTACCTGGCAGAGTTTGAAGTCTTGAATATTCCATATACCTATGAATCATTTAATAAGAGCCCTAAGGAAGGAATGATTAAGGGGTTATGGAAGAATCACAGCCATGAACCCACGGTATGCTTTTTAAATCCTTTGCAATTTAGAAAGGGCAGGTAAATGAGATTTCCAGGTAGATGATAGTACACAACAAAAAATACATATATATCAAATATAGATATACTTTTTTTATTGTTGCTGTTCTTATTTAATTCTCTTCATATATATAAAATAATTTTCAGCATGGCTTGGTTGAAATCTTTCGGCAGTTAAAGGTCTCTATAATGCCAGCAGAATCTAAAATTACACTGGAAAACTAAAGATTTGAAGATCATGGAAGTGAGTATTTATTAGAACACATTGTGTCCTTGCTCTCCTTTAGGCTGTCAGGCTGGTGACTGAACTTAGCCTAGAATATAAAGTATACGATCTCCAGCTGTGGAATGGCCTACTACAGAAACTTCTGGGTTTCAATATGGTAAGGAATTTTTAAGCATGAAGTTCTGCAGTGAGGTGAGAAAAAGCCTTTTCTTAGCCTGATTTCTAAGGAATGTGATAGTTACTCACAGTGAGTTTACAATTTATGTATCTATAGTTTAGAACTGAGGTTGTTTGGCACTGGACCAATGAAGCTTTGAGAAATTTGTCTTTTAATGGTACTTTGATCTTAAGCTGTTCTTGTTTGTTTTTTTGTTTGGTTCAATTTGGGTTTTTTTTTGAAGGCAGAAGGCCTTTCAGGTGGCAAGAATAAGTTCTGTGATAACTTTCTTTTCATATCATCATAATTTTACAATGCAATATGCAGATTTTTGTTTGTGTATATATATATTCATGTGAACACACACCACCTATGCTCAAAAAATATTACCCCTGTAATTAATTCATTATGGTAGCAATCCTGATTTTTGTCATTCACAATCGTACTTATATACAGATGGACAATCAGAAGTAGTGCTGCTACAACCTAAGCAATAGATGTACCTGGCAATATCGGTGTATCAATAGCAGATGTTCAAGCTAGCTTTAGTCTAATAAGAATTCTGCACTTAATAGCAAAAATGAAATCCAAATGTTTTTAGCACCAGTGGGTGCTGAAGTTGTAGGTATTCACTGAGACAACATATGCCACTGCTGCAAGTGATAGCTTACTTAAAGCATGTCACTTCTCCCAAGGGAGCAAAAGTGCCTTGAGGAACTCTTAAGCTGACATCCCGTAGGCAACAAGCATAACACAGTTCTGTACATCAATGACAAATCTTTAAAAACTGTGGCATTTTATAATGGATTATTTTTGTTTCAGATTCATTATCTTAGGAAAGTTCTGATAGCAATTACTGGGATTCATTCATTATGGCAGGTAAGCAAATATTCTGTGGCTCCTACTCTTCTTCCCTGAGCAGGAGTTTAACTTCACGTTTGTACACGTAAGTGAATGGTAGCCATCTACCAAAAGGGGTGTTGTGCATGAAAAGATGCCTTTTGAATTATTATTTTATGACACTGCAACATGCAGATGAGTATAGTTATTAATTACTGATTAACATAGTGTATTTTGCACTGTGGTCAGTAAACACTTATTTTGAGGGTTTTTAAAGTTAGACAGAATAACTATCAGTCAAAACATAGCAAGATCTTAGACTACAAGGTGAGGAAAGCAATGTTAGGGAATAGTTCATCCAGCATAAGAAGAAAATTCATCAGTTCCTTCTGTCTGTCGAGATGTCTGTGTTCACAAATACAGTAAATTAATAAGCAACATGGTAATTTTAGAATTTTGCTGCCTATAGATTCCCAACTTCAGTCGAGCTTGGCGAAGTGTGGTTCTGTCACCATTTCTCACAGGTAGGATTGTTAGCTATCATGCTCGTGTAGTAACTTAAATATTTTACTTCATCATGGCTTCTTTATCTCTTAGCTTCATGTCCACCAAGTCCTAAGCAGATAGAGGAATGCTGTGAGTGTTTTGTGATTCTGCTCAAGTAAGTGTTTTATCTGGCTCAAAATACTCAAAGTGGTTTTGCTGACAATACTGAGCCATCTGTTTATACACAGCATGGTTGAGAACTTCCTTCCTCATCTTCCACTGAAGGTGTCCTGTACTGGCTGATTTGGATGTCATTGGAATAGCTAAACAATACGCACAGTTGGACCTTCCAGCTTTTGCCTTGGGATGCCTGATGCTGATTCCTCAGTCTGAGAAGCGGGAGCAGCAAATTCAGGTAAAGAAATTTTATATTGCAACAAGGGAAATGCCTTTTCTGTGTGTTATGTTCAACAGAAGCAGCCTATCACTGCCAACAGCTGTTAGACATCTCCCCCCCACAGAGGCTACGTCAAACTTCTCCTTCTGAAAGAGATCATGTGAACACTTCCTCATTTTTTAAGCTTCAAGTCATTCTCAGCAGCTTTGCCATATGACTGCCTTTTTTGAGTTAGAGAGTATATTCTGGGAGGGTTCAGCAGGTCAGTTTTAGTGGCTGACTTACAGATCTGCATCTTGAATAATCCTGCTAATAAAGATGCTTGATACGCAAGTTCTGATGTAAACCTTCTCTTTTACAAATGGTGAGGATATAGCTTTAAGGAGCAAAGGAAAGCAATGATATTACTTTCTACCAGGGTACAAACATGCTCATAAAGGTATTTATCAAGATACAACTCAGAAGACAATACAGGGAGAAGTGACATATCCTTTCTGAAGGTCAGCAAAGTCTCTAGAAGGGGAGAGCTCTGAATAGAGATCCTGCTTCTTCTGCTGCTAACAAGCAAATGAGAGTGAGGAGAGGTGCACTGCTTACAGCTGTGTGCCCTGGGTTAGACACACCTTCTCACCTGGTACTCAATCACTGGTTCAGGCCATGACCTAGCAATCCCCATACATCTATTTAGTTACCTTTCTGTTCTTTCTTTCCATTAATTTATGCTCTGCATCGTTCTTCCAGATAAAGCGTTAATGGCTGTTCTTGTATTTTCCTTCAGTAAAGTTAAGGTCAAGAAGATCTTCCCAAATCATAGTACCAGTGTAAAAAATCTAGTCTGCTGGCAACGAGTCAAAAAACCTGTAACATCTACACGAAAATAACTTTTGAAAGTCACAGCATCATAGAATGGCCTGGGTTGAAAAGGACCTCAGTGATCACCTGCTATCCCCCTGCTATGTGCAGGGTCGCCAACCACCAGACCAGGCTGCCCAGAGCCACATCCAGCCTGGCCTTGAATGCCTGCAGGGATGGGGCATCCACAGCCTCCTTGGGCAACCTGTTCCAGTGCGTCACCACCCTCTGGGTGAAAAACTTCCTCCTAATATCCAACCTAAATCTCCCCTGTCTCAGTTTAAAACCATTCCCCCTTGTCCTATCACCATCCACCCATGTGAACATGTAAGCAGTCGTTAAGTTAACAGCAATAGGAATTACTACTCCTTTAGTCAGATTGCACAGATCCTGGTTTGAGAACTTCATGTTTGTGCCTTGAGTTTTAAAATATTAATTGTTCCTGAGTAAGTCAAATACTTATTCTGCAAGGGGAACTACTTTAATTATTTGCACAATTTTTTTTAATTTTTATTTTTTTTCAAGGCTTTCTTGTCAACATGTAATACTGAAACTGTGCTGCAACAAATAGATGAGCATATGAACATTGGAGAAGTAGTGGCTTTTGCTTCTCAGGTAAATAAATAAGATTTAATTCATTTACCTTTGACTTACAGGCTTTTCTTGATGATACCTGCAAACAACCTTTTTCCCTTCTCCTCTGACCTTGCCAAAAATCAGTTGACATCACCTACACTTCTGAAATTTATAGCAGAATTTGCATTTTTCTTATTGTTGTGCAACTGGATTAGTATTTTATATATATATATATATATATATATATACACACACACGTGTACACACACTGCTTTCTCATAGGCTGTCCCTATTTCTACAGATTAGATCTTTGATTTTGGACAGTATCATAAATGAGAAGCTATATGAAAAGTTCTTGAAAACGAAGTATTTTCCACTGGTGAAGCAACAACTGATGAGCACCCACCGAATGAAAGAACTGGTGGATTATTTGGCCAACAAGAACCGGTAGGTTAATAACACGGGTGATGCGTTGCTTACAAAAACTGAATCTCTCCTTTACTTTAGATTTCCACCACCAGGAAATGATGGGACCTATCTGACTTCAGAACTGCGGAGTCATACTTTGGTTTATAGTTTAGTGTGTATGGCCCAAATTCTTGGCTTTTTGGAGAATTTCTGTTGACAAAGTTGATAAACTTTCCTCCTACAGCACTGAGGATGCAGCAGCCCTAATTCGAGAGTATCAAGAGAAATATGGAAACCCTACTCTGCTAGATAAATCCTCCTCTGATATTCTGAAGGTAAAATAAAGCACTTTTGTACCTCATACAGCACTTTTTCCTTTTCTCTAATCTGGGACTTCCACTCAACTTCTAGCAAAAATACTTGTGAGCTGATTTTTGAGTAAAATAAATAGATTCTATGTAATAAAATCCCTTTATTGATTCAGACACATTTTACTTGAATCAAACCTGAGCAGTGATAAACCTCACGCTTTCAAGCACTTTCACAGGTCTTAGATTATATCCTGTTTTCTAAACCTTTCTCATATTGTCCTCTTACCCTCCAGATGTACCTGAATGGACCACAGGAGACATGTGTACTGGAACTGCCATCTATGAAGTCTTGATTTACCCTCAGTCTTTTCTCCCTCTGCTGGCAAGATGAGTGTTATGCATTCACAATGCACATAGTGAGTGGTTAAGTGAGCATTGAACTAAAACCTCACTGCTCTTTTACCAAAAGCTGGCCCTAGCTTTCCACATCTTTCTTCTTCTTCTTCTTCACCCTGTTCTAGACTGTTTCCATAAGCTGTCCCTTGTAAAAAAAGAAGCTAGAGTTACAGCAGGAGTTCCTATTTCCATACAATAGCAACACTCATATTCTGCACTTTGACTTTAAGAAGGATTAATTTTATTTTATTTACTTCTGTATTATTTCTCTATGTTGAAGTCTGCTGTTAGGATCACTAAGACTTCATCCGCACAGACATAACTTTATATAATTGTGATCAAGTTTCAAACTAGAAGCGTTGTGCTTCATGTAAAATATAGTTTATAGACAGCTTCATGTAAAATATACAGACAAATTGTGATCTTAATTACACTGAGCACAAATAAACTGACTTAAATATCAAAATTGACCTTAGAGTCCTTTATAAGCTTTGATGTACAGATAAATTTGTCAAGAAGAGTTGGTGATGTTGTTTTTCCTGCTGCAGACATGCAGAATTCAAGGAGTGTGTATTTCACTGCACGAAACAGCAGTTAGCCAAAGCGTCCTGAGTTACCAAGCTCAAACACTGAGTCTTTTTGTAAGCAAAGCAGGTTTATTTCAAATAGAAGTAAGGTATTCAGCCAAAGTTAATGACACACAACTAAAGGTTCTAGCTGATCCTTTGGGTTTCATGGATAACTCATTTGTTTCACACAAACCTTTGTGACAACTAAAGCACAGCTTTCTGCACAAACAATTCACTACCACTTCTTTTACTGCCAAGGACAACATATGCAAAGGAAATAGGCCGCCATTCTAAATTCTAGATGTTGTGCAGAGACAACTTTATTTATATTGGAAAATCAGCAGTCATAAGAAGCAAGAGCTGTTAGAATTCATTCTGTTCCCTGCAGGTACCTGAGACTAGGAGAGACAGAAGCTCCAGTCTTCCTGAACAACCAACTTTTCAGCCTTGGGCAGCAGTACAAGTGCTGTATGGGGTTACACTGTTTAAAACCTTTTCACACAGAGCATAGTGGGTAGACGTAGTATCAAATATAAGCCATAAATAAAGGAAAGCTCATCACTGTTCACAGATTTAATGAGACTGTCGTTCATTAAAGCACAGCAGTGCTTTGAGTATTAAAAAGACTCAGGTTCAGCTTTCTACAGTGAAATCATTACTCCGAGGTATGTGTCCATTCTGATTTTTTCCAAAAATATATCCAATTAAGTTAAAAGACTACATTATACTGAATGAGAAATCCACATCTCAAATGGATTTTGAAGCAAACCAAACATGCCTCCAAGGGGCCTCGCTATTTTACTTCAAGCCTTTTGCAGTCTTCTTTTAGAAAGCTTCATGCACTGTTTTGGTGAGGTCTGATAAGCATCAGCAAACAAAAACACTGGCAGACATCTCAAAACCAAGTGCAACTGTTGCATTTTCTTGAACAGTTCATAAAGCTTTGTTTTTCTAAGAAGGGGAAATTATGACAACATGAAGGAACTGTACCTCAACAGTTAGTGACATATTTTACAAATCAATTCACACAGAGAAAAGAAGAAAACAATGTTTTAAAGTTATTACTGAGAAGTTACACTGCTGAGCTGTTAAACATTAAGTAAGTGTAGTTCTGTAAACTAGCAATCAAGGATTGTAGTAACATGCAGTTCTGGAATGAGACAGTAAAAATCACAAGCAAATATCTTTTAAGATTTTTTGTACTCAATTCTTTCTACTTTCACATCATCTCCAATTAGCTGATAGACGTACGTAACTACTGTGGAAGCCTGGATGTCCATCAGCACAAATGACGGAATGATGTTGCTAGAAAGAAGGAAAAGAAAATCATATGAATGGAGTGTGTGTATATAATAACCTTAATGGCATTTCACTGTCAGACTTCTAAGCAAGAATCACTCCTAAGAAAAACTGATTTGAGTTCTCTAAGCACAGCACATCAGAGCTGAAGCTTTAAGGATTTCAGTCACCTGTTTCAGTCCAGGAGCCTCAGCAAGGACAGTGAGCCCTCCTCTGCCCCACATTTAAACATGGAACCTTTAGTAAATATTAACCTTCACAGTGAGTTTTCCTATCAAAAAGAAATACCCCACAGCTGTTTATCATGCTTTACTTACTTCTCTAAGGCATGATAAGCTCCTGTAGCTGATCCTGGATTGATATAGAACTTGTTTTCGTGTTCAAACGCCTCAAACTTGTGTGTATGTCCTGAAATGAGGATGTCCACATCAAACTGCCTCTGTAGCAGTGCCAGGCTGGCCATATCACCCCAAGGAATAACCTGGTGACCATGAATCAGGCCAATTTTGAACTGTCCGACAGTTACAACTTTCTGTTCAGGATAATTCAGGTTCTAAAAATCAAAAGTAAAAAAAAACAAAAGCAAAATAAGCTAAATAAGCCCCACAAACTGATTAGATGTACAGATTAATCTATACAATAAAAAAAGCACTAGATGAAACCCAAAATTCAGGCTGATTGGTTTTACTGCCCCAGAATGGGAGCCACACTGCTGCTTTTATAAGCACTGACAAGAATTTGGTAAAGATGCCAGGAACTTCAGAGAGATGACAACAGGAGGTCCTGGTTGCTAAGTCTTAGCCTTAGCTCAGTACCCAGTTCAGTTTTAATCACACTGACCATGCAATTCACATTAATCAGAGCCCCAACCCTTTTACTCAGTTTACTTTTCACTGCTAGTACTAAATAAGCTCAGATTGCCCACTTCTTTACTTAAAAGTACAGTAACTCAACCGCTGCCTTTACATAAAAACTGAACACAAAATACCTCTACCAAAAGAGGTCACTACCTCATCAAAGTCCCCTCTGACAACGTGAACATCTCCAGCCAGGGTCTTGAGGTAGTCATAAGTGTCCTTGGTGCAGAGGTTTCCCGTGCAGAGGATGTGCTGGATCTTCCCTG
Source organism: Pavo muticus (assembly GCA_016647715.1). Taxonomy (NCBI): domain Eukaryota; kingdom Metazoa; phylum Chordata; class Aves; order Galliformes; family Phasianidae; genus Pavo; species Pavo muticus. The sequence goes on from JACDJE010000004.1 coordinate 4,810,996, forward strand.
GAACCAGCAGCTTTTTGAACTTGGCTGGGAGACTGTTGCATCGATGTGGAATGTGAAGATCTCCTAATACTAACACCAACTTACCAGGTGTCATGACAGGAAAAAAAACCATAACGGATACTTAAGATGAGAATCATTAGGTAAAGGAAAGCACCACAAGGTCTTCTTCTGTTTCCCAATTGTAATTTGATATAAAAGCTACTAAAACAAGAATTAAATAAAGGAATATTTCCATATTTCAGTGAAAACAGGGGCCCTTACTAGTACTGAATGCTACCAAGAGGAAAGCCCTACAAACCTCTGCAGAGGTTTTGTGATTTTGTTGCTGAAAGTCACTGCAAAGTATAACAGGAGAACTGCATTACCACTTGATGTGATTTACACAAAGTCGGGAACTACCACAAGCTGTCCCACTTCCTTTTTCCCCTTAAACTGGAAAAGATACAGGACATCTGTAGCAGATGCTCTCAAGCACAGACCTGGCTGAACTGTGGCCCTTTAAAACTCCTTCACCCAAAAGCGTCTTTCTACTTTAGTTAACTTCAGTGCTCTTATAAAAAATGTAACAAGAACAAACAAACAAAAAAGCAAAATTGTCACATGTGTTAATAGTTAACCAGAACAGGAAGCTTGTTCTGAACCTGTATCATAGGATAGTGAGACTAACAAAATAAAGAGGAAAAAAGAAGCACAAAACCCCTCAGAACACTGCACTAGATAACCTGCACTACTGCATACAGTGTTTCTATTACCAGGTCTATATATTCAGAGTTCCAGTTCTACAGATGCAATGAGAATGTAAAATTAATGGGGGGGGACTTCAAAATTACACAACCAGATTAAGATGTATAATGTTAAACTGTGGTCTTAAGTCTGCTAATAAAGAAAATAATTAATGCAAGCAAAGTAGCAATAAATTAATTTTGCAAGAAGGGCATGAAAAGCTCTATGCAGCATGGGGCGTAACGCTACTACACTAAACCCACTGGATTTAGAGATGGTCACCCCCACTGACTTGATAAATACCTCCCTATTAAAAGAGTTTATCTTCCAATTAAAAAACTTTGTTAGTTAGCCAGTTCCTAAAAGCTTATCTTCCAGTCACAACATCCTGTTATGAAGACAGCTCCTAAACTGACAGCCACCAGATCTGTTTGTAAATAGACACAGTCTGTATACATATATACATCTCTAAGTATGCAGCAGTAACGACATTTACCTTTTTCAATATTTACTTTTACTTTATATTTTTAGGCATGCAGCTGCCTTTATGGTAGCAGCCACCAGAAGAGGCACAGAGGACTTGGGTGGCTTTGGGAGATTTTTTCCCCTATTTTTAATTGAGAATGTCCCAGTGCCATCAGGAAATCCATGCATCTTTGAGAACAGATGGTCGAAAACATCAATAAAACAACACGAGAGCATTTTAGCCTACAAGCTAAAGGCAACCCAGGGCAGAATTACAAAGACAAACGTTTTTTAAGGCATTTCAATAGTTCTCCAAACTATTAACATCACTGTTGAGATGATGCACTAGAATGCATGTAAGAAAACAGGTAATGAGTGATTCTGGTTAAAGTGGCACTAAACAGATGTTCTCACTGATGGTTAAAGGTCTGGGCCATGGAATAGCAGTTCTGCATTTGATGTCTAATCAAACTGCTGCCACTTACACAAAACCCCAAGAAAGCTCAAAGATCTTTTCCTTTGCTGATGAACAGGCAGGCCCCACGTTTTCCCCAAGCCACATCTGAGCTCCTGCTAATTAAAAAAGCAGCTCTGTAGGCTACATCAACAAATCCTAAAAGCATCGAAGCGTGTTACATCCGGAGCTGAGGGGATGTGAGCAGCGGCCCCAGTCCCACCGCAGCCCCAGCGCCGGGAGGGAACTTACTCTGTGCCCGGCCTGAGCGGGTGGAGGAGTTGATTGCAGACAGGGGAATGGGAAACAGGGCGAGGCGTGATCAATGTTAAACCAAAGAAAGCAACAGAAAAGAAAACAGAGCCAAATGAATAGGCAAATCATAATTAATGAATTGTCGATGTTATGAAAGCAGCGTCAAACGATAAAAAATAAAATTAAAAAACAACAACACACGGTTCCCTGTGCGCAGCCCTCGGTGCTCTCCACCCACGGCATCCGCTGCTCCCTCCCCGCTCCATCTCCCTCAATTCGGCCCCAGGCGGATTTTTAGCCGCCGACCGACACAAAGCGGGGCCTCCTCCCGGCCGCCGTCGGTGCTGGGCCGCCTGGAGGTAACCCGGGAGCACCTCAGGAGCATCACAGCCCAAGGGCGAGACCCGGCACACCGCTCACCATCCTGCTTGGCACGGCACCGCACCGCCCGCTGAGGCTACTCCCGGAAGTCAAGCGGTCTCTCCCGGAAGTCAGGCGGACTCTTCCGGAAGTCAGGCCACAGCCGCCACCTCCCCTCCGCTACGGCTCCACCGCACGGCCAAAAGAGCGCGAAATGCGTTTCTCAAGTGGTTACATCCGGGTCCCTTGGTTCTGAGCGGGGTTTCCCGCCCTTTCTGTTGTGGGAGGAGAGGGGGCGCGGGCGGTCGGTCGGTCGGTCGGTCGGCCATGAAGTGTGTCATTGGGGGGACGCACCTCAGAGGTACCTTTTGCCTCGGGGGAGTTGATAGCACGTCGAGACAGTGAAGAGCCTTCCCTGGGTGGGGCGAGGCTGCCACAGCAGGGTTTTGGGCAGAGGAGCCGTTGCCCTCGTACCACCACGCTGTGAGCGCTCCTGACAGAGCTCTGAGCTTGTAGTAAAATCTGAGAGCAGGTTCTCTGTGGGCTTCTTAGGGCTAGATCGACATGTTCTGCTTGTTCAGTCTTGTGGCCGTCTACAAAGTTACATTTCTGACCAAAGCAGCATTTTGTGCTATCCCAGTGAGATTGTTTGTGGTGAGCTTGGGTTGTACAGCTGCGAAGGGACACACCAAATCCACAGTGCTCCTCAGCGGGGCAGTGGGTGGAAACAGAGAGGTGTTAGTGACACTAAAAAAGAGCAATGTTTCCCCCCACACCATCATTTCTCTTGTAAAAGCATAGGAAATATCTAACTTTTCCTCTTAAATTGTTCTGGAGAAAGTTGTGAGGTGTAACTTGTTTTTCAGTTGACCTGAAATGCATCTCGTGCTGTTTTGTTTCCCTGGCAGTGTTTGGGAGAGCAATACACGCCATGGCACGGGTTAGCGACGAGTTCTGCTTTGACCCCATAGACAAAGGTGTAAGTGCATTGGATTTACTGTCAGTTTAAAGTCTTTGTTGGAAACAGTGTTTGTCATGTTGGTTTTTCCTGCAGGTATGCTTCAGTCTGAGCTGCAATCTCAGTTTCCTCCCTCCACTTTCAATGTGGACAGATGCCATATTTTCTGTGATTATAATTATGCGGATGATATCACAGAAGGGCCATTCCTCTGTCCCTGATATTCCTGGGGATTTGGTTACCCAGGCTGAAGCTTGTCCAGGACATCCGGATTAATACCAAGGTTTTTATTCTCATTGTCACGAATCAGAAGGTTGATGTGTTGCACTGCATCAGAAATTGCCCTCAAACAACATGTTTTTGTCCTGGTGTGACTCAGCAGGAAGAATGGCTCCTGTTAATCAGACACCACTTCCCTCAGAATTAGATTTTTCTCTAGAGCCTTCTTAATTAAAAGTGATGAGCTCAACATGCTGTGGCGCTGGTGCATCAGAAGTGGAGATACTGTTTGTAAATGAGATGTTGTTTAGGTGCTAGAATTGCCTGCTTATTTGTGTATCTCATGGATTGTTTTAGATCAGGCTCCAGTCCTTCACATACCTCAAATACAGCTTCTAAGGGGTTGGGTAATTTGCACTTCAAGTCTTAGCTCACACACGTACACATCCCTGCATTGGGTTCCTATGTCTGCATAACAGCCGGGACGAAGGGGATAAGTCTGAACATGGCAATAGAAGTGATGCATCTGGATTCGTTTGGAGATGTACACACATAAAGGTTTTGTGGCTTAGGTGTGGTATTGAAGATACCATGCTGAAGGTACAGAGATGGCTTTTTTGTTAAAGGCTCAATATGAAACAGCTCTGAGTTAATAAATTACTTTGCATTTATTTTCAGCTTGCCTTAAGATCAGTGAATTCTTCTCGGTCAGCATATGCGTATGTCTTCTTCTCATCCGTGTTTTTTCAACATTACTGCTGCACAGCTGCGCCTCGGCCGTGTCAGAAAGACAAACAGCTGTCACTTGCATGCAAATTGATCATTAAGGTATATTTTAACACATTGTTACACGCAGATTTGCAAGCAGCAAGTCAGCCCGCTTTCCAGATGAAGTGGTAGGGGAGGATCATGTGGGCATGCAGGTTGCTCTAAACTGAAGGCTCCTGAGCAGTTCTGCAGAAGGGAGTGTTAATGTTTAATTGTTTAAAAGGTGTAGCCCTGAGCTGTGCCTTGCAGGTTCCAAAGTCTGAATCAGCCTCGTCTTGGGGTGGAGGAATGCTGTGTTTCTGCCTGTTGAGGGTTTTACTGTAGCCTTTGAGAACAGCATGAGCTGGAGAGCATTGACACGCTGTTCTGCAAACAGGGCTGTGGGTGGGTGAGGGCAGCAAAGATCAACACCAGCAGCCTGCACTCTGCTTACAGAGCAGTCATAAAAGCAGGAGCTTGGGATGAACTGCATGAGAGGAGGGAAATAACACTGCAGAATGTCTTAGTGAGTAACCTCTGCACTGATTGAGTGTTTTTTTCCAGTCAGTTCTCCCTATATTCAGATGTGTAAACATGCTGGAAAGGCACGTGGAGAAATGCAACATTTACACAAATGCTAAAGATCACCACATAACTTTTCAGCTCCTGTGCAGAAATGGTACGTTATACATGGAGTGGATTTCCACTCTGTGTAGTCTCTAACAGCAGGACAAGCTGTAATTATTAACTGAATGTTATTGATGGGACATTGTGCCAAACGCTGTCAGCCTCTTCACATCATAATTTATGTTGTGACATTGCCTTGCTGAGAAGCAGTTATAACAGCGTTTCTCAGACTGACTTTCATCTGGTCAGTAATTACCTGTACTTGTTAATTGCCTTTTGTATTCCACCGCCATGTATATTACTGTAACAATTAACTGTTGAAGGTTTTCTTCCTGCATCTGTTGCTGTTAAGTCATTTGCTGTGGATTCTTAAAAATGTCAGATACTTGAGGAAATAACAGAGAGGAAGAAGGAAGGTAGAGGGCATCAGAATTCGGTTTTCTATTTGTGGGTGAGATATTTCTACACAGCTGGAGTGAGTCACTTATTTCCTTTGTTGAGATGTCTTGGAGGAGCAATTAATACTAAAAAGGTTAGAATTCTGGACCAGCATTGATTTTCGTTCATGTATTTTGTACCTAGGTATTGTAAAAACACATAATCTGGCTTTTCAAGAATGTGACCCATTACAGGCTGTTTTTGCAAAGCAGACGTGTCCAAATGTCCTCAGAGCCCACTCCAGGTAATGAACATCCAAATGTTTTGTTCTGGGGAAAAAAATAATAAGAATCCAGAGGACAGCAGTGCTCCAACAGTCATTAACATAACCAAAATCTGAGCAGGGCCCGCAGCTGGAAACTGTGCTGCTAAATCCCTTGTCCTGATGTTGGATATTTCACATAACAGCTTCAGGAACAGGGATCGTCCTGCCATTAATCCTGCTGCAAGCTAGGGGAGCACATAGTCTGTGATTTGAATCCACACCTTTGCCATTGCTAGACAGTAACTTGTCCCATGTAAAATCATTCTAATGCTAGATTCGTCTTCATAGGCTGCTGGCTGATATAATGGTTCACTTTCCAACGAGCCAAGAGGAAGTCACCTTGTCAGTTACTCCAACGAGGGTTTGCTTCAAGAGTTACACTGAGGAAGACACTGGTAAGGAAGCACAAAACACGAAGGAGCGCTGCTGAGTCATGCTGCCACCCTTTGGGTTTAATATACTTCAGAGAAGTTGGGATCTAGGAATACTTTCCTGTGTCGATGGCAGAGGAGGGAGGAGGAATGAGAGGCATTTTGCTTTTGTTGCGTCGCACGCGATGCGAAGTACTGCCTGCAGCAAATGTTCTGTACACACTGAAACAAAACACGTCCTGAGTGCGGTATCTGGTGGTGGGCTGTGTTCCACGTTCAGGTGTATTTCCAGCAAGGTGGCAGCTGTTGAGACTTGTTTTCATCTGCAGGCGGTGGCTTTGCCTTGTAGAAGTTCTCTTGCAAGCATTTGTTGCTACAGTTTTAAGAACTTCACCAGAGTGTATCTGAACGTGCAGTGGGTGTGTGGGGGGCTGAGGAATAGAAACTGCTGAGCGGAGAAGCAGAAACATGGGACCCGTTGGTAGTGCTGCTCAGCAGCCAGGCTGTGGAGGAGAGCCGGGCAGGAGTGCCGTGCTGACAGAGCTCTGCCTGCCTCTGAGGCTGTGATGCATTATGGCATTCTGATTTTCTTTTCACACACCTGGTAATGATTAACAAGCAGTTGAATGACAGTGAGCAACACCTGATGCTGAAGAGCTTATTTTCCATTGGCACTTACATAATACCAGGAAAAAAATTAGTTTAGAACAAATAACCTCACACCTCTTCTGTGGTCCTCTGAAGGCTGCCAGCAATTATGATCAGATCCATCTGTTGAAGTCACACTGCTTTTGGTCTTCTCAAATGTCTTCCAGAAGCTGGCAGTAGTAGTAGTAGTAGGCAGTAGTGCCTGTAGCAGAGCAGATTTACAAGGCTGACAGCAGTGCTGGGCTTAGAGCACATCGTGGGATATGAAATAAGCTCTGTTAAAAGCCACGTAAATCCACAGAGCACGCTGTCAATAATTTCAGGATTTTTTGTTTTAGTTAAATACAAAAATAAATAAGCTGGACATCTGCTATTGTTAGCCTCTCTAACAATTCAGTTATCTATTGAGATGCTGCCAGTATAAAAAATCACTATCATCATATTGTTGAGGTCTCACTCCAGCCTTGTTATTTCAAACAGGCTTTCCAAAGACAATGGTTACCGAGATACAGCTGAATGCAGACGAATTTGACTACTTCCAAGTTGGAGTCGATTCTGAAGTGACGTTTTGCCTTAGAGAACTGAGGGTACGTTAAGAGTTTGTTGTTTTCCATCAATTTGACTGGATAACGCAGAAGGATGAGCCCAGCCTCAGGTGTTCCACCAGGCCTGCTGGCCAGCAGCGCTGTCTCACCAGCTGGCTGAGGACTGGCTTTAGAAAGGATCTTCAGGATGCTGCATAGTCCCTCATAGCAGCCTTTGAAAGGCAAAAGAAACTCTTTTAAACAACAAAACCCCATCTACCCAATGCTGAGATAACGTTAATGCTACTGCAGTAAGCATCATGGCCACAGTAATTCTACCTGCACAGCTCCAGAAGACAGAAACTGGGATCTAGCAGCAGTAGCCTTTTTCCCCTTAAACACTTTTTTTTGACAATAAGCAACAGCCGCATTCTAACATTAAACTTCTTCCACTTCTAAAATAGTGTTTAACCTCTCACCCCTTCTTTTCAGGGACTGCTGGCGTTTTCAGAAGCTACCAGTGTTCCTGTCTCCATCCATTTTGACATGCCTGGGAAGTACGTTCTGGAGCTGCCTGTGGGAATTGTTGAGATAGAACCACACTGTCAGTTTTTATCTGCAGGTTCCTCAAGCATTTAGCTGTAGCAGTAAGATATTCGTGTCAGGCTAAAAGCTCTATTTCTAGTTAGTCTGCAGTACGGGGTTAGGTAGTTCCTTACTGACCCCTGTGTGTGGCTGTTTGCGTTTAGACCAGTTGCTTTCAGCATTGAAGACGTGGTGCTGGAAGCCAGCTTTATTTTGGCTACGCTGTCTGAGATCAGAAGTGAGATGGCTTCCCAGGAGCCTGAGTGCTTCTCACTGATGCAGGAAAGGTAACAGTGGGCTGCAGGGGTGGGGGAGGGAGGCAGACTGGCTTAGCAGGCTGAAACAACTGAGTTTAAGGTTTTCCTGCTAAGTGATGTGCAGGGTGTTGGTAAGTACTGTACTTATCCTAGAGCCTTTATTCATAGGAAAACCGTGCACTAGACAGGTTCAGAAAAAGATTGAAACAGTTTGAGATGCAAAGCATGACAGCTAGGCCACTCTCCCCATCAGTGTATTTGTTACACTGAAGCTTGCAGCTGTGTCTGCTGCTTGTATAGGCAGTGCCACAGCTCTGACAGCCACCGTGTGCTTGAGCACCCCAAGTCACCTCACATCTTACCTGTCAGCACGGGAAAGGTTTAGCCAGATGGTCCCTTCTTGATCACAGATCATTTTCCTCACTTGTACTGCTGAGGAACCACTTCTGCAGCAACCGGTGAGCCAGGAGCTGAGAGTTTGGGCACCATTTCTTGATAACGTGAACAGCGTGGGAACTTTTGGTGCAAGGGAAAGCACTCCATTCTCACGGCAGCTTTATCTCCATGGGGCTTTGCTGCACTGAGAGGAGTTGCTGAGAAGCTAAACTAAAGCTGTAGTGCCTTCCATTAGCATAAAGACATCCTAACAAAGGCATGCAGAGGGATGTTACAAATCTGACCCATTCCCTCTGATTCAGCTCAAAGACATGCGTGGACAGATCCATTCATAAGGATGGCAGTGCTGAAGCAGTTGCTTCCAAAAAGCCACGATGGGACGGACAGGCACAGAACACAGCACCAGGGGCACCTGCAAGTCCCGTGGCAAAGCAGGTTAGAAGTGTTCCCGCAGTCTCACACAGAGATGCTGCAGGCACAGGAGGAGCAGCTGCAATGAAGGCAGATGACCAAGCGGTGCTGGAAGCAGAGTCTCCTTATCACAAGGTAAGGACCCTCCCAGTCACATTTACATTCTATGATAAAACACTGTTCTATCTTAGATGGCATTTAGAAGCTGAGTACTGCACATAGTCCCGACCTTCAGAAATAATTAGCCCTCAAAGTCTGTTTCACACGCAGTGTCTTACTCCTGTGATTGTTGCATCTTCCAGTTTCATTCGTTGTTCTTTGGAGCAGTTTCTGTTAAGGAGAAGGACGCCAGCAGTCACACCTTCCATAGTTTAGCAACAGCCAGTGACACAGAAGAGGATTCTGGCAAGACGCAGAGCTCACAAGTCCTCTAGTAATGTGGAGTGAGTGAATCTAAGACTGTCGTGGGCTGCCCTGACAGTTACGTGTGTATGTGGCGTGGTGTAGAGCTGTTTCTAGCTTTAGAACAAAGTTTAATTCTATTATGAAAGTATCCTAAACTTCTTAGGCGAGTTAGAACTGAATGGAAACTGTACCTGTATTCTGATCATTCTAAAACGGAGGATGCTGCCCTAACACAAGGTTAGGTCGTTTAGTTTTGTATATCCTGTTGATACGCTGCTTTGTATGTCCAGCTCCTCAGTCTCACAAGAGAATTCAGCTGTGTCAGAGCTTCAGAGCTGCTCTTGTACAGTTACAGCACTGGAATAAACCACCCACTCCAGTACAGCCAAATTACTGCTTATATGGATGTTGGTATTAGGACAGAAACTTGTAGAAATAGTACTTGGCTGACGAGAAGTTGGCATAAAAATGCATTTAAAAAATAAAAGTGATGCGATAACTGATTTGAAGCCTGAGTTTGAGAGTTCTGCTGTGTCAGGTGTGAAAGGTTCTTTTCCCTTCCCTCACTGCTTCCACTGAGTCAGCGACAGACATCTCAGCAGCAGGGCACAGCATGGCAAGGACACATCCACCTCCACCTCCACCAATGGCGTGTGGTGCAGCAGGCCCAGACCTGTGCTTGGTACCATTAACAGAGTGTTTGCAGACAACTTTGATTAAAATAAACACATTTTAGTATAAATACTATATTTATTAAATATCTTTACAATTCATTTAAATGTATTTACAGAACTATTCCTGCATAAGTTATACCTCAGACATGAAATTCACATAATCGCCTCTTAGGTAAGCGTAGATGATAGTCTCATTTAACAACAACAACAAAAAGCATCCTCATTAGACACAGACTCGGATTTGCTTCATTATTTCAGCTATCTTTGGAAGAAACTACTTCATACAGCCCGTTTCTACACACAGTCTGGTTCCTCCCTGGAGAAAGGATGTCCACTGCTGAGAGATGGAGATTCCTTCCCAAAATGCTTTACCTCACCTCTCCCATCATCTCCCTTACCCAGTCCTGTCTGGTCCCAAAATCTTGGTTTCTTCTCCCCAGCCATACCTTCTTTACAAACACAAAGTGCAGAGAGAAACTGTATGCTGTAGGTCTCCCAAAGACAGCCATCGAAATAGCACGGAACCACAGACTTCTCCAATTCACATCTTAGCCCTTTTTGCACCCATACACACAGTAACACAGCTGCAGAAATCCCAACTCCTGCACGCCCCGTTACACGCCGCGGTACCGCAGGGCGCGGGGATCCCCCTTCCCTTCAGATTCCTGCTCCACAACAGCCAGCTCCTGACAGCTAACAGGAACATTCCACGGCAGCTGAAGCCAGCCTGTTCTCCGTTCCTGCATGTTCCCACTCCATGGAACACCTCTCCTGTACGCTCCTCTCATCAACAGTCACAAGAACCGAATTCCTCGGAAGCGCTCCTGCTTCGTGCATCATTTGAAGTTACTTTGATAGTACGGGCCCTGTCATTTCCTCTTCCAAAATTTGTTGTGCGCAGACAGCTTAAGTTCATAGGAAGAAATCAGGTTTGATATGTTTAGAGTGCACATCTTAAAAAACAAAACAAAACAAAACAAGCGTGTGACAAAAATATCGATTCTTTATAATACAGTATTGCTTTATAAACAGATGGAAAAGCTATCAGCTTTACTGGTCTTTGGTGTGTCCAGTGAGGGATAAACTCATGAATTATAAATCAAAATCCAATTTTGTTCTTTATTTAAAAAAATCAGGATGTGATGTGAGGCAGATGGCTTTATAGACACCGCTCAGCTACGAACTGCTTCAACACAAACAGCAAGGCAGAGGCTCAAACCCAGCAGGCAGCACAGTTCGCTTCTGGGGAGGCGGCCGAATCTCTCCGATGGAGGATTGCAGGCCCTGGACCAGCAGAGGGAGAGCACAGCGCATGCAACACCTCACACAGCTCTGCTGTACTCATCTGTCTGATCCACGTACGTTTCTCAGTTTATAGTTCTAAAAAGCGGAGGGGGAAAAAAAAAAATGAAGGCTGGAAATGAGTGTAGCGAGAGCGAGGAGTCAGAGTGCAAAACAGTCCGGGTCTACAAGGGCATCGCTTCAAGGTAAGTTCAAGGGAAAGAGTAATTGATCAGATCAGCTCTAATGAAGGAACACGACAGTCAATACTGAAGAATAAAATGTGGAGATACCCAGATTTGAGAGGGAAACGCCCCCCCAAACACGAGAAACAAAGCCCTATACTGCAGCATGAATACATTCCTTCTAACGAGACGGCGAGAATACAGCTTGTTCAACTTGAAAAACAAAGACTGACAGTTTGTGCAAAGTTATCCACCACTCACTGCTCCATGGGTCGCAAACCAATCGATTCTTCATTCACATAATCCTCCCCATACCCTCACCAAAATGAGCTTTTGGTCAAGTTAGGGTAGTTAAGGCATTTTGACAAGTAATTACAAGGTGATTTAAAATAGATACGTAACATTATGCCAATTTAGGAATAGCAGATAAATTACTGAAGAGCTTCCAAATTAATCACTTATTATAAATGAAATGCCTGTTACAAGCACGATGCATTGAAATAGAGTAAAATGACATGTACATGGTACATGTTAAATGATCTTAAATAAAAGCTTGACATAGTTACGCAAATATACAGTACAAGTCCACAGAAGTTCTTTAAACAAGTTGAGGTAACCTCAAACTTAAACAGTTTTAATGCAATCAACCAGGTAGTAAAGATCTCCTCCTGAGAGCAGGTAAGATTGCTTACTGACCGAGTTTAACTGCACTCCCCTAGACATCAACATTACCCGACTTTTTATATATAAAAACATGGCTTTAATTTATTTCTACATACTCTTCTACCAGCAAAAAAGTTAATGAAAAACTGACCAAAAATATATATATCTTTACAGCTATCGGCTATTTGTATGAACCTCAAAATAGAAAGGAAAGCTCGCTGGAACGGGGGGAACAACTGTGAGCTGCTGTGATTCCAAAGGAAATGTAATATTGCAAAGTGGCTGTTAGATAACTGTAAACATCATTAAGGTTCGTTCTGAAAACCCTAAACTTTAGTTTCTGAAATGTTACGCTTTGCTATTATTCATGGATGGTTTCCATTTCTGCACTTACTGCTGCTGCCACAGCATAAGCAAAGAGGTGAGTGTGGGAGCCAGAAAAAACGAGGATCGTCTGGGCTTCAATTGGTGCAGCACGTGCTGTTCTACACAAGCAAGAACGGCAATACTCATACAAATTACATCTCATTAACAACAGATTCATGTACCAAAAGTAAAGATGCTCGGAGCTGAGGCTGATCTGCTCCCTGTGCAGCCTCCTGCTGCGGCATTTACGCCCCATCACCCTGTGCTGGTCAGAGGGGTTAAAATGCTTTGAAGGACCTCAGCTTCGACCACCTCAGGTTTATTTAGATGGAGATATAGTTTTTGTTTAAAAAAAGATAGTTATCCACAGCCAAAACATCCAGATACCAGCCCCATTATGGACGAATGATCTGCAGAACTTCTTAAGATCACAGTTAAGCACCTGAAATCACAAAACACATTTGCATCCATATAACTTGACCTAAAGTATGGTTTTGAAATTTCGTACTAGAAAAGGCTCCTAGGCTGACACCGTGTATGGCAAGAGCAGAATGTTTACAGCAGTTATAAACCTCCTGAAAACTGGAGCTTAGAAACACGAAACCTCAGCTATCACTGTAACAAGACTACGCTTATGAAACTGTGTTCTGTAACATACCCTTTAACAACAGTGAATGTTTCTAGCAGATAGAATAATATGCCCTCTTGAAGAGGTTTTAGCTATTGAATCTAGTCTGAAAGATGATAAACCAATTCTATTCATCTGAAAGTAAGTCACATTTCAAATGCAATAACAACGTGGGATTGATCCTCCCCCTTTTATGGACAATTGCTAAGCTCTGAAAGACATGCTTCAAGCCTTGAGCTGCTTCTTCACTTCTTGCTGGCAGACAGAGACCAGTGCACTACGAGAGTGGTTCTTAACAAGGACTTCAGTTGTGTCTCAAGACAGGCAACGAGCTCACAAACTGGCTGCTGAGATCAGCTGCAAAGGAAGAAAGCCATCCTGCCAGCAGGAAACCACACGTGTGAAGCTGGGAGCTCAGGGATAATGAGAACATGGGCAGCTGGCACTGCGGGCACGTCAGTCTGTGTACTCAGCTACGATAGAAAGAAGGACGGTGATGTCATCTGGTTTTCCCCCTGTAACATAAGAAGAATAAAAGCACGATGTCAAACCACACTGCGTTACCTTCTTATAACCTGTGGTGCTCCCCCGTGGAAAGCTCCTCGTGAACTAGTTTAAATATTAAAAATCAGAAGCAGAGAATGCTTCCTCCGCTTCCTTTCCAAAACTCAGCTGAGGGGAGCATTTGGAAGATCAAAAAGGCTCTCTCTCTTTTTGAGCAACAGTGAGATGCTGCTAAAAGCTACTGACATTTTTAGCGATCACTTTTCAAGACTCACTGAGCTCCAGCAGTGCACTGCAGCTGCACAGAAATAGCCCAGGGTATTTTGTTACACAGAAGGTCACGGAAGGCCACAGGACTTGGGAGAGCTGCAGTTTCATCACTATCTACCTTTATGAAAGGCATTTAAGGTGCTGCAGGAAATCTTGCCTTCTTGATACAGGATAATGAGGAGATCTCTAATTAATAATTAAAAAAATTGTTTGACAGGACTCTGAACTCTGCCAGGCGTTAGTACTTTTCTAGAGCACAGGAAACAGAACCAACAGAGGTCAGGGCTGGGATGTTAATGGTACAAAGGTCAGAAAGAAAGAAATCCAAACAGCTGGCAGAATCCTGCCTGAAATGCATCAGGAATGGAAGACCTTAAAAGAAAATCAAAACCCACAACTAAACAACGAAAATCCACAGCCATACACAAACCCTAGGAACGGGTCAAGCACAGCTCTCCTGGGAGCCCGGACAACTCATGTCGGGCTGGATTCTTGTGGCAGGAGAGTCCATATTAAAGCAAAAAATAAAACTCAGTGCATGGAGCTCCATGCAGTCCAGCTGCTTCCCCACAGGGGGCTGCTGATTAGCTGGGGCCTGGGATGACCTGCGTCAGGAACCGAGGTCCTTGCCAAACCGGCAGCGCTACACTGGTGCTCTGATGCCAAGCACATTTCTTAACACTCTCTTTTCCTATTGGATTTTTAAGCAGAACTTTACTTTGCTGAAGGTTTCTTAAAGATAGCAAGAGTGGGAGGAGGAGAAAAGAAAATCTTACCTCTCACGTTCAAGCCATTGTCACATGCAAACTGTGCAAAGGGTGACATGTAAGTGGGATCATACGCCAGCTCGTGAGCTTGCTCAGCAATACTTCTTGCAGTCTGCTGTATGCTCTCATAGTTGGAGTTCTAAATTAATGAGGAAAACAGTATTCTTGTAAGGAAGTCTCTATTGCTATTTGTTTTGCTGGTGCTGGTCAGTTTTCCAGCTCCATGACTGGAGGGCAAATCCCACAGAGCAGGGCACTGGTCATCACCTTCTGTGCCAAGCCTAACCACGCTTCAGGCTTTATAAGCTTGGGCTAGAACTGCACGTCTTTACATCTGAAGTGCAGACTGGCAGCTCAAAGACTTGTTTTGGATCATTTGTACAACAAGTCTTCTAAGATTGCAAAAACTTACAACAGACCAAAAGGTCTCATGTTAGGGCACAGATCTGATAACCAACACTAACAGTTCGCACTGAAAGAACCATTTTCTTACCCTCACAAAAGAGACTCAGTTGAAGTAATCACGTTTTACACCTTGAATGGAAAGCCTCAATTCTGAGCCTCTTCCCAAACCAACAAAAACACGCCTGGGGGAGAAGGGGCACCTTCAGTGTCAGATGGAAACAGTTTTAATGAGAGTGGAATTTCTAGGGATAACATTCTCTATTCTTTTCATCTTCTTCACTATCCCTGTTGCTTTCCTTCAATGCTTTTCTTACTCCAGACAACCAAACTTACAACCATCTCTATTACTGGTAACTATTTTTAGATGTCATTTCAGAAAGCCCTCCCTGCAGTTTGGGGACTCAGCAGGCTTTTCCACGATGAACTTTTGGCTGAATTTCCTTTAAGGGAACTTCGGTGCCTTTCCCAACTACACCAATAGATGGAGCTCAACATATTTCTTCCCGAGAGGTGAATCTCCAGCACCCACCTCTGCCGACCTCCTGTCTGTGCAACAAAGAGGTGGACGTACCACAGACAGAAGTACGCTGTGGCATAAGCAACAGCCACGCAGGATAGCAGCTAGCACGCCAGAGCCTTCCAGCCCACGACAGCACGCTGACATCTTCAGCACCGTCACTACCTTTGCTAACCAGGTTAAAGCCCCTCTGACAGCTCGTGCTGCAGCACTATCCCACACGACCCCAGCAGATCTGTGCCTTTCACAGCACAGCTGCACGCTTTGCTATTTCAGCTCTGATCGTCGCACCAACAAGAGAGGAAACAACAGGGGGGACTGCAGAGGGGAAGCACCGGAGTCCACCTCGAGTGCAGACAGGCCTCCAACCTTTTGTCTGCAAGGACCCATTCTGCCTGGCACCACCTTTCAATTACATACCTGCAGGATAAGAGCAGGCACAGCATTTCTAAAACCGCACTGTAATTCTACACGTTTGCCTCCTTTGCATCTCATAACATCAAAATGCCTCCCTTGGGGAAGTTACACGTCTTGATACCTCTTCAGCATACTTTCCTTTCTGTAAACAGCCTTAAGCTAAACGCTCTCACGCAAACTAAAACAGTTTAATGTATGTTTACTATTTAAAAGGAGTATTTGTGGTCACTAACCTGGAAAACTTGCAGAGAGGTGTTAGGTTTTTTTAGATCAGATTTTCCACAGACATGCAGCCCACAATTCAGACAGTCCAGACTTATAGAACTACTGTTTTATAAGTCTTCAGAAAATTACACATTATTTTTAAATACTGAGCTTCCCTTGCCCCAAATAACCCCTAAGAGAAAGCTGTATTCCCACGTATATCATCCACAACTGCAAATAAAATGCAGTTAGCTAAGAGCAGAGCCTGCTACTGACCCACCAGCTCTCCCCAGTCCCCCCGCTGTCCCCTTGTGTTACAGCAGCCACCGACACACTGCTGGCTGCTGCTCAGCAGATCTGTGCCAAAGCTGCTGCTTCGAGATTCAGCCTGGCTGCAGATCCGAGCGGGAGCACCTCGGGGCCAACGTCCCTGCTCAAACATGGTATTAACTGGTAATCTAAACGACAGCACCTTGCTGAGGGCCTTTTACGTATAATACACAAGCCATACAAAGAAAATGGCAGTAACTGTGAGGGGTGGCAGAAGATGTGTGCGCCGAATCTCTCACACTTACCTTCAGCTTTTTTAACTCCTGCAGAATCATGTAGTCAGGCATGTTGTCAAACAGCCCGTCTGTTGCAGTCAAAATAATGTCTCCGAGTTGGACATCAAAAGAAGTACTATCAGCAGCATCAGGGCTGTGAAAATGACACATGGCAAAGAAATGGACTCCAGCTTTCAAGAAGGCACCAAGCAATGTCAAACTAGCACACTGACAGCTTTTGTAATTCACCACTGTTACGTGTTTTGCTAGAAATAAAAGCAATAATCACTAACTGGAGCTTTTGCACTGGGGAAGCTTGTCAAGAAAGCTACAACAAAAGAGGTGTGATTGCAAACAGGTGATGTTCCAGCTATTACACAAAGGATTTGCATTTACAATTCCCAGACGAACAATTCCACAAACTAATCTGCTTCACAAGTGTATTTCCATGGAAACCATTAAGTAGAATGGCAGTTCAGGGCTTCCTTCTCACCCATCTTAAATATGTAACAGAGCTGCACTTGAAAGGACAATTCATAATGGGAATGGCCAAAGCACTTAAGGATTCTGAATCATTTTCTATGGCAGTGGAATAGGAAACATGTCTGGAAATCACTACCAGGAGACCACAGCTGGTTGGACTATTTACATCTGAAAACATCATGCAATAACAAGAGCAGAAAACACCCATTCAGGCCATGAATATTGCTGTAGGATCTGTTTCTCAGATGCAGCAAAATGACAAAAATCTTCATTTTTAAAGATTCTTCAGAGCTCTTTAGAAGAGAGAAGTGACGGCACACCGTGCTGTTTGAGAGGAGCCCTCATCCTCCAGGCCAATCCCACCATCCAAGTGGTGCACGCCTCCAGGAAGGTCAGAGTTGAGACTGCCTGCCTATCCACATATACAGACCACGTTTAAAACATTTAAGTGGAAAAGCCATCCAGACACCAAGCATGAGTACTAATTAACGTCAAGAACAGCGCAGAACTAGCCAGAAAGCTATAATCATGATGCAGAACCCAAGTGTGGGAGCTCATTTATCTTGCACTTTCCTTACTGCGTGGTGACTCAGCTTGCTTTGCCTCCTTGACTTCCACTGGACGACATTAACTACCCTTATATGCTATTCTGGGGGGTCTTTTTATAGAAGACATGGAATTTCAGAAAAAAGAGATTTTCATAGTCCTGGAATTTCAAACAGTGGTTTAATTTTAGCCTAATAAAGAGGCTAGAATATGTAAAGGCTCTGATTTCAGAGCTCTACGCTAGCTGCCTCTCTGCAGCCTCACGAAGCAATAAAACCACGTGCAAGAATGAAACTTCTGACCAACAGCTCTCCAGCAACGTCTTCAAAAGCAAAGCAAACAAAAAAAGCCATTTTGCCATCAAAAGTTACAGTCCTTATGGCATCAGACTTGAGATTTACAGCTTCATATCCAACTCTAAGGTGCATTCTGTGTTTACTGCCATCCCTCTCTGAAGTTGCCTTTTTCATTTGTATTTAGAAGAGAGGTATCAGTTTAAAGACCATGGCAACTGATATGAGAGCTGTATTTTAATACGTGTATTTCACAGGTTGTTGTTCCCCCCCTCCACTTTTAGTTTAGTGGTGAGGCTTCACACAGCCACAGGATTTATCAGCCTGACATTCTCAGGGGAAGACACAAGTCTGCCTTTGAAACAACTCATTTCTGTGAACAGATTGTCCTTTCCTAATACTCTCATTTCCCAGCTTGGTGTTCCGCCAAGCGGCGTTTTGCTCGCTCTGGTCAAATACAGCATGCTGCTGGAAGCACAGCCACTTGCACCCACGAGGTACAGTCACATGTCCCCTGCTCTGCTCTTCAAGCACTGCTAACTCACTGCCAAAACATCTAAATTAGCGTACTCCAAAGCAGTCTCAGGGGAGCACAGACAGGGCTGGGAACGAACGCTGCCGATAAGACGAGCCGCTCACGCAGAGAGATCAGCACAGCCACCAGCTGCAGCCTTCATTACAGCACCTCCACCAAGCAGTGCCCTTCCGTTACTCAGAACGCGTCCTGCAGATGGTCAGAACGTGCTGCGTTGAATGAGTAATCACAGACCCAATGACTTCTGACTGTGCAACAGCTCACACAGTTTATCAAGTACACCGTGAGAAGTGTTTGCAGCACCTGAAGGACACGGAGGCACACAAAGCCACTGGGCACACTTAAATCCCGTGTGTGACGCTGCTTTGTACAAGGAGCACTGAAGCAGCAGAACTGTAACCTTCTGGGAGCTGATCACGATGCAGATTTAAAATGTAAGGTCCTTTCCCATCTTACCTGTCACTTAAGACAACTCCTTCTGCTTCTGGTGGAGCTATGGACAGTTGGAACGGAGTGTTGAAGTAATGCTGCTGCTCATCAGATCGATGTACCACTTCTCCTCCTCTGACTACCAAAAATCCAGAGTCTCCCAAGTTGGCTGTATGTAAACGGTGACTTGTTCTGTCCAAAACTACTATGCAAGCTGTGCTGCTTCCTGAAAGCAAGCAGAATACGGTGACAAGCTCACCTTACAGGAAGCATTTATTCCTTAACTGCCTTTAGTCATTGTCCAGCTACTCAAGTATTTATCAAAGCTTACAAATCAGGATAAATGGCAGAACTCATTAATGCAAAAATACAGTTAATACACATTAAATAAGGCAAATAAGGCTACAGATCTTTGCAGCAGAGGTTTCCAAGCAGGCCTATGTGCAGGACAGACCACAGATGAGCTAAGTGTATGACTGTATGGCTGACACAGGAGCCCAGCTGGCCCGAGGCATCACATGTTACAGATGTTTCACTTTCTAGTCCAGGGATCTGCCTGGAAAACCCCACGCCTCATCTGTTCTCTGGTGAACATACGGGACCTGCTCCACTCTGAGCGAAGGGAGACTCAGAGCAGTATCTTTGGAAACATTCATGTTTTGTACACGACAGCACCCAGCACTGTTCTGCAACACAGGAACAGCATTTAAGTAAATGCCATGATTTCCTCCCACTTCAGTTTCATTTAAAAATAATTTCCTAGACTCAATTCTGAAGAACTACGTATTGAGAGTAAAGCACAGCAGGAAGGAAAAGTTCAAGCCTAATGAAAATTTCCTAATGAAGTCTTCTCCCTCCACTTGGTTTGAAATGAATTCTAAATGCCCATGGCTGTGGCAGCTCCCGCTCTGGTTCTGGCTCAGGCAGAAGCAGTAGGAGCAGGAGCACTGCTTCAAATGTTGGCTGTCTCAGCACAGTGTAACCAGGAGGCCACCAGGGAATGCAGATCTTGTGACGCAGCGTATGCCACTTTTCAGGATCCGAAAGGTCAAGCCAAGCAGGGCTGCCTCTGTCCACAAAGGAGTTGTGGGAACTTCCACCAGCAGCCCACCTCGTGGATTGCTTACAGCTACGCCTGCCTTGCACAGATAAGTGCTATTATGTGTGCAAAATCCCAATGTAATTAACAACCATTGCTATTCTGATGACACTTAAGGTCACTTCTGAGGTTTGAAGCTATTCTTCAGGCATATAATGCAAGAACATCTGTGCTAAGCTCAGCAGACAAGCTAAATATAGCTTACACAGCACCCTCCTGGCATAGAAGTTTAAGGTCAGGTGAGAAGCACGCGTATCACACCGGGCAACACTTTCCTGGTGCCTAAGAGGTCACACGCCCTTCAGAAACATGTTCTGTTCTCAAGGTTGTCAGTAAAGGTCAAATTCTGCCTCTCTCTCTGTTCACCACTCCCAAAGCAGCTAGATTGCACTGCCTAAAATCAAGTTTGACACAGAATATGCTAAGCATCTGTTTGCATTCAAAAAAATTTCTAATGATTCCCTTCCAGAGAACTGTAAAAACTACAGGCTATTGGTGGTTGTGTGATATAAGCCTCTCTGATCAGCCTGTTAGGTTTAAAGTTCATTGGACATAAAAGGCAACAGGAACAGCAAGTCAAGGAGCGAGCAGATGCACCCAAGTATGATCAAAAAGTCTCTACGTGCACAGCTTCAGCAAAAAGCCACAATCAACAGAACTATTTATGCACGGCAAGTGCATGCTGCAGCATATTCTGCTGCAAAGCTCATCTTGCGAACTCCCTGCAAGCACTGGTGAGGAATCACCCTTCACACACAAAGGCTGCTTACCATCAATATTTACTTATTTTTATATCCAAATATTTAGATACACACAAATATTTGCACGTACTTAAGTATGTGTAAATAACATGGGACACAGATCCAATTCACGTTTTTGCCTCTTACCAAGCAAAGGTACTTTGTTCTGCAGCAGCTCACAGTAACCTGCAGTGAGAATCCCAACGGGATTACTTGGTACAAACCGTCCTTCTTTCACTAAACGTTCACATGTCCGCATTAGAGTCCCTGAGAACTGAGAGGGGTCGACCCCATAGTCCCGCCAGCCACCGACACCGTCTGCTACTCCTAGAAGAGGAAACAAACAGAAAACAAGAGTTACGCGAACAGAAACGTGACCCAAAGGTGCCCTGTGCTCAATGGCTGCACAGCGCACAGCACGGCTTCTGGGGAAACCAGCCTTCGGTTTTAAACAAGTGTTCAATAAAGAAATGAGAGCACGCAAAGCAGAACCCAACCCCCAGAGAGCAGGGGCAAGCCCACACAAAGCTGGGAGCTGCGTCTGCAAGGACACGTTGCTGCTTACTTCAGCCAAGGAGGAGAATGAAAACTGATCGTGGTCCTGTTATTCTTGTTGCTACTCAGAACAGAAAGAGATGAATTCTGCCAAAGCTTCCCAAGATTTGAGCAACTGCAGGCAAGTATTGAAGATGCACATGTGGAAGTGGTGGGGTGGTCAGAGAGATGAACAGCTGAATCAATCACTATGCTGATGTTCACAGCAACGTGATGCTACTGTTGGTGGAAATAAGAGCAAGAAAAACGCTTTTGCTGTCTCATACACAGAAGAAAATCAGTTCTGGCATCTCCTAGACAAACACTGTAGAAGATGAAACTCCTCAACTGGGTCAGGGTGCAACGCAGCAGACTTGTCACAGAAGATCCCCAGCATTTTAACCCCCTAACCAGGCCCACATCCACATCATTTCATTAGAACAGCAGCTGTGCTCAGCTTCTTTTCAGAGCCCTGACTGTACGAAGAAAGGTGTCCCCAGAAAGAAAAGCCCTGCTAGCAAAGGCATGAAAATTGGACCGAGACAGGAAAAACGAAGTTTGCCTCATCTACAAATGCCCTTCACATCAGTCACCATCTGAAACTGAGACGGAAGGTTTAGAGCCGACCTTGGCACGAACTATAATCTGACAAGAGGTTACATCCAGATTCTGAACAGCCCATCAACATTAATCAGATTTCTCCCAAAAATAGTGCACAACCTTTCAGACACCTGCTTTGTCCGCCTGCCTTCTCAGAAGAACGGTGCAGGAAGGCAGATCCCTGCCCTCCCCTCTGCAGAGCAGGCCCTGGCACGGAGCTCACAGGAAAGCAGCCCTGGCGCTCCCCACAGCGCCTTTTCTCCTCTCTTCAGCAGAAAACTAATCCTCCCTTTGCAGGTCCCGCAGCTTCAGGGTAGCGCCGGGTTAAATCCTTGCTTTCTGCTGCCACTCAAACCAGGCTAGAGTAAGAGATCAGCAAGAAAAGGGATTCTACTCTGATCTGGGACTTGAAGCTGAGCACCAGTTTGGATGATAATGCTTGCCTTGCATTAAGCGACCTGCAGAGCAGCTTTTTTTCCCTTTAAGATGAGCGCGGTCCAGCCACGATTTTGCCAGCTGATCATAGCAAGCATTGCTTCACTGAAAAGGTTGACACAACGAAAAGGGCAGTGTTTGACAGATACTGTCCAGATGCTGCTCTTGGTTCCTAAGGGTGTTACCAAACAAGCTTGTGAGAAGTTATGGAGTACCCCTGAATGCTCAGTGAACTACTTTGGCGTTAGCCTTCTTTGGAAATACTTCAATAGGAACAGCACAGCATTAGTATACGGTGCGAGAAAGCCAGCCACCACAGAAAGCACCCCATCAGCTTCATCACCAAAACCAACTCTGAAGTCAAAGTACGAGCACGCCACCTGATTTTCTTTGCTCACTTCTTACTCCAGGCAGGAAATCTGAACCCACAACCACGGCAGCACACCTCGCTCTGCTTCGTATTCCTGCCTGCTTTCTGGAAGCTCTGAACAGCCACAAGGACGCTGCCAGCGCCTCCCATGCACACAAGGAGCCCTGGCCTGCAGGAGGTCCGGCACACAGCCGGGCATTCCTTCTCCACCTCTGGCACAGCAGCAGACCGGCCCAGCACACTGACCAGCACGCCCCGCAGTACAAGCACGCCCCGCAGTACGCCTCAGCCCCCCGCACGGCCCCGCAGCTCGCTGCCACGTGCACAGTGCTGCTGTCACTGCCTCGCCCAACGCTGACAATGCGGCGTTTCTACAAAGTTTTGCTTTCTTTAAACAGCATTTCTAAAAGAAGACGGGCCAGTCCATTTAACTGAAGCTAGGTGACCTTGCTGGATCCAAAGGCGTGCTGCCCGAGCAGCCAAACGCTTCCTCCTGCTCAGGCACTCAGCCAGCAGGCCCCGCTGCCATCGAGCCCAGCACAGCACGCAGCCAGAGCACATCCAAGCCCTACAGCACACATCAGATACCAGCTTTCCTTGCCTTTGCCTTACATTAGTGTAATTCTTGTTCTTGCTGCCTTTAGCCATCCTGTCCTGCTCCCTCTATGGTTTTGAAATAAAAGACAGTATTCAAATTCTCAATATAAACTCAGTGGTTTAATAGGAAAGGAATATACATTTTTTTTTAAATTTCCTACTGAAAAAGATGTGAATGTGAACAAAGTTGGAGAAAACCTTGTGAGAATGACACAGCTAGGAAGAATGGGCACAGGGAGGCACGAGGCAAAGACAGGCTGCCTGCAGGGACCGCTCCTGCATGCCAACACTACGAACTCCGTAAGATGTTCCACTCACCAAATGAACTTTAAGATTCTGGAGAACATTACCCAAATTAGCCATGAGTCACTAATAAAAGAACATCGAGAGGATGTACTTATGGGTCTGGACTTATTTTGCATCTGACACAGAGGACAGACTTAAAATAGCAACAAAGCACGATCTGTTGTGCCACACGAGTGTGAAATGCAGCACCTACTATTTGTCACCACGTCAGAATTGAGATAAACTGATAAGATCCCTAGTTTTATCAGTGACGAGATAAACCCCATAGTCAGGGAACTCCTCCAGCAGTGTGACTGGCAGCAGGCAGGGGATGGGGATGCTACAGCCACGTGGCACCCATTCCCCAGCATCCCCTCCTTCAGGCTCCCCTTGGAACGCATTGCGTACAACAGCCTGGTTAGATACCATCCCTAGATGGGGCTCAACTGGTAACTAGTTACAAAAGGAAAGGTTACTTATTCACACCGTGCATTTTAAACCTTATACCAGCCCTCAGCTTGCATTAACTTCAAAGGTACTGGAAGAATAAATGGCTCAATGACAAGGAGGAACAAAAAGCAAGAGGCTGAAGGAGAAAGAAGGAACTGAAAGCACTGAATTGTGCACCTACTTCCAGGAAAAAGAAGCAGTTCCTTATATTAATCCCCCCCACAACAATACACAACTGTTCAGGAAACAAGTTGTTTCCAGGTATCTCTCCTACCCAGCTGCTCAGTGGGTTCTGAAAGCTGTGAGAGGACAGTAACACTTCCTGCAATATAGGCAAGCCGAGTGCCTCACCCAGCACTGTGTGCTTTGCTTATTTCCTTCTGTGCCTTCTGATAGAGCCTGCTTTTACTCTGCACAATTGTCTTCCAGAAACTGTGGTAAGGAAGGAAGAATCATCAGATTTTAGCTTCATCCTCAAAAAGAAAGCCACTACATTTCAGAGAGATTACATCCAGCGCTACTTAGCAGATCTGCTGACACTTGGATTAGCTGCACAGACAGGTATGTCAGTGGATGTGATTCTAACGGAGATGTTTCTCAATAAC
Organism: Pavo muticus; assembly: GCA_016647715.1. Classification (NCBI taxonomy): domain Eukaryota; kingdom Metazoa; phylum Chordata; class Aves; order Galliformes; family Phasianidae; genus Pavo; species Pavo muticus. The sequence continues at coordinate 4,835,531 of JACDJE010000004.1, forward strand.
CTGCAGTTCCTCTACAATGAAAATACTTGTTCTCATGGTAAAAAACCCTCATTTGGACTATTACAGTCTGTGAAATTTTTCAAATCACTGATTATTCCCTCTAGAATGTCTCCATTTCTCCCAAGAGAGGGGGTAAAACTGTACACGGAGCTAAGCAGACCACTCGCCTCCTTTAGCACTGGTAAGTTCTAGCAGCAATCTCTTTAATAGGTATGATACCAAATAAACCACTTAACATAGCCTTACATGACCTGCAGGCATTCCTCCTCCGTAGCTGCCAGAACACCTCTGACATTTCACCTACAAATCCTTCTAGATTTTGCAGTTCACTTTTCTTGATGACAGTGAAACCAACAATCTTCTGAGGGCCTCACGGCCCTCCGGGCAGTTACACACCTCCTGTGCAGGCTGACGACAAACTTAATTCTCACTCACAGCACCACTCCTCTCACTGCAGAGCAGCTGCCCTGCAGCTCCAAAGAAAATCACCAAGATTTGCAGCAGACAGAACAGCTGCCAAACTAACTTTGCAGTGGACAAGCAGTGCCCTGCTGCCGACCACTTGTTTCCTACCACTGCCACCAGTTGTTTCCTACCCCTTCTGCTCCCATAGCAATAGTTTGGAAGGCTGGTCAAGTCACACCGGCTACACCCAAGCTTCTACCCAGCAGACAGTGTAGAAGCGATGCTGTCACGGGATGCGCTCTGCCTGCTGCAATGTTTCAATCATGAGTCACACAACAGTTCGGAAAATCCATTAAAAAACTGCAAAGACAACAGGAGCTTGATAAGGCAGCAGTAAGCAAGCAAAGGCAGATCCACAACAGAGAAAGAGATCACCAGCTTGAAACATCTAGGCATCTACAGACTGGTGAAGCTCGTGTGTTTTTTTTACCCATATACTAACTAGAAAGAAACAAAGGTGTTAGTTTCTGAAGTTTTGTTTTTCAGCTTGGAGTAACACTTCTCTTACAGGTGACAGAGGAACGGCTGCAGACATGAACATACACGTCTACCTGCTCAAGAAGACATTCCCAATATGTCTCATTTCTCATCACCTCATTCCGTAATTTTCTGAGGGTCTGGCCAACAGCAGCACTAACAGCAAACAAAAAGGTACAAGCAGCAGCAGAAAGGCCTGAAACACAAAGCTCCAGAAATTAATATTAGTAGTAAAGTTATTTCCTTCCTCAGTGTGATCCCAAAGGACGTCATGGATTTGAGATTCTTGCCCCTCCTTCCGCTCACGATGGGAAGAAAACATGCAAGTGTAAGAGGTACATACAGCCAGAAGTCAAAATAAGAGCTAAAGATCCAAAGCTTCAAGTACACCAGTAAGAGACCCCACCAAGCCTTCAATGACTGCGGGAGGGCTGGAAATAACGCGCATCTTCATAAGCGTTCTCATTTTCTTACACTGAAAGGCTGAAGGACAGGCTAACAGACACTGTCAACTTTTAGACTATACAGCCTCCATAACACAAACGAAGCACTTGGCATTGTTGTATCTGCTGTAAACACTGCCTTGTTAGCCATAGCCAACTTTTGTTTGACCTAAGAAAATGAAACCCCAAGCACTCACGCCAAGTGGCTGGGAGTAGCTCCTTCACTGTAACACCACGCCCGTGTCCATCCCACACAGGCATGCTTTCCATACAGAGATTCTGGGAAAGACTGGCACAGAAGAGTTTTAAATTCCTATCTGCTATAGCTTTGTCAATGATGACAACTAGGGCAGGCTAACTTGAAACTTACTGTTCTCCTGAAGTATTATTGTGTACAGCACTCACTTTCACTGAAACCACCTGAGCCTCTTCATTAAACTAATACTGAAAACGAAGCTTTTAAAGCCACAGTCCAGCCCAGGCAGATTCCTGAGGTGCAAAGTTAGACAGGGATTAAGTTAGTACAAAATGTATGAGGCTCATTAAAAAAGAAAAAGAAAGATAAGGAACCTCAGATTTGCGATGAGAGCAAGAGGAATCGAGGGCAGGAAAACACTGGTGCTGAAACTTCTTTTGCAGCAGGGCTGAACAGCTGGTGAGAAAGGAAGAGCAAAGAGACGATCATAACAGCAGAAACGAGGAGAAGACTACTGTGCCCTGGAGCTTAAGAACTACTAATGAGGAAAAAGCACTGAGATCCATTGCATTAGAAGCTATCCTGTGTCAATGTTTGCAGAATATACAGCAGTTTTGCTTTACTGGTACATATTAATATTAGAAAGAGCAATAAAGAATGTGAAAATAGCTTTACAGGGAAAAAACAGCTTTCCTATTTGAAGTCTCTTCTTCCTGTTAAGGACTTAAGACATCCTTGTTTGAAGCTGTCTTTGCTGTTTGATCCTTAAGTGGAGCTGTAACTGTTTGTTATCAAGTTGCCATGAAAATTAATGCAAAGACAAACTTAGAAATGCAGTTCTCTGTTGATTCCAGCTGGAAGGCAAGACGAGCTGGAAATCCTCATATGGTAATGACCAAATATGGCCAAAAAACCCTAAACATCATATAAGTCTAAACCTACACCACGTAAAGAATCTACTTATACAAGAAGCATATTCTGCATTTCTCTAAATACAGATTACTTATTTATCAGTGCTGGCCTAGTAAGAACCTAAAGGCAGCCAGCCGTAGTCACATGTTGGAGCGCGGTTGTCCAACAGCTGATCTAAATAGAAAAAGTTTCCTTGGAACAGGCACCAGAGAAAAGATGCAGAACGTCTAAACACACCAACAGGTTATTCACATCCCCTTGAAAGCTGTAGCATCACCATTACAGGACGGGCTGCCTTTTAGAATAACCAGCAATACTGTTGCCTAGCACCCTGTTACAGCTTCCTGAAAAAATGTTTCAGCTATATTAACCAGCAGGCAAGTTACAGTGACAGCACTGGATTCCAGGCACTGTCACATCACAATACACCACAGCAAGTTCTCAGCACCTTTAATTTAAAATGATAGGTAGAGAAACAAAAAGTTTTTTATTTTTATGTTAAAGTTGTGGTAAATTTACTTCCATTGCTGCAAAGCAACTTTTGCAAAGTGTCAGCCAAATTCAACCTTGACTACACAGGAGAAAGGTCAAGCACTGTCCAAAGCAACACTTCTTCATAAACTAAAGGTTCTACTGACTACCTATGTTTTCCCATTACTTTTAAAATCTGAGCTGGGAAGATCCACTTTGCAGATAAGCGCAAACCAGAGCAAGCAATCAGGACACAGCACCCGCCGAAACTGAAGTTTGACATTTGAAACCAGCCTCAATGTCACTTTGCCTTTCACTTGACAAGGACAAAGCATGCACTAAAATAAGGAAGTGTCCAATTCAGTGATCTTTTACATGGAAATGTATCGCAGCCACCAGGTGCTCCGCTAGGTTTCACAGACACAAAGGCAAGAAAACATCCAGGAAGGTGTTTCCTTGCTCCCAGAGCCACCAGGCCTTAGGGGCACCTCCATGTGAAGCACAGGGCCTAGCCGCTGGCCTCGGCACCACCCCATTCCAGCAGTGTGCCCGGAGAGATGGCAGCCTACTGCTGCTTCTGGAAGGGCACAGAGCTGGGGTGTTTGGCCAGCTGCAGAGCACCACCAACCTCCGTCCCTTTGTCACCGAGGTCACCCCCACAGCCATCACTTACCGAGCACATCTGCCGTGCGGTGCCGGGCCACAAAGCAGGCGTCATCCCCGTAGCACATGCCTTTCTTGAGGATCCCCTTGCGGAAATCTTTGCCAAAGCCACAGCTGGCCGTCACCAAGCTGTAGTCACGGGTGTCGGTCTGCGAGAGGCCGCCCAGCACTGCCCGGGCCACCAGCCTGCCATAGGACAGCACCGAGAACATGGCGTGGGGCGCCCAGCAGCCCAAGGCCAGGAACGCGGGGAGCCACCGGCGCAGCCGCCTCCTGCAGCGAGCCAGCCTTCCTGCTGCCCGCCGGCCGGCCGCCTCGACACTTCTGGGCCTCAGCGCCTCACACCTCAGGATCTCTGGGCCTCAGCCCCACAAAGCAACAGCGCTCGAGTACCTCAGCACCGCGGAGCCTGCCTCTGAGCCCCTCAAATACCTCAGTCCCTAAACACCTCAGCCCAGCAGCCCCTCCGCAGCCACTCCTCAGCCCGGCCCCTCGCCCTCCCCCCGCCCACCCACCTCCTCAGGGCCGGCTCCCGCCCTCACACCCCAAGCACCGGCTCCTCGCGGCCGGGACTGTCGCCCTCCACCGCCACCCCCGCGCAGGGGGGAGGGGAGGGCTCTGCCTGCTCCCGAGCTGCCCCGCAGAGGCCCTCTGGGCTCTCTCCGTAGACCTGAGGAGACCCCGGTCAGAGCCTCTGCTCCTCGCCGCGCCGCCCCCGCTCCCCGCCGGCCGCAGCCGCCATCTTCCCCGCGCGTGCAGAGCTGAGGGCCCGGCGGAGGGAGAGGGCGGGGGGGGAGGTCAGCCCCGCCCCGGGGCAGCGCGCGTGCGCGGCGGGTGGATCAGCGCCTCCCATTGGCTGTCCGCCGAGCCTCATTTGCATTCTACGGGACAATAACAGCGCGCCGCTCCCGGCATCCCCCGCGGCGTTGGGGCGGCTCCGGTTCCCCCCTTAGGCCTGCGGCGGCCGTGCTGCTGTGGTGGTCGCGGCTATGAGGTGAGCGCCGGCTCCGGCTCCTCGCCACCTCCTCCAGCTCTACCTGTCATTATTCCAATTATGTTTTCAACACCGGGGCTGCGCCTAACCCAGCTATGTGCCCTCCACGCCCATATCGGGCCGCATGTCTGGCGTGCTCAGAATAACTCCGAGGAACTCGGTGGCCATTTGCGCTTTTCTGGTGATTAAGGACGGTTATGTGAGTCATGCGACACTAAAAATTACTTTTAAGGGACAACTCCTCATGTTTCCCTGGCAGCGTGCGGTTATGTGTAATGCGAGCTCACTGCAGCGTCTGATGGTTGTGATTTCTGGGAAAATAGGTGAAAGTGGAGAGGATTCACCCATTATATAGGGCAAACGGATGCCAAAGCACTAAAGATAAGGCTGCAGAGTGCGATCATCACAGAAAAGACACAGAACGTTATCCTCATTGCACATGGGACAAAGGCATGGCTATGTGGGTGGCCCAGCTTCAGGGCATGGAGACCCCAAAGGACTGATCCTTCCCTGCTGCCAGCCCTGGATGTGCAGAAAGGTTTGGTGCTGCAGGAGCTCCTGGCAGGCAGCTCTGAATGTGCACAAACCCACTGAGTGCCTGCGTTAACGAGGCTGCTGCACTGTGTGCCCAGAGATATGTAAACAGCAGAACAAAAGGCAGGCATAAAGCAGAGGGAGGTGTGAAAGCTGAACCCCAAGCTGGTGAAAGGAAAAGCTGTGCGGTGTACAGCACGGACCCAGCCCGCCGGGAACATTGCTGAAGCACTGTCATTAACAGCATTAAGGCACAGTGTGCATTCAACTGCTGTGCACCTTGACAGAAACTATATTCCTCCCCTTTGAAGTGCTAAAGGTTTAAGCAACATGTGAAACACTTCAGCCTAAAGCTGAAATGGTATCCAAACTTCATTAAAAATAATCTGCCTGTTTGTAATTCTGTATGAGGAGAAAGAAAGTGCAGGGACCACAAAGACCAACCTAAGCCCAGCCTTGCTGAACTAGGAGACTGCTACACAGCCCATTTTGCCAACATGCTGCCAATAAGGCAGTGCTGCTGCCATGGCCATCAGGGTTGCTGCCTCACCTCCTCTTGTATCTGGAGCAGGAAAGGGAAGCGCATATTTTCAGAGTTTCCCCAACAGTCATTCTGTCCCTTAACTCATTCTTTCTTCCTTCTTCTTGTCCAGGTCCCTTCTAGACTAAGTCCAACCCAGCCTAATTCCTTCTTTAAAGCACCAGATTTCAGTCCTGCCTATAGTGCTGGGGTGCCCTGAGACAGCTCTCACCATCACAAGGTGTTCTGTCCTCCACTGGCTGGATGCACACCGCTTCTCCATCTGTAATCCCCCACCTCACTTCCAATCGAGCACGAGTTTTCCATGCCCCATCACAATGCATTTCCTAAAGCAGGATGGGACACGCTCTGAAGCGCTTTATCAAGCGGCCATGCCTCACAGATTGAGAAACTCAGCATGAGAGCAAGGCTGTCAAATACACTTGGCAGAGCATGACTCCATGTTTCAGTGAGGGCACGCCGTGAGCAGTTCAGAATCCCTCCATCCCTGGTCATCTGCTCAGGCTGGCCCAGACAGCCAAGGAAGACAACATCGTTTACGTAATGATAATTAACCTTTGCTGAACTCTTTCACTCAGGAGTGATGACAGTTCCCCAGATGAAAGATTGCTATTGGTTTTCATTCAGAAGATCACTCAGCTCCTGGGAGAAAAAAATAACACCAAACCCCCATTTTAAATGCAATACAAGAGGATTGGTTTTTCCACTATTCACTCCGTATGTACGCTGCTGTCTCACTCAGTACTATTATTGTACCCCCAGGGCCAAGATCCTGCCAAGTGGTTTTTGTTTAAATTCTCAAATGCACAAATTTGGCACAAAAACTGGAGCAAAGGGCATTCCCCTGGTTACAGCAGCTGGGTGGAATCTTCCCACCTCAAAGTCCAAGATCCATTTACATCAGTTCATTTAAGCTGCAAAACAAAATGAACTCTTCCTGCTAGGCTTGCTCAGACAGACTAATAAGTGCAATAGGGAGCACAAAGCAGAATGCTGTACAGTGTAATCGACTGTTGAAGGCACAAGCAGTTTTTCAGCTTGTATTAAGACTGATTCACTTGTAGCTGACGTCAGTACTCCCTCCCTGCTATCTTCGCCTTGGGATTGGAGTATGATAAATATTACCTGTAATGCCATCTGCTGTACAGAGGCAGCACAGGGCTACAAGGCTTCTCACGATTTATTTAAGAGTTAATGTTGTGCTAGAGCAGAATGCACTTTACTTCAAGGTTATTTAACTTTGTTTTGACTTTAATTAAAAATGCCTGTCCACTTGTATTTTTAAAGTCATCTGTCGCAGAGCAAAAACCATGTTTGCCTTGCAAAGAAGTTAGGACAGCATAGTTAATATCAAACAGGAAACTGCTGCGAGAATGACAGTGTTACCAGAAGTGCCCACATGGAAGATGCAGGGTCAGGAGATCGTTCTCAGGGTTAGCAACTAGGACCCCAAATAGGACCTCTGTGATACCCTGGGAGAGCTGATTTATTTCATGCATCAATTTCTCCACTGGTTCTTTTAGAACCCCATCCAAGTTATCCAGCTTCTCTGTAAAATACAAACTGCTGCAGATTAATGCTGACTGTTACTTTTGTCAGTGTTTTGAATGGATCAAACTGAAAATATCTGTTTAGAATATGCATATTTAAGTGCATACATACTTAAACTAAGGCACATACAAAATTGTTTCCTCATAGGATTTCCTTCTAATTTTAACTTTAAAGTACCAGGAACGATACCACTTCCTACAGGAGCTCTTTCACAACAGTAGGTCTGATGAGTACTTTCTGTTACTGAAAACTTCCTCACACTGAAATCTGTTCCAAGTCTGTTAAAAGCTTTCTATATGGCGTGTTCAAAGAGAGCAGCCCAGGCTCAGGCAACAAACAGCTTGAGCACCTCATCCACTGCAATTTATGAAGACCGTGTTTATTAAACTAATCCTACTCTGAGTTATCTTAAATGTCCAAAAATAAAATTAAACTGTTTAACCAAAAGGATATGTGCCCATAAGCAGAATTTCTGACATTTTCCCACTGAAGAGAAACATATTGACTTTGGTATTCGTTCACCTAGATTTGAATATTTTTAAGTACATTCAGGATGAGCATTGGTTGGTACATAACTCTAAAAACTCTAGTGTCTTCTGTTCTGAGAACAGCAATAGTTTTGTATGTGTAGCAGTAATTAAACTATTTAAAACAATTTTAGAAGGAAAGGGCTACGGTGTAAGTTAGCTGTATGATTGAAAATGAGTTTTACTGAATTAGTAAAATATGCTTAAATGAGAGAAACTGAAATTTAGCTAATGTTTTTTGCTTTGTTTTAGCATTTCATAAAAGACACCTGTGTTGATTCTGTTTGTGTTTATAATCAGTCGCTTGATGGGACTTAATCCTGCAGTGTTTGGATTGCAAATGGCACACTGTAATGTTTAAACACATCAAAACCTTGTTGCTCAAAGTAAAATAGTAATACAGCAAATCCCTTAACATGTTTTTTAATAGAGAGCAATCTACTGCATTTTAAACTGCTTGAATTTTCATTTCATAGGAATTCCCACATGGGTATCATAGTGCCCTTTTAAATTATTAATTAATTCATGTTGATGGATAAATTAAAATCTCTCTGATGGAGGACATGCATTATTTATTAATGTCCTGATCTTGTCCTACACACTGTGAGGTGCTGCTTTTTGGAACCTGCCTCAGAAGTCTAACACAATGATGGGTTTTTTGGGTTTGTTTCTTTTTTGGTGGTGGTAGGATTTTTCAAATGGTCTCTCTTATACTTGGCTTCTGCTTTGGCTTTTTCTACGTCTGAGATTTTTTTTCCTCCTAGTTTCTTTCTGCAATGGCTTTACTTATTGCATTCTGCTTGTGCATGTATTTCTGGAAGGAATTCAAGATTTTATTGAACTATCACATCCCAGTGTTAAGGAATTCACGATTAATCACTTAAGCATTAATAAAATGGAAAGTCAAGTGACACAACACCTATGTTCATCCTATATCCCATTCTTTTACAGCCAGTGCTGGGGATGGGGTTAGGTGAACTATTGGTCTGAGAAAAGTCCTAGGTTATTTCTGAAGAAAAACATCATGAGGAAAATAGATTAATTGCTCTGTACGTTCCTACTGAACAGCCTCCCAGTTCTGTTCTGTTTCAGTGGTAGATGCAGTAAGAAATACCTCTTTACTCATCCAGCTCCTTCCCACATGCATTCAGGGTACGATCTGTGCTTGAGATGAGCCCAGAGATTTCAGCAAGGCTTGCATTTCCATCCAGGACTCTGGTCCACTGTGTATAATCAGCTTCACAGAGTTATGTATTAAACTGTATTTTCCCTTGTGCATTATCAACAGCTCTTTTTACTCATTTTAAATCCATAAGAAAAGTGTAAACAAGTGGGGGTGATTCATTATTATCTGATGATAACGTTGTTGAACAAGTGATGATAAACAATAAAGCACCAATTTCCCTCTAAGACGATGAACTAAATTCCAAGTTTCAAAATTTGCAAGGCTTAAAGGTAGGAGAAACACCTTTACGTTTGTTACCTGACCACGTGTGGTAGGTGGGAGCAGATCGCTCAGGGAATTTCAAGGGGTTGTAAGCCCCTAAATCAGACTCACCCACAGAGATGCCTGCTCTTTAACACCTGACAGTGAAGGAGAGAGCAGGCATGTGGTCAGACTCTTCCTTCCTGCAGGCAGGACAAGCACCACAGCAGTTAGAATTAAAGCCTCAAAATCTATTTTACTTTCTCTCAAGCAAGAGGATGTGGACACTTCACTCAACCATGAGGAAGGAAAAGAGCTTCACCTGCCTTTCAGCAGGCAGGAAAACGAGCCTCCTTTCTTTAGGGGCTACCTAAAGCCACCTGATTCTCAAAGCTACAGCTCTTTTAACTCCATTAGGTGCAAACAAACCCTCAGCCAAATTCTGCACCCTGTGCCTCCTGCTTTGTGAGGCAGAGCCCGAGAGGCCACAGTGTTCAGAGCAGCACACCCAGCCCTGCCCTGCCCCTCACTATGAGGCTGCCAGGCCAAGTGAGAAAGGCTCTGGGGTGGAAGCAAAGCCCGGAGGTTAACATTTCTGAGGAAACACTAAGGAACTTCAGGCGTTTGTGTAACTCAAGCTCAGATTTTCCAACTATCAGATCGGTACAAAATCACCCACTTACACCACAAGATCACTAACCACAGAACGCTCTGAGTTGGAAGGAACACACCAGGACCATTCTCAATACTTGCAGAGTACTGACAAGGCAAAGAAGCCAAGAAAAAGAAACTGATAAACTTTTAAAGCTAAAGAAATGCGTATAATTAGAAATAAAGCTGCAAAAACACGCCAAACACGGCATTTTATAGTCCAAGAGGGGCCATTCCTACACGAGCCCTCATAACATCCCGCGCCGCTTCCCGTGATGCTCAGCGGCCGCAGGGGGGCGCTGTTTCCCATCACACTCCGCGCTCCCTGGCAACCGCGCCGTTGCTAAGGGAGGCCTAGGCCGTTGCTAGGGGCGGCCTAGCAGCGGCCGTCATGGCGGCGGCGCTGAGGTTTGGCCTGCTTCTTTTCTTGTCGCCGCTTCGGGCAGTCGAGCCCAGCACCGAGCTCCCATCCAGCCCAGAGGCGCCATCGAAGACCCGTGCTACCGCTTGGGAGCGGGGTCGCAGCGGGCCGGCCCCGCTCACGGACGGTGGGTGCCGGGTGGGGTGGGGGGCTGCGCGGCGCCTGGCCTGAGGGGAGTCCCACTCTGGTCCTCGTGAGAGCCTCTGCTCACTGCTGGGTCCTTGGGCCTCCTCTATTTAGAATGAGACTGTGAGGCAGCTGCCCTGCTTCTTTCTCCTGGTGTTTATTGCCCCAGCACAACAGTTTGCCCCAAACTTCAAATCCAGTCCTATTTCTGTGGATATACAGTGCTATCACGATGCAGATCACAAATGTTTGTCATTGTGCTGTCAGCAAGTGTTTCCCGCTGTCTTCTAATTAGCAGGTAGACTTTTATTAACTTCTGATTTCCCAGTGTAGTTGTCATCAGCTCATTTTCTCTCAAAACATGTTGTCCCATTCCATGCCTCCTTAGGGAAAAGAGCCCTAAATCCTCCATCTCAGAGAGAGAAACTCACAGTCTCATCGTCTGTGTTCAAACTGCTCTTGTTGACAAGGTGAGCAAAAGGTTTCAGCGAAACTCAGCTGACAGAACAATAACACCTCAGAGATTCCAGGAACGTTGTGGATACTGTTCAGGTGGTCAGAGAGCATCCAGAAGGCCCTGGAGAAGTGGGAAATAGTCAAATGGAAATAAAAGAAGGATAGTTTTGAAAGCAAGCATTGTTTTAAAGTCTTGTCTGCAGTGTCTATGCTATTCTTAAGTTTAGATTTATTATGGAGCAGCAACTCTCAACAACAGCTCAATAAAATGTTATCTATTCTTTGAATACATGAACTGGAAAACCTAAGAGTGTTTAAGAACTGACAGAAAAAAACTTTTAAAAATGACCTGGAGGAAAAAACAACAACAACAACACAAAAAACCGGCATGAATTTGGATATAGACTTTTGACCATTGTCAAAAATAAGGCGAGGTGAAAATTGAAAGTGTGAGGGAACATGCTGTAGTGTGTAAAGTTCCAGTCCTAATTCTAATTTAAATCTTTTATCCAGTTGCCAAGCTGTGTGTTTGTGATCTGTTGGTGGCACAGTGTGATGTAAATTGCTGTTGTGACCCTGACTGCAGTGCAGCAGATTTCAGTCTCTTTACTACGTGTTCAGTTCCTATTGTCACGTAAGTGAATAAAAAGCTATCTGAAAAACAAAATTCAGTTTTATTGGCTGCATGTATTTGTATGAGCTCTATATTCTCCTTTCACAAATTCCTAACCAGTCTCTTCCTCTGCCATCCTAACCCCTGCCTACCCTTTCACCGATCCCTGCAGCACTAGACCTGTAAACTTTTGGCTCCCAACCAGGCAGAACAGCAAATTGGCCTCCCAGCCCAGTTTCTCATTCCCTCTTTTCTAAATCTGTGCTTCTTCCTTTTTCTTCCTGTTGTACTGTCCTACTATGCGTGGGTGCTTAGCTGATGAAGCCTTGCACCGGGGGAAGAAGATGTATCTTCAGACCTTCATCGATATAATGCAGTGTCTGGAATTTAAGAAAGCTGATGCCACGCGACCATCTGGCCACCTCCATAATCCAGCAGCAGCTTCTCAGTAACCTCTAATTGAGGTTTACAGTATCAACCAGAAACATGATCAATTCAGGGCTTAATGAAATAGTGTGAGTGTTGCTCTGATCCTAGTTTTACAAGTCAATGGTCCCAGCCTGCTGCCTAGCTGCCAATCTGTCGCTTTACAAACAGTAAAATGTAACATTATATGCATGAAGTAACATCGATAGTTTTTTCCTTGATATTTACAGTTTATCTGAAAACACCTTTACCTGATTCCACCCTCTCAAAAAGGCGTTATGAAAGCTCACTTTATTATCTTAATGTAAAATCTCTTGGTGACTTCTCAGAACAATAAGTACAGCACTTCAACCCACCTTCTGCATAAATTATGCCAATCTGAATGCTGGAGTTTATTCTTGGTGCTTTGAAATTTGAATTAGCAGTCATCCCAGACTGCCATTTCTTATTGTTCTTGCACATAATGACTACTGCTACCCATTTATAGATATTTAGATATATCAGAAAGGTCTAATCAACGCCTTCCTGAATGACAGTTAAATTGCCTCAGGTGAGTTTTCTGTCTTTGTCAACTAGAAATGCATAAAATGAAGTTGTAGATGTCCCCAAAAATTCTTTTCTATAAAATGTTCATTTTGCATGAAATTTCCAATGACTGCAAGTATTGCGGATCTCATTATTTACATTTGGATTTATGTACATTTGTGTAATTGTGGTAATAGTTGAGAGGTTCTATATGGTATCTGAAACACTGAGGAAAAAGGGTGTTTGATACAGATGTGATCCTACTAACCAGTGCTTCACCTCATCGTTTAAGTTCAGCTCCGTGCTTAAAAGGTCATTTCTAGAAGCTGTTTCACTTTCTCAGTAACTGCCATTGACTGCTTTAACTCTGCCTAACTACCCATTTGCTGCCTCAGCACACAAAGAGAACTTTAAAATATGGTCAGTAGTAACTTCTAGTGGATCACTGATTTTTTTGTTATTATTTGCAGAGGTGACAGCCGTCTCTGTAGTCAGAAAGCTGCGATATATTCACTTGATACTGAAGCAAATCCACCAGAAAGAGTTTTTAAATTAGTTGACCATATAAATCCCAGTGTTTTCTGCATTCATGCTACAAACTGTAAGTAATGTTATTGCCAATATTAAGCATTAGACATCTGTTTTTATAAGCTCTCTAGGTACAAAAATAGACTAAAATTAACAATAACTAAACCAGTCAGAAAACTGATTATTCTGTGTGCTCACGGTCCTTATGTTGTAATACTTTTATTTGTGAAACTATCTCGTACTCCAAGTCTTAGTCTTCTCTATTGAAAGTATGCTCCTGGCTTTAACAAAGGTTAATCAACAATTTTAATCTAATTTTATTTTCTGTTGGCAAATTAAGAGTTGAGAAATGACATTTACCTTAAAAAATATATATATTTTTTATCCTAAAAGTCATCTCATTCTTTAAAACGTTTTGGCAGATGAACAAGCACTCTCCTTTAGTTCCCCTGAAATACCTACTGCTGAAAATTTTGATCAACTGCTTAAAAAATATGGAAGTGCTGCTTTCAGTGCTGAGCCCGACAGCTGGAGTACGAACTCAGATGCTTCAGACCCTTCTGATGCAAACGAAAGTTACAGATATGAGGTACATGAGAGTATGATTCAAGTAGTATTAAACTGCTTCGTAAAAGAGCAAGTGGGCATTGTTTGCATTTGCTTGTAAAAAATTGCAGTACTGTAAAAGGAAAATCTTTGTTTTAGTCTTTGAACATAGAAATATACAAAGAAAGGTGTAGTGTTGTATTAGCTTTCTTCAAAAGTGAACTAGATTTTTAAGGTCTGAGAAAAGTAACCAGCTGCTCTGAACAAAGAAAGCTGTTAGCAGTGGCTTAAGAATTGACGTGCAAAGTGGTATGTGGTGTTGACAGATGTAATGGAAAAAAGAACTTCTGTTATACAGATTTGCTGTTCATGCAAATGCTCTAAAACTTTCCATGAACCAAAATACACCGATATATTTGAATATGTCATTTTGTTTGGCAGTATGGTGTTCCTGTACAGACGGTGGATGCATTTCTCAGGCTGCCCAGTCCTGTTGTCTCCTCTTGGTGCTCTGATGCAAACCCTGCAGGTTGGAAAATGCATTTGAATTCCAGTTTATTTGCAGTAGAATATTCTGTTCTAACTGGAGCTCAATCAGTCAGTAAACCATCACACGGGCCAATGTAAATTCAGATAAAGATTTGTGAACAAATGCTTTACAGATATCTTCTGAGTCTATGGAGGTTTTTTTAGACATGTTGGAAGTTGTATTGCAGCTATGTTAGACATTCAGAGTTAGATATGGGAATCCTTGGTTGGTATCTCTTTTTAATGTTTTGTTTATGCAACACTAAAACACCACTGACTTAATAATTGATTTAATTGATACTGTAAAATAGTACAAGGGTGGCATTGTGAGGGTAGAAGGTGTTGCATAAGCATGACCTAGCTGGGCAACATCTTTAAGACATCGCTTTAACAGAAGGAGGTTTCTTTCACAGTTTGAATGCAACTGGAGTCAGACGTGCAGAGTTGAACCCTACGTTTTGAATTTCACAGTTTCTTGAAAATCTGTAAAGGATACCAACAACAAACAAGAAGGTTGCGTTTTCCAAGCCCCGTTGTTAGTGTTAAATATGTTCTTCTGTACTTTTTTATTTGTGTTTTTCATAATTAGTCTTTAATTTCCTTCAGCAATACTTTGTGACTCTCTTCCAGGGTTCTTAGTACACCAGGCTACAAAATGCATTCGATCAATCAGCCTGGAAAACTGTGGCAACATTCAAGCAGTTAGTATGCTTTTCTATATCAACTCCAGCATTTTAGCAGTAAGTATGATCTGAAAGCATCCTATGGCTGGCTGTCCATATTACACATTGTTTTGCATTTCCAGAATTAAGTAACTGCTATTGCCTACAGGATATGATGTTTCCTTTTGATATTTAAACCATGGGATAGGAAAAATCCAGCAGACTTTTATATGGAAAGCTTTTAGAAATGTTTTTGCTTCACGCTGAAGTAACAGAAGCGTTTACTCTTGTCTGCTTAGCCAGCAAAAGTAACGGTCTAGAAGATAGAAGCTTGTGTCACTGAGCCAGCTGTGCAATGGCAGCAATTTTACGTGCTTGTGCATGTAAATCTTTGTACTTACAGAATCTGTAAGGTTGAATCCTCTTCAGTTTTTAATAATGGTGTTAATATAGAGTTATTGCACACATGTGCAATAATCTTCATTATACTCCTCAAGGAATGTGACCTTTACCCCTCCGAGAGCAAACTTTTTCATATCCAGCCTACTACCAAAAAAAAGTATGTGTCTGTTTTTCAAAGCTAGGGTTACTTTTTCATTCTTTTTTGAACAGGAGGTTCATATGTATACAGAAGTCCCCTGCGCAAATGTTGAGGAATATTAGAGAGGGCCAAATGGACAGTAAAGCTAGTCTGCAGGCAGCTCCCCTTGTGAAGATGGGACGTGAAAAAAAACATTATTTTATTTTGGGGATGGTCAGAGGACAGAGCAGGGAACCCTTTCAGTGCCAGCAGGTGGAGCTACTGGCAAAATCATCAGCCCAGGGAGGCCGGGAGCCTTTGGGAGAGGACTCACACAGCTGTTCCTTTCAGAAAACCCCATCATTAGGAGCTCACACTCACTGCCAGGCTGGGCAACTTGAGTGATATGAAGGCCTTTCCAGATTTTTAATGGAAGAATGTTCTCTAACACCCCGAGTAGGGCCAACAAAATGATACACAGCAGTAGTAATGCCAAACTGAGGTGCCTTTCTCCTTTCTGACGCAAATGAACTTTTCCAGTGTCAGTTCTGAGTTGCAAACAGTGTCAGAGGGAAATACTAGATTTGTCTTGTACTTATTGAATGCCTTGCATGTTTGTTAGGAGTGCAGTCAAAGCTCAGCCTGGTGGAAAACTGCTGGTAGTCACTAAGAAACTTTCCAGTTGCTGCCAGGGGAAGAAGAGCATTGAACAGTAAGATTTTGCATACTAGCCACAAATAGCAGTTATTTTCACACCACCTAGATACAGCAGTGTGTATCCAATGACTTTCACTATTCTAAAATCACTGTAATGATAGGGAGTTAAACAGGCAAAGCAATTAAACCTTAACTGCTTTACTTAACTGCTACTTGTAATAGTTCATATCATTGCTATTGTTTGAAATTGCTCTTTTATTCTCCTCTAGGTGCCTAAATCTAGTCAGATGGTAAGTATCTTTTTAACTTGGAACTGGTGGGGGTAAACTTCTTACTCTGTTATAGTCAGTGGGAGTTTTTCACTGACTTCATCAGAACAGTGAGTTCAGCCTTACTCTTTAGAGCAAAAAGGAAAGCAAAAATCCCCTACACGTGCCTTAGCACAGAAATGCTGCAGTTTTTATTCAGTAATGATATTAGCAACTCCGAGATAACATGCTACCAACAAGATAATATGCTGTCTGCAGACAACTTTAATCTGATGTAGTGCCCCAACATAAAACTATTAGCTAATTTTATTTGCTTTTTTATTTGAAGTTCATCAATACGCTTGCTTAAAGGACTATTGACTGCTGACCCTGCAGAGCAGAACGTCTGAAGAATCACAAATATGATACAGAAAAAGCCAAAAATAATTATACATGGAAATGACATGGATTATTTTTCAGGTTAATATTACTGTCCAGGCCGTAGTTGTCCAGTCTCTGAATGGAACGCAGACGTTACTTAACAGCAGCGATGTCCTCAGGCACCCTGTGATTTTGGATGAACTATGCATAAACGTAGTTCTTGGGGTAGGTATGACATTTCCTTTTCCCTCTTTTGTTTAGTGGAAAACGTGTGCATCAAATAATTTCTGATTCACACCTTACAAAGGCGTGAGAGAGGCCTTGCCACGTCCATGTATTGTGACATCTCCAAAGCCAGTATCACAGAGGAACACAGACTGCAGCATAAAAGAGTTCGTTTCGCAACAAAATAATAACAATATGCAACATAAGGTGCAGTCAAGGTGAAATCTTTTTTATTATTGCTCTACATATATGACATAATGGACAATAAAAGCGTTTAGAGTCCACATTAACCTTGGGAGAATGACTTAGGGCATAGTGGTAGCAGAGACAGAGGAATAAGAGGAATACACAGTGCACATTACCTCTTTATCCTAAGTAGATGAACATTGGAATTACACCTAGAAGTTTATCAAGAGGCCAGTTTTGAAGAGGCTCCAAACCTAGATCTGTTTCTGAACATTGCTATTCAGTGGCTTGATTTGGTAACAGTCATGTCCTTTACACCTAAATATGCTGACATGGCTACTAACTTCTTTGCAAACGTTATGGCTTTGTCTGTCAGATCAAATTATAGCTTTTTTCGTGGGCTTAAAACTCCCTCTGTTGTGAGGTCAGAAATGATTGGCAAAATAGGATAAATAACAAGCATTGAAAATACTGCTTAATTTTGAAGGGGAAGCTTCTGTCCAGTTTCTTGTATTTTCTGGGCCCATCCTTACTGTGACTGAGGATACAATACATCTCCACAACATAGCTGAGCGTTTCTTAAGCAAGGAAGAAGGAACACAATACTTACATAGTTTTAAATTCCTTTATTTTAGTTCCATACTCTTATCTACTTGTTCTAGTTAATATCTAAAATGTTTCATTTTCAGGTGAGTTATCGTATTACATACACAGACACAGGAGAAATAATAGAAGCAGCTGCTTCTTTTGTCTTGGGAGCAGTTAACAAAGAAGCACTTTCAATACAACAGAGCTTTGAAATCAGCTTTACTCAGGTAACTGCTAGAGATGTTATGGATGACTTGTTGAAAGACATTTAATTACAAAACTTATTAAACTTGAATCAGAACAATTGTTAGCAGCAGGGTAAAATGTAACTTGTCCTGGCTACACAGATGAGGCAGCATTTCAGAACTGGGCATTAAGGGCCTCCAAAGTCTGTTTCTGATGTTTAGAAGACTCATCTTGTTGCTCTGTACAAGCGTATCCAGCAAAAGCAAAGCCTGTCCCAGTATCAAAGAACTGCTTTAATCTTATAGAGAAACTTTACTACTGTTCAAGGCAGTTAATAACCAGAAGAGCACTGAAACATTTCAGCATTTTCCAAATATTTCAGTGCAAGATAAGAAGTAATACTGTAAATTTGTGTTGCAGGTAAATACAAATCCAGTTCCTTTCAGTGGTAACCCTGGTTATGTTGTCGGACTGGCTGTAAGAGCGGGCTTCAAACCACAAAGATATCCTTTCCCCACTGTAATTCTGCTTTCAGCACTTGTTCTGGACCAACTTCACAGAGACTTTCTAGCATGGACACCCTGTACATTTCATCTGTTCTTTACTGAAAGTAAATGTATACTTTTTGGCTATGTTCTAGAGGTGATGAATGTCTCAGTCCTCACTGCAGTCTCCTGGAACTGTTCAGTGAGGTAGATTCAGATCTTCATTGCATGCTCTACTGCTTCTTCATGGTTTAAGTCTTGGGTTAGTACAGCATTTTTAGATGAATCTTACGGATCTCACCTCAGATTCTTTCTTCATAATCCTCAAGTATTGAATTTCCCTTTAACTGTGTGTTACATCAGGCATCATTCAGAACACTAACAAATACGGTCAGCTCACTATTCTGCAAAGTACAGCCAACCAGGATTGTCTCACAGCACAGGAAGCCAGAACCCCAGTGTTATTTGGTTACAACATGATATCAGGCTGTAAGTTACGGTAAGAGGACTTTCTTTTTTTATTCAATGCTTTTATAGCCCCATGATAACCCTTTCCATTAGGATCTGTTCACATCCTGGGACATTTCATACCACTGTAAGAGTATTGGGAATAGAGTATTTAATTATAAGAAATATCATTTAATTAACAATGGTCTCTCTTCTCTTGGAGAGATTGTACACATTAGCAACTTTAGCTGGAAGGCTTGAACAGTGCATGACAGCAAGGAGAAATTACTTCTGTGCCAAACCAATGGATTTTGCTTTAACTCTTTTTTCCTTCACCCCCCATCCCCCGGAAGAATTACAGCAGCTATGAATTGCCAGCCCTTGGCTGAGGTCCTCCTAGATTTACTGATGGGACAAAGCTTTCCTGAGTAAGTGGCCTCATTTGGAAATTCTCAAGCCCAGGATGTGCTCGACTGGGTGCCAATCACTCACCTTCGCACCTCAGAACAGGTGAAGATTAACTCTCCCCCCACTATTGCTCTTTCTGTCTCCTGTTCTGGAATCTGAACCTGTTCTCAGCTTAGGTTTCTCAGACCTACAGAAAAAAAAGTGTAGAAGAAAAGATTGGAGGACAGTTCCCCTGGAATATTCAGAAACAAGGAATATTTCCCTCTTGCTGTAAAGAGAGCATTTGTGCCTCTTTGAGTGGGCTGAATGACAGTACATCCTCAATTACAGCTTCTATAGAGTTTTTCTGCATCTTTTTTTGCAGCTAAACAGTGAATGATTTCTATAAACAGAAACATGAGAGTTAAAAAAGAAATAATCTAGAAATATTTAAGGTTGTACACTTCAGAACTCTGCCCTGGCAAAGTTAATGGTTTTCTACTGTCCCAACAGCATTACTAAAATGTCGTTACTATTAGGAAAGCCCTCTTGCTGAAAAGAGCCAGCTCATCACTGTCATTAAGCACTGCTCAGGTAGAACAGCCCTGCCTGAAGTGCATTTATGAGGTCAGTTTGTCACCTATGGAGAAACTTCAGGGACATCCCAAGCCGAGGCTGTGCTGTCTGTGCAGGCAGCAGTCCAGGGCGCAGGCACGGCTGAGCTGCTCTGCTTACCACCTGGAGTGAGCTTTCTGGGGGGCACTGTGCTCATCTAATAAGACGAATAAGTAATGTGGTTACTCCTGTACAAGTCAGACAACGAGAGGATTTCTAACACTTTTCAGAGCTCCTGCCAAATACCAGTAGCACTTGAAATAGAAGTGAAGTGGACTAAATATGGATCCCTAGTCAATCCACAAGCCAGAATAGTAAACGTTACAGCAACAACCACTACTACTACATTGAAGCAGGTATGTAATTAAATTACAGGATTTCAGATAAAAAGAATGGCTTGTTTTGCTTAGGTATCAGCTGTGCAATAGTGACCTGGTTAATCTCTCTAGATAAAGATAACACTTCATACTAGAATGTATTGTACCCAACAGTTTCTGTTCCAACTCAAACAAGACTGTGGGCTGCTTGCCAAAGCATACTTCAGTAAAATTTATACATCAGCCATGAAAAGAGGTGTGGAACTATACATGGAAAGATCTTATTAGAAATAACAGCAAAAAACAGAATCCAGTTTAAACAAAGCAGTCATACAAGGAGAAGAGCGAGGCTAATGCCCGTTTGTGTTTTCTTTGCAGCTTCCTCTGGGAAGAGAAAGGACTATTCCTATAACAAGTTCTGTTGTTTTCACTGATATTTCTTCACCTGCAGAACCGGGCTATAAAGCTTGGCCCACCATTAATGCCAAGTTACCCCGTGACTTTTTCTTCCCATTCGTCTAAGGTAAGTGCCCAAGACAAATAAAGAAAATGATAAAAAGCTAATTTCTTTTTCTATTTTAATCAATTTCCTAAAGAAACAAAGTTTATCCAGTCACTGTGTTGGCCCATCAGTTTCTTCCAAACTGTAGGCGTGCTGAGTTAAAAACTGTCCAATAGAAAAAAGGTGAGCCCTGGTGAGGGTTCTCAAAAGCTTTAAGGCAGGAGGGAAAAAAAAGAAGTATGAGTGACAAGTTGCCAACTGCACTTCTGCCGGGAGGAAAAAATGTTGCAGCATGAACTTGGTAGCCTGTCAGCTCACATCCAGCCAGACCAATGGTCCGGGGCTCACAGCAAGAAGGCAGAAAGGGAAGGAGCACAGCTCCATAGGAAACTAGGCTACATTATTCTGTGAACAGCAGAGCTAATTGTTAATTAAAGTAATCATGTGGCATTAGATAAGGCCTCCGCTTTATCTGTTTCTATAGATGAATGAGCTACATATTTCTAGCTATTTTCCCCAGACCACTAATTAATTACATTTCTTTTAAAAAACGTGAGCAGTTAAGTGATGCTTTCAGAAGAGCTCAGCGACCCTCCAGCTGGCTGTGGCTGAAATCAATTGGAGAAGCCTGCTGCAGTCAACACCTTTTGAAATTCCCATTCCTCAAGTCTCACTCTTTAACTATAAAATACCCCAGGGCTGCTAGTCCCTGAAGAAGTTCATACTGTATTCAAACACCAGCCTAGTCCTTTAGGATATGCTTCCTAATTTATTTATTTATTTTCCCTGGAGGTTAACTGTTCCCAGCAGTCCACTCACCTAGATCTTGTCTTACATATTCTAATTCTTTTAATGTGTTGATTTCTGAGCTGTGGAAGCAGATGACTTTGTAGCCCAGCAGGCTGCAAATGAACACTTAAATGGAAGAGATGAGAGAATACAGTATCAGAACTCAGATCTGCTGTTGAGAATCAAGCATTGTTTGACATAAGATGGCATGTGTTTGCCTCTATTTTGGTGCTATTTGATCGTCAACTAAAGAAGTCAGATGTTGGTATTTTTGGAAGTGAACATTACATAAATAATGAAGTGGCACAAGCAGCAACAGAAAAGGAATCAACCAACAGTATGAAAAGAACGGCTGGCAAAGAAGAGACGTAGTAGTGATGAACGGTCAGCTGTGAGAGAAGTGACCTCTCAAGCCTGGATTCTTATCTCTGCTACAGCAAGTTTCTACAAGGTGTTGCAAACAAAGAACCTTATCGCTGTAAAACGTCATTCCTTGAAATGAGTGGTACTTCCTGATTGTACAGCTTGTAAAGTTGTGTCTTTATTAAATTATTTTGCACTTTTGTCTGTACAACTGTACAAAGGTCTTCTGGAGTTGCTGGTTACAGGGAGTACACGTTTAATTTTCCAGTAAAGCTAGTTTTGCAATCCCAAGATCTAATCAAAGTGTGGTCAAATAGAAAACATTTACAGACAACACTATACCAGAGAAAGCAGGCAGAGAGGAAAACCTTTCGGGTCAATCTGATACGTTTCAACACTGCACTCGCCACGGCAGACTTCTCCACCTTGGAAAACCGGCCTCCTACGTTTGCTCGCTGATGAGCCCGTGCTGTTTTAACATCCTGGTAAGCCTCTCAATTTCTTGCTCCTGTTGGAGACAAAAGTCACCTTGTTCACACAGCTCTGACCTTAAAGTAGTTTCCTAGATTCCTACAGATCTTCCCATTGCCGAAACGTGCCTCACCGCAGGAAAACAGGGCAGCCTGGCTAACACAAGTAGGACAGAGGTAGCCGTCATTCCTTTGAAACAGAAACAGCTCAGGGAAGCACAGGCAAGGCTGCGGTTCCTCACAGACACAACCTCACAACTTGCTGATGAGGAAACCAAGCTGGCAGCAACAAGCTTGCAAAAGAATCCCAGGCCAGCTTGTCCTTGGGAGCAGCTGGTAGGTAAAGCACGTTTAATTTAAAAGCATTTTCTTACCTTTTCCACACAGCTCTGTTGAAGTTGTTCGACCTTTGTTGCGAGTTTCAGGTTCACCTGCTTTAGCCTGGACACTTGTTGTTCAGAGCGGGTCTTCACCGATAAAATTATTCCTGTGCAACAATTCACAGTGGGTTCATTTTACAATGTAAAACAAGCACGAGCAGGAGGTGAGTGGTACACAGGGAGTTAACCTTGTTCCTCTCAAGCTCTGGTTCTGTCATCTTTAAACCACCTTTCCCAAGTGCTTTTCTTAATGAGGAGGTTTTTAGATGAGCCACCCCAGGGACTCGGATACCGATGCTCTGCTGGGAAGAGGCAGTCTGGCCTCAGAGCTGAATTAATCACTCAAACTGTCATTCAAATCCTGACTTTGAATTCAGTCCATTGGCAGAGCCTAGGGGATGTAACCAGTGCCTCGTACAGCGAGGGGCTGCATTCTAGCAGGGCTCACATCACAGGACCTGCTGGAGCAGCAGTGCACGGCTCAGCCCCCGGCACATCGCTGCTGCCAGCACAGCACGGTTTTGACTGCGCCTTGTGCAACCCAGCAGCAATGGCACACAGTTTCCCCTCAGAGCAGAAGTGTCACTTCTCTACCAAATTATTTTTGGGCTATTACATGTGAACTCAACCCACACAGTGAAGGCAGATTCTTCCCACCCTTTTCTAAGGGGGAAAAAAACAACAACAACAAACAAACAAAACCAAAAACCTGCTTGGTAAGAGCATCAAGAGCAGCAGCATGTTCTCCCTTCCTGACAGCTCTCCTGGCTGTTTACTGAACAACATGCAGTAACTCAGCCACCGGTGCATGCCTGTGTTTCCAGTGCTACAGGCAGCAGGCCTGCAGTTTTGGGGTTCGTTTCTCCAAAAACAAATGAGCAATGCTGCTTATTTGCACTGACAACATCAAACAGCTCCCAGCTGCTGTAGCCCGGCCCCTACCAACCAGCAGGGGCTGAAGGCACCAAACCATGCTTGTGCACGGCAGCACCCAAAGCTCACAGTGGTTTGGTACCAAGCACAGCACCAAGCAGGTGGGCATGGAGAGCAGCCCTGCCGTGGGCACAGAAACATTCCAGGATAAGGTTTCTTTGCAAACGCAGTGCTGTTATTCCACTATGAAATGGTGCATTAAGAGACAACAAGCTCCTGTGGCTTGTGCATCTGCACACCAGGCCGCTTCTGTCCAACTTCCACTCCCAAAGAGCCTCAAGTTGCTCTCATCCTCTTCTCAGCCTCCAGAGACACTGTTCCCATCAGAATGGCATCAGAGGGGCCAGTTATGGACATTCAGTATCTTCCTTCTCCTCTGACTCACAGGACTTACACCAAGCACTGAGCACTCACCAGGAGTGCATTTGTAGGCACAGGGCTGGGGTCTATATTTGGGCTGTGGTTTCACACAGGAATTAGGGATCAGCTCATTGCCAGTATATTCTTTAAAAATCACAAAATGACTTTTCTTCAAAGGTAGGAAATGGTTCCAGCTATGGCAAATTCAGAAATGTCAGAACTTACAGCTATTCACCACAGTTTATAGTTCCAACAGTAAGGTCTAATTT
Source organism: Pavo muticus (assembly GCA_016647715.1). Classification (NCBI taxonomy): domain Eukaryota; kingdom Metazoa; phylum Chordata; class Aves; order Galliformes; family Phasianidae; genus Pavo; species Pavo muticus. Next base: position 4,859,521 of record JACDJE010000004.1, read on the forward strand.
GGGAACATCTTGTATTCCTCTTTTTACAGCAAATCCTTTGCCTCCCAGCGAGAAAAACCCAGCAGAAGATCAGGATGTTCCCTGCAGCACCCCGGGGGGGATGGCGGAGCCGCAGCGGAGCAACAGAGCCATCAAACCCACGCTGGTGCAGTTCACCTTGCTCCCTGCTAAAGCATTGCCAAGAGGATCCTGTGATGCAAACAACGCTGTGCGTCACGTCCCTTCAGGAGGGAGCGATGCAAGAACAGCGTTCCGGTGGCTTGCAGGGGAACGTGCTGCTGTATGTCCGTCACTGAGGCATCACACCCACACAAGCAATGGGTCGCTTTTGCTCCAGAGAGATCACAGCCTCGCAAAGGTCACGCTCCAGCACAACTTAATTTGGTGAGAGAAGAAAGACCCTGTGCTCTTTCTTTGAGATGGGAAAGAACATGCGAGGTAACTCAGGGAAGGGCAGCAAACACAGCCTGTGCCACGTACCGTTGATGATCCTGGCCACACGCCACAGCCGCAGCAGTATCAGGAGCCCCACAGCTTCAAACTCGTGCTCCCGAAAGAGGAGGACGAGGTCGAGGATGAACGACACGACGACGACGATGCTGTCCAGCACTTCAAACTTGTGGTGGAAGAACTCCCGGCCATAAACGAAGATTTTAAACCCCACCTCAACCAGGAAGATGGTGAGAATGGAAAGGGAGAGGTAGTGGAAAACCTGTGAAAAGAGAGTGCAGATTTAGGGCTAGGAACCCCTTCCATCTGTGTGTGTGGGGCAGGCTGGGGGCCTCTGCCACTCGAGGGCACCTCTGGTCAAGCTCTGCAGGAGACCTTGGCTGAGCCAGAGAAGAAGGGTGGCGAGCACAATGTAGATCTGCTGAGCCCAAGGAAACACAGAGCTGCTGCACAGACCATGGCCTGGTCAGCTTTCTGGCAGGCTCTGTAGCACCAAAGAGAGGGAAACAGCAGTTCCCCTTGATTCTTTCTTGTGTTTTACCTTTGGGGCTATGTGATATTTGTCCGGATGGATGATCTTCAAGTCCATCAGCAGTTCCCCAAGGACCAGCAAGGCATCCACGATGACCAAGAAGACAATGAGAATCTGTTGGAGAAGAACTCAGGTGAACTTCTCCTAGTGCAGCAAATGGGCACGAGCCCATAGGAAACCACTCAGCTCCCACCCTGCACCTGATCCCACATCATTTCTGCTCCCACAGGTACATTCAGGCCGAGCTTTGCCCTTGTTTCCCTTTTACCTATGCTTGCTCTGCCTCACCTGAAACCTGCGTGAACTGAAGAGCTTCTTCATCACATCTTGGAAGGTGACGTGGCCACGGGAAGGCTCCAATTTGATCTCCGAGTCCTTCTCCCCATTGTCCTCCTCCTCTTCCTCCCATTTCTGATAATCGTTGCTCCACTGTATGGGGTCATCCCCCACCACCGTGAAGTGCTTCAGGTACCGGGACATGGCTCCAGATCAAGCAGGCATCCCCTGCCTGTGAGACCAGAGCTGAGTGTCACCTCCCCAGGGATGCAAAACCTCCCGTTTCACCACCGTGAGCGTGACAAGAGCGTGGTGCTTCATTCTGAGAACAAAGCCTGCGGACGGGAAATTGCTACACGGTGCTGCTGCTTGCTTTGCATCACCGCCCACGGCACAGCGTGAGCCCCCACCACCTCCCAGGGCTCCATGTGTGCTGAACTCTGAGGCTCTTCCTCAACAGGTTACTTCCAAACATACCAAAACTTCAGCTACAGGAGAAAAACAGCAGCCCTTATTGAGACCAGTCCTCACTGCACACCCAGAGCCTCCCTTAGGCCTTCACGCAGCCTCAGTCCAGCTCCTCCCGGTCCCTCTCACCCCAAACAACAGCCGTGACTTCCCTTCCTTCACATCATCCCCAGCTCCAGCCCAAACCCGTGGATGTGGCCTGACATCGAATGGGGCTGCGGAAGGGGCTCTATCTGCTCCTGTGTTCCCCTTTTGCAGCCCTTCCTCTTCTGGGCAACTTGGTGAGACTGCCCAGCCCACCAACCCCACTGAGAACCCTCTCCTGATGCCAGTGCATAACTGCATCCCCGTCCCATCCATTCCTGGCCAGGAGCCCAGCATGGGCCGACGCGCAAAGCTGCCAAGCTGTGGGGGCACCAATCATAGGGTCCAGAGCCGTCACTGTGGCATAGGACAACACAACCCAACCCCAGCTTCTCCACCCTGTTGACACCGAACCAGAACAACCACATTTCCAAGACGGGGCCAAGACCCAAAGGAAGACGAGCGCCCGCCCAACACCTTCACCCTCAGCCCGGGTTGGGAAGCCGTGGCCAGGCCCCGCCGATCCACAGACCCCCACCACCCCCACAGCCCCGGTACCGTGCGCGTCCCACTGCCACTGCTTCCCTCCCGCAGCGGCGGAGCTCCCACTCTGGCCCCGCCTCTCCCGGCCGGGGGCGGCCCCAGTGCCCCGGCCCGGCCCCGCTGAGCCCCCCCAGCCCGGAGCCCCCCTCCCTTCGTGCTGACGTTTTCCGTTTTCGCAGCATTGTTTTTCCCCACTTTGACCCCGATGGACGTCCATGAGCGGAAGCTGCAGGAAGAGGATACACCAAATGGATGTTAACTTTTTGTTTGTTTTCCCACACTTTTTGCAAGAAACCGACACGAGGATAGGCACGGAAGGGAAGCCCGAGTGCTGAGCCCAGAGCTCAGCTGTTGAGGGGTGAGGATCAGCCCCAGGAAGCAGACGGAGGTCGGGATCAGGAGGATTACAATGGTGTAAATCTGAGAAACGAAGCCACGATTAACCCATCTCCAGTTTTAGGGGCCCTACTTACTTCAAGAATCCTCCATCTTTCATACACAGCTGCTTTGGGAAGTACACTGGGCAAACTCAGCTGCAAAAGGATCAGGGAGGAATCCCCGCTGCAACAACTCAAAATATTCCCAGTGCTCCAGCAAGCAAAAGCTCTCTCTGTTTTTACCTGTTTCTTTTTCCTCCTAGAGAGCTTAACGCTTTTCCTGGAACGTGACAATCTCCGGGTGCCTTAACCCAAGCACACAGTCCTGCCCCCCGCTCATTCCCCAGGGTGAGAGGGAAGCCGTGCATGCAATGCTCAGTGCAGAGCCCCAGAGCTCCCACCTCAAAGCACCTACTTGCAGAGAACAGCACAGGTGTGACCCTGCAGCAGGCAGGGAGGAGGAGATTTAGCCTGGGCGTTTCAGGCTCATTTAAGCATTTGGTCTCAGCTGGCCCCCAGAAAAACAATGCAATCAGCAAATGGAAGAAGGCACCAGCTCAGGAATAAAGCTGCAGACAGCAGCACTTCCTCATGAGAGTCCTACAGACCCAAACCTGTTCTGGGTGAGGAATGCAGGATTTAAGGAGAAAACACAGCCAGCTGCTGTGCTACCTGAGAGCTGAGTCAGCCATCGGGGTGGGGACTGCAGGTTAAGCTCTGTGGGTCAGAGAAGTACCTTGTGCTCCTGGCTGTTATCAACTCCATTCTCACTATGGAACAGGGGGCTCCACCAGCTCTGATCCATGCTCAAGCAAACTCATTGCTCCTCAGCTTGGAGACAACTTTTCCAGGGCCAGGAATGCTAAGAGCAGCTCTTGAGGATTTACTGTCAGCTCACCAGTGTTCTTGTATTGCCAGAGCACACCCCCATCACAGCTGGCTGGATTCTATCAAACTAAAAGAGGGGAGATTTAGATTGGATATAAGGAAGAAGTATTTACACTAAGGGCAGTGAGGCACTACACAGAGTGCCCAGATGGTGCCCCATCCCTGCAGACACCCAAGGTCAGGGGACGGGGCTGTGAGCACTGATGGAGCTGTGGGTGTCCCTGTGCACTGAAGGCAGTGGGAACAGATGGCCTTTGAGGGTCCCTTCTGACTCAAACCATTCTACGACTGGTTATTTTTAATCCATTTGCTGAAGGCAGTCACTCTTGAAAATACATATGCCATGAGTGTACGTAGTGTTTTCTATGCATCTTTTTATAGTAACAATACTTATAACCCTGTTAATTGCAGGATGAGCCTCCCTGCACTGGGATGGTGTCAGGACGGTGTGCCCGGGCTGTGGGTACTGGGGCAGAGCAGGAGCCCAGCACTGCTGCACCCCATGCAGGAGGTCGGCAGCCTCCAGGCTGTCACATTGCTGTGGATGGCGGTGCGGTGCCGCTCAGCTTTGGCCACCTGCACCCAAAGCAGAACACGTGGAGAGCACGGATAGTGAAATGAAGAAGGGCTTGGGCTGCATCTGACAGAGAAAAAGACACGCACTCCCCAAGGTCCCCAAGGAGAGCGTGCTCAGTGTCACGTTCTGCAAGCCACTGCTTTGAATAAGAACCGCTTTACACAAACCTGTGTGAGCCAACAGCACAAGGGAGCTCAGCCCATCTCCAGCACCTGCACTGCAGCCTTGCCCACCCCAAAGCCCTCCCCAGCCCATGTGCTTTTGGCTGCTTTGCAGGACACAGGCCTGATGCTGCTGCACCTGAAAGCTCTTTCCTACCTCCACTTCTCATTCAACAATTAATATTGTTCAAGCATTAAACATGGATCTAAAGGACGTTGTATACAGCAGGGCAGACATCGCTGAAACTCCCGTAGCCTCCTGTATGGCCTGAGCGCCTTTGGTCCGGTCCTGCACTGCACGCAAAATGAATGCTTTGTTCTTCATTGTGCTGCAGCTTCACCTCACAACACAGGGCTGACAAATCCTAAAGTGAACCAGGGACAACACAGAGGGCAGGAACCTTCCCCACCACCACTACATGCTCTGGGACTTCCTTTAGCCCAGCAGCTGCCGCGCTGGGGAATGCAGTCAGGCAGAAAGCAGAGCCCAGAATAGGCATGTGTGTCACTAAAACCACATCTGAGGGCAGAGCTGAAGTCAGAGGAAAAAGGTGTGACACACCAGTGAAGGCTGCTGCAGAGATGGGTTAATGCATTCCTTTAGATACAAGTGAGAACTGGTTCTGTATGTTCTCTATTAACCAGATCAGTAACAATGTACACCACTATTTTACGTGGTGGTAGAAAAATGATAAAGCTATCAAGACCGCAATGTGATTTAAGAGGTGAAAGTACATCTGTGAGAAAGCCCTCTTCCAGGCACCCCAACACCTAATCTAATGGGGCCATCAACAGATACACAGGTAGTTTGATTAATTAGTTTTAGAAAGCAAAATCTTCTGAGTAGGAAAATACTTCCACTTAGCTGAGCAGTGCATCTAAAAATGTGAAGATCAATAGCTGGGCCCTGCCCAGTGCATTCTCATCAACAAAGTTCAGCTCACTCCAGGAGAAAGGAACAGAAACTGATCTGATAAGCAGGATGCCAGACCAGAGCTGGTGGCTAACCCAGCGCAGATGTTTCGTGCCAAACGAGTGATACCCAGACTCCATCGAGCACCTGCAGCCCCCAGCACAGCCCTGACACCAACGAACCGCCCCAGTCACCTTCAAGTCGTGCAGTACTTCCACAGCGCACACAGCGGCAGGTGAGAGATGGACACAAACCAACAGCGCACTCCTGCCTGGGGCAGGACAGCAAGCTGCCCACGCTGCACCTTACATATTTCCTTCAATGGCATGCATACCAAACCTTGGTAAAGTAACAGCAGTGGTAAAGCACACTGACTTCCTTCATCAAGAATTCAGAGGCACAGCTCTAGTGCGTGCAGCTCAACAAAGCCAAACCAGAAGTGAGTGGGTTTCCAGAACGATTTATTTATCTAAGTCACGTCCTCCGATAGCAGTAGTGTATACGTTGTGATAAACTGACACCGAGGAGATTTAACAACGTCTTCATTTAATAAGTGAATTTCACTACATGGTATTGTACACTGTCATCTGTTCAAAAAAGTCTGTTTTTAAAAAACGAGATGCCGCGCGGTGTGGGACGACCCGCCAGCAGCGCCGCCTGGGCTCCTCGCGCTGCTTCCTGGGCGCCTCCGCAGCACAAAGTCTTTAGGCCCAAGCGCACGAAGCGTTCCGCAGGCGTGGAACCGCTCCCGTAACTTCCAGCAGCCTGACACGGCTGCCGCAGGACCGATGCAACTGTAAGAAGTCCATTTGATAGAACATAAACTGTACAAAATTGTTTAATTTTACCGTGAACAGAACAAACAGCACAGCATTTCTACTCGCTATTTCAAGTCAAGACTTCCTTTTCTCTCCACGAGGAAGGCATGAATGGAAAGCCCTGCCAGCTCAGCGCGGTGGGTCGCATACATACAGTTTTCTACGCAGACTTTGGCTTCAGGAAAGACACAAACACTTGAAATAATGGCTTTAGTTGTCACTTAAAGGACAGGGATGTGTGTTTTCATTAAATATACATCATACCAGTGATGCTGGGGAGGTTGAAGGTTATTTCTAATGTTGACAGCGATAAAACCAACGTGTACAGGACAAGACACGAAAAGAAAAGCGATCCCTTTAAAACAGATCTTAACGTAAAAAAATTCACAGTGGTTTGTATAAACAGTATGTCATCTCCAACAGTAACAAAGTCCTACTCTCACAGCACACTAGTGCCCTCTTTAGATCATAAAGAAGAAAACAAGCATTTACACTACTCATGGTACAGACTGAGAAGGTCAGTTGTACAGTTACCCATAATGACAGGAGAAATGCTGGAGTGTACAGCTGGAACACCAACAAAAGGAAAGTTTAAAACTCTTTTCCTAGAAGGGAGAAAAGTCCTTCATTTGCTGTTACAACCAGCAAATGCCATTCATCAAATCAAAAGGGAAACCACAAACACGTTCTATTTTGAGCAAGCTGAACAGTACACGTTACAGTTTAAAAATGAAGGTTATATACTATGATACAAGTCCCAAAAGGCAGCGCCACATGGACTATTTCTTCGCCTGCTTTGTGATCATACTCCTGGGAGGCGTTACAGGTCTGCTCGCGTTGGGCTTCTTCTTCTCTGCGGGTTTCAAAATCTGAAAGAGACAGTTCAGTCATCAGGCAGGCCGTTAGCTGCCCTGCACTCCAACAGTCCAGCTGCCAGCGTAAGGCGTTACGAAGCTCGTACGCCTCTGAAATAAACGGGTTTTCTGCTCTGAGCTCTGGCGGGGCTTAGAGCGGCTGAGCAGAGAGCCCGTGCCGATGGAAGCAGGAAGACGGCCGATAGCTTTGCTCCGGTGATTTAAGCCCAGGGTCAGATGGTTCATCTATTGAACCAGTAAGGGCTTACCACATTTTTGAAGCCACGAGGGCAGACACAGCTCTGCCTACATTTGGTATCTGTGAGATCCTTCGGAAGCAGGAGTTACAGTTTTGATGGTACAGTATAAATGGAAAAGGGGAAATTTAAGTGCGACTGCAATAACTAGGAGGTGAAGTTGTCAGATACCATACCTGAAAAGAACACATTAAGGTTTCATCCACACTCATCATGGCACCTGCATTATCAAATTCTCCGCAGTAATTTGGGGCAGAAAAGAGAGTTACCAGTTGTCTCTTTGCAAAAAACTCATATCCATCTTCCACGACCTTTGGAGAGAAACGCAGAAATTACACCAGGCAACTCCTTCCAAAGTGCAGCACAGTGCAGCCCCAGCAGTCAGCAGCTGAAGCAACAGCTCCAGCCCAGGAGCACTGCTCCAGACATCTACCCCCAAACTGGAAAAACATCACAAGTTCCAATCCAACAACAAAGCCGTCAGCAATAAAAGCCACCAGAGTTCTGCTACGTTGAAAGCCATCATGTTCAAATATCAGACCCACACTATGAATGTGTTAAGCACTAATTACAAAGGTTTTTAAACAGTGAGCAAGTTGCTCCGAGATGCTGGAATCTCCATCCTTGCTATTTAAAAGTCAGCTGGATGAGATCCCGTGCGTGTGAATCTGACGCTGTTCTGCTCCACGCTGAGGATACGTGTGGGATAAGTGTGTGGAGATGGCCAGCCCAGCTCCCTTCCACTTCAATTATCCCACAGTTTAATGCACGAAATTAAAATACCTGATGAGCTCTACATATGAGATCCAAATCATGTTTATGGAGAAACTTAGCAACCACTTCAGCTCCAAAAGTAAAGGACACTCCTCTATCATTTTCACCCCATCCTAAGACATCTTTGTCAGGGTCAGACCACAGCAGATCACAAAGAAGGCCTTGGTCAGGTACATCAGTGGGGCGCATAATTCGTCTGATCTGCTCCATTGACTGCAGGTCTGGTGACAAACCTGTGTGGAGTTGAGACACACACAGCTCACGTTTTACTCCGACTTTACACTGTAAAATCGAGGAATCAGCTCGAGATGAAAAAGGCTTACACAGAATGATCCACCATCAGCATCTGGTGTGGTGCAATGGCAATGTGAACCCACATTTCAATCCAGCATTTTTTATAAGCTTTTCTAACAGAAGACACTATAAGATATACTGGGAGCAAGATAAGCAAAGCCATTTCCATGTGTAAAGGATTACAATCCCACTTTAATGATTTGCAAGTGTTTGTTAAAAGAACTATTAAGAGGCATTAATACCAGAAATCACAAGGCTTGTTTATTCTAAAGATCAGGCTGGATAACAGGGAATACAGGATCAGATCTCACACCGCTTTTTACCGATACTCTTCTTGGGCAACTGTTAGTACTTGCAGGTGATAACATACAGATTGCAGCTTAAATGCTTTGTGCAGCTTTTCAAAGTCATTAACAACTATCACATAGCACGAGGGGGCCAATCTGTAAATGAAGCACTAAAACACTGTTTTCAGAATGTTTACACAACTTCTGGTCATGCAAGTCAAAAAGCCAACAGAGACTCTTTATTCCAAAGGAGGCAGCAAGCACTAGATCCGGCCCTGACTGAAAACGGAGCAGGCAGAACTACCAGCTCAGCAGCTCACACCACCACTGATCAGACTCTCAACACGAAGCGAGGCAGAGACAAATCCCTGAAGTTTCATTTCAAAGCCTCAGTAATGAGGCCCAAGACAAAAAACACAAAATGTTTTCCAGCAAGAGAGGAGCACGCATCATGAATATGAAACTGCCAGTATGTAAGCATTACAGGGTGTTACAGCTTTTTAAAATATCAGCTAAAGAACTCACCTCCGTGACAGCAGAATATCTTCTCATCCACTATTGCTGCAATTGGCAAACAGTTAAAACAATCTGTGAAGGTTTTCCACAGCTTAATGTTGTATCTTCTCTTACCTAGAAAAGATTTGAGAAAAGAGAGCGGCCGATACACTTCTGTAACACAGCCACAAGTAACCTAACATGGCTGCCTGTAACTAAGCCTTGCAAAAGAGTCAGCAGTAAGGCCTATACAGTTATTTGTTTTCTCTGGCACCCACGGACACACTGCGAGGTCTCTTTCTGTGTGGCAGAGACACAGCTTTGAAACGGCTCTGAGGACTGCACACATCCGTTCAAGAGAATGCTCTACTGCTGGCAGCCAGCCCCCCGCTTCCACTTTGCTTTGGATAAACACCCCTTGGGGAATCTGATCAATTGAAAAAAGAAAATGCCACGTGCTGCTTTCTTTAGGGCTAGATAGCATCCCCTCCAAAGCAGTTTTCCCTTCAATTTCTACCAGTACTTCAAAGTCTCTCTGGGCAAAGAAATAGGACTAAAAAAAATGAAGCTGCTGCTGTTTCCAAGCGACTCTCCCAGCAGATACAGCCCTGAACAGACCTGCACCACGTGACCAACCTGCAACTCATCTCTGAGGAGTCAACTCAAATACCACCCAACTCTGCCTCCTTGTTGAAAAAGGAGAACAAGACACAGAGAGAACGCCTTGTGAGCTACAAGCCAAGCATGTCCCCAGCAGCAGCTGTGAGAATGCTCAGTACCCAACCACCATAACAGCTTTATCTCCTCTACATGAGATTAGGTCACATCCTTTTGAAACATATGAATGTATGCATCTATTAAGTTACAGGACTTACCAGGAACTAGATTGCAAGCACTGTAACGTAACAATACAGAGCAGCCCCTTACCACAATTACAGTACGAGCATTATAAGGTACATTATACATACATTATAAGGTAGATGTATTATACATACATACATTATACATGTATACATGATTATACATACATTATAAGGTAGATGAAAGTAACTGAAACTGTAAAGCAAAGTAAAATTCCCTAATCTCTGACCAGGCAACCTCAAGAACTTTACAAATGCAAACCAGTGGGAACAGTTGCTTAACTTCAGTGACCAATAAATAAAATTACCTCTTCGCCTGCTGTTCTGTGAGGACCAATGATAATAAGATGAATGCAAAGACTTTTCCTTTGCTAGTATGGACCACGGGGCCATCTGAAGTGTGCAGAGCTAACTGCAAGTTTGGAAAGCCATTTAATACTGGAGGTCCAGAAGACAGCAAGAACCTCCCACCCTGCTTTCCCAAGCCAAAGATCCTCACATCTGTCCATATTACTTACATTCATCATAAAATCCATAAATCCTATTAATGCTGGCACATTCATGGTTCCCTCTGAGGAGGAAAAAGTTCTCTGGATATTTAATTTTGTAGGCCAATAGAAGACAAATTGTTTCTAAAGACTGCTTTCCTCTGTCAACGTAGTCACCAAGGAACAGGTAGTTGCTTTCTGGTGGAAAGCCTCCATATTCAAAGAGCCGAAGCAGGTCATAGTACTGTCCATGGATGTCACCTGTAAAAGCAGTCAGAAATGGCACATAACCGACTTTGTAATATTTTACTATTTTTTTTCCTAGAGAAGCAGCATGAACAGGAAAAACCTGCAGACAGATCCTGCCTGCAGCACTCCTGAAGATTACAGTTTGTCTCAGTGCCACCGCGCTCAGCTGACACCTGCGTACGACTGAGAACGCATTACGGCTTCAGTCTGTGCCGACTGAACAATACTCACGCTCTTAAAACAAGTCCAAGATCCCCAGAAATCAGCTCTGAATACTCCAGCAAAAATCTGGCATCCAGTTAAATCCATAACTTGGATACTGGCTGCAAGATTAGGAACCTTTCATTCATTCTTGATACAGCCACACTGCAGTAGTGACACTGATGGAAAAACTGCATGGGGAATTTCCTTTCCTCTATACCATGTCTGGTCTTTTCCTGCCACAGCCAGTAACTCAAACTCTAGCAGGGAAGCCGTAAGGGAAGAAATTGGTATTTGTGCCTTTGGTTTAAATCGTGGTTTTGTTTCTGGCGAGCAGAACAATAAATCTGTTTTTAAGCCTACCACATATTATAAATATTGAACAAGCTACTTCAGAAGTAAATCCGCAGCGCTGGAGCAGATAAAACACTGCTTCCTGGAGCCTCTAACGTGCACCTACTGAGGATTTACTTTGACATCCTTCATCCTTTTAGCACAACTAGACACATGCACGTGTAAAAACTGAGCGACGTCACATGCGTAAATATGGTGAAACCAAACCAGAGGTGATGCAGAAATTGAAGTTTCCAGAAGGACTTTAGAATTGTGTCAAGCCATGGCTCAGCTCTGAGCAGCAGCTACCATCAACTGCTGCGTCCCCTTTTTCCTCCTTGTTCAGTGATGACTGTACTGAGCAGTAACTGACAGAAAGATTCCTTTCCAAACCTTCTTCTGAATCCCTTTCCCAAGACTTGATCAAGCAGGACCAGTTACTTTCTGGTTTGGGATTTTTTGGTCCCCTCTACAATTCCCATTTACCTCCTTCCCATTCCCCCACTCGAAGCACTCAGGACAGCCTTATTTTCCCTTTTGCTGCAATCATTCATCAGTTTCGTAAGCGAGAGCAGCATCTGGCACTCATCCTCTGCTTAGAAGAGGATATCCATCTAAACGCCCCCCAACCATGCATCGAATCACTGCACTTACCACATATTTTCAGTGGAGCTTCAAGTTCCAGCAGAATAGGCTGACTGAGAAAGATCTCTCTGGATTTCAAGCACAGTCCTCTGATTTCATTCTCTTGAAGTTGGACATTTTTACCTGGTTTTGATCCTCTCACTGTTGGAAGGAATCAGAAGCTGGTTACCCAAGCCAAGAGTATTCCCAGTGTTACTTTAAGAGTGCCTAAACGCCACTAACATTGGATGAGAATGCAACAACTGCTCTTTTACAACTGAATACTCCAATAATATTTTACAGTATTCTGTATTTATGCTTAGCTGCTAAACTCAGCTGTTTGCTGTCTCATTCAAACTACTCTGAACCCTTAAAATAAGTTTAAAGTAAGCCAATATAAATGCACATGGGAATGTCAGACATGAACATATTGTCATCCCATCACCACCACCACCAGCAGGTTAAGCTCACTCCTGACAGATTAAAAGCAGTCAGAGCACAGATAAAGCTGAAAAGTAAACAGTTTGAGCCCCAGAATTCATCAAAAACAAAACAAAACCCATTTCCTTAGATGAAGAAAATACCCAAGGCACACAAGGTTTATGAAACAGTTTCATTCTACTCCTAAGTCAGGTTTCAGTTACAATTAACACGAAGGTAGCATGCTACCTGCATTTCATCCTCAGAAAACGCCTCCGCAAAACAAGGCTTGTCAAAATCTAGTGACCTGACACACCCTTAATGACTGATTCACAATCTAAATGGACCAGTCAGACAAATATAATGGTGTTCCTAAAAACTGCCTTGAAGTTACAGCATACTGCAGAAACCAGTAGTACTACACAGCCACCAATGTTTCAAGAGATATTTTACCTTTTACTACTCTTATTTCACCCTCCCCTGGACACTGCAGCCCCTCAGGAGCAGCTGAATGCATTGAACATATGACAGCTGGAAGGAGAGGTGGGAGCCCTTCAAACAGAATTCCTGCTCCATATGGATCGGGACTGTGAATGCATCTATTTTACAAGGTTCCTGTAAATCCCATCCTCAGGCTTTCCCACTTCTTGGTTGTGCCAAGGAGGAGGAGGAACAACATGAGAAAAAGTGCAGAGCTGAAGAAAGGGCCTAGGACCAGAATAATTTCCTAAATGCATTAAAATCAAAGCCATCAAACTGATGAATTCTACAACAAAGCTGAGAGGGAGCTATTAGCATCATTACTGCTTTGAGAGTCTCTACTATGGAGAGAAATTGACTGTCTCAAACCTACAAAGGATTTAATCAAGAGGGAAACAGCTCATGTATTTCAGAAAAGGAGATTCTAGTTCTTCGGCCATTTAAGCTGAGCTATTGCATTGCTCACTTGGAGCCCAGACAAACTCACCTGTACTAAAGCAAGCACTGTATTTTCTGTTTTCTCCCTTGTCTCTCTCCTTACCAGTCCCTCTGAAGACAGTGAAAGACAACCTGGTACGAGATTCACCTCCCAGCTCAGGCTGTTTTTCCAATCCTTCACTCTTTCCACCTGCTCCAGTACAACACCTCACAGTGTTTGGTTCCCTCTGCCACCTGCCAACGCTCAGACTCAGAACAAGGACACCAGCTCGGCCTGAACAAGTTCCTGCAGCTACCACAAGAGTTTTCCCTCCGTTTATCCAAACCACCCTCAGCCGCAGACACCATTTTCTGCTGCCCAGAAATACAAAGGAAATGTATTCTAGCCATAATTCTTTAGCTGTACCTAAGCTGCATGCAAGAGCATTTGTCGTGGTTAGGTTGAGTGAATGGAGTAAGTGGACCACCTTGTTACTGTCACTGCAGGCCTTTTGGTTTATGAAACCAAGAAGAGAGAATTCCAGTAAGGAGAAGGCTTAGGGGGGAGAGGGTGGAATGCTGTAGGAAGAGAAAGAACAAGGACTGCTTTCCAGAGAGATTACAATCTCTTATTAGTGTTTAAGTTTTCAACTTTCATGCAAGTTTCTGATAAAAGCAGAAGACGCTGTTCAGTTAGCATGCCTCCTCTGGATGGAGAAGAAAACAGTGACCGTGTTATACCCGTTCATAAGAACAACTGTCCCTGGGCCCAACCTCTGCTAGCACTTGTGTTACCACCAACAGCTCTACCCTGCATACCGACTCCTGTCAGACCCCAGCCATGCTCACGCTGTCTGCACTACAGAACCACTGACAGCACTGTAAAGCACACAACCTCTTCTCAAACAAGCTTCAGAATCAGCTTCAGTCCAAATTACAACGTGTAGTGATAGCAACATTCAGTTAAGTGCAGGTCAAAAGTCCCTGCTTTAATAAGGCTATCCTTCAAGCAATACAAGCTCTTCTATTACCCACTGCCTAGGTATTACTGCTCACCACTGGCATTTACTCACACGGTGACACTGAAATTACCACGAAACTTAAGCACTCCATTAAAACATTACAGGTAATGAAGCATACAAATGGAGGTGCAATCTTTGTCACAGCACCTTATCACACACGAGGCTCCCCATCCGCGCAGCCGCTCTTCCCCCCACGCAGTGATTCTCCCAGCGCTCCCAAGCAATGGGCGAGGCGCTGAGTGCCAAATGTCCAGAAGCAGGAAAGAACAGAAACGTACAGGAAAAAGTGACCCGCTGGTTAAACTGTAAATGCTAATCCCCCATTCTTCTCCTACAGTCAATTCATCTTTGTTTTTACAGCTGAGATACATGCAGGCAACAGTTCAACTTTTCCATGATTTGGTCTTGCTAGAAATTGCTAAAAAACACAAAATCAAAAGCTGCACCTCACACACATACATTAAGTATAAAAAAGGACACAACGTACGCAACACACTGAGTCACTACAGCTCACGAATAAATTCATTTTTGTTGAAGATTAAATGGAAATCTGAAAGCTGTTTCAGATTCAAGTTTCCAAGGTTTCTGATCTATTCCCACTGGACCAGTACAACCTGCAGGCAGTTTCAGTCACTTGGCTGCAGGGAACCTCGGCGACACTCTGTTGCAGTTTACACAAACTCACTAACACAGACGCCAAAAGGACAGAAGAAAAGCAGGAAGGTTTGATCCAGGTCTGCACCATGCTGCCTGCCAACACCAGTCTGACATTCACCCAACGCAGCATCAGCACAGGAGAAAGAGCTGGTTCAGTTCCTTCTAACAGTGACCTATATACCAAAAGCTGTACGAAATATTTCTGGCTTCAGAACAATCGAAGATGCACGTTGGTTTGAGAAATCTTATTTTTAGTGCAAGGATTTTCTCAACCACGATGAAAGAGCTGGCAAGAAAATGCAGCATATTCACTCTGTCTGAATTCTTAGGAGGCTTCTGTGACTGAATCTGAAATGATTTAGGCCCAGTAAAAAGGGCAAAAATAAAACCCTGTGAGAAACGCCCTATTCAAAGTTTCTTTTTCTCTGATTTGGACCCAAAGCAGGCAGCTTGTAGAGATCAGACAGTACACCACTAATTGGCAGCCTGGTCAAAGTCAAAAGAGCAGCTGACAGTGCTGTACACACACATTTGTTCTTTCAATGCATAAAAAATAACCTCTGTGAAATGACAGCCTGGAACTGAGAGCGAAACAAGCTAAAGATTAATCAGTTGAGGGAAAAAGCCAGGCCATTTCAAATGATACTTTATTTATACCTTGCCTCAACACACTGCTGCACTATTTCCAGACAGGAATATATTTCCTTCCTCCTTTAGGCAGAGACATTCTTGCTTTTAAAATTCATTTTGAGAGCTTGAATTTCAATGTCCAGCCCGGGCAGTTTTCTAACAAGCAAAATCATCCCCGATGTGTGAGCGTATGGAGTTCTGGAAAAACACCTTCTCCCTTGGCTGGAAGAACTACAGAAAAGATCACCCCGAGACCTGGATGCTCTCTTCTGCAGGTTACTCTTCCAAGTCACAGTGACTGGGCTAGAAATTACTCCAGCTTCTACAGCTATGTGCAGCAAAGCCAATGCAGGAAAGTTTTAAAGGAGAGCAATGCATCTGTTGTCCAAATAAGTTTAAGCCCTATGAAGGTACTGGCGTTCTAGAGCTTTTCATTTTTCCATCGCATTAAGCGGATGCCTAGCCATAGCCTTACAGCAGTGACACCCACGTGCTCTTATCCCTTCGGCGTTTGCTACTCCAGACCTCATCTCTAAGGGTTACACAGGCTCCTCACAGCCTGCTCAAAACACCATTCGATAGATACCAACTACTAAAATTACTGCTGTGCTTTCCAAGACTGGGAGGAAAGCTGCTGGAAGGCAACAACACAGCACAGATCCCAGCTCTAAAACAAGGACATGAGCGCAGTATGACGGCCGCCCGGCAGAGGGGGAAAGGAAGGACAGGAAGAAAAGCAGGAGCAAGGACATCCCTGCCACTGTGATGCACGGGGCCAGCACAAACCTTAGCTGCAGCTGCCAGGACCTGACATGTAGGGCAACTTTCAGATGTGTCTGAAGGACAGATGGGTCAGGAACTGAGGGATCCATAGCGTACGGCAACCAGACAGCTGTGTGTGTGCAGTGCAGCCTGCACACAACATTCCATCACCAGCACTTCCCAATGGCCACTACGGTGCCAGACAATTCCTTAATGAAGGTACTGCTATTACAAAATAAATGTATTACCTGTTAATAGAACAGGAGGGATCCTTAAGAAAGGATATTGAAAACTAAGAGATTTTGGTGTTCAGATCCACGAGCAGATCTGTGCTTTTCTCTTTTCTTCAGTAATACTTTACCAGAAGCCAACAGCTGAAGTGCTGGAATCGAGTTCTTGTATAGGAAACGTTTCAAAGAGAACAGTCTATCAGCAGCTCAGTCCATTTTTAGCTTATTAAACAAGTCTTTCGGCTTTGCCATATTTTACATTAAGATGCTTGAAATCTTAGAGACATTTCCAAAAATACCACAGGTTGTTTTTATCTTGCTTTTGGCAGTTCCTGGTGACAGCTTCACGTTTTGTTTTGCACCACAGACACAAAGGGAATAAATAACTTGGAGGTGGTTGATTTGAAAAGGTTTTAGTTTACTGCAGGCAGTATCAACTTTGATCAGATCACTGCAAAATTGAAACTGAAAAGCAACTCCACAGCGCCCAAGCCTATGAGGAGAACTTCTAGACTACTTTTTTTGTAGGACAACAGTTCACAGCAGCAGCATCAAACAAGATCTTGCGTGACCGCAAGGTTTCCATTTTGTAACACACTGTCATACTAGAGAGCTACAAAGCAACAGGTACTCACACTCGGCACTCAGATGAGGAACCCCTCCTGCACTGACTAGGTGATAAAATGTAGCATGTAACCAACTTATCTGAATCCGCAGCAGCGACAGGAGCCTAACCCCTGCCTTCCAGATGCAGAGCTCCTATCTCTGCGATCAAAAATCGCTGCAACATAGCACAAAGCAATTAACATTTAGCTACACGAGCTATTGAAAAGCACAGTTTGAGGTCAACGAGTGCTGCTTGTTTATTAGAAACCATCATGGCATCCCAACCTACCAAGCGAAATCTGTCCCAATTTCAGATTAACATCTGAGAATCAGACAGAGCTAAGCTAGAGAGAAAGCAATCCTTCAGAGCCAATCGACGCTGGCTCTGGGCAGAAAGGCGCAGAACCAGAAAACTGCACTTAAAGAAATAGTTCTGCTACTGTCAGAAGTTTATCCACACTCCTTGGCTTATCTATTTTTGATAATGGGATGATCCTCTTCCGCCATTTAAAGCAAATTAAAGAGAGCATCTCCTCAACAGCTATACAACAGGCTTTTTACTGGGAATAGCAATCTGTGGGTGTACCAACAGGGAACTTAGAGGATTTAGAACATTTTTGCTGATTCTAGTTCACTAACCAGGATTTCAGCTATCAAAAAGGCTACTGCCACTCTGGCCTTGCATGGCTTTATCCAAAGCAGCCTCCATTCATCACTTGCTTTCCCTTAACAGCAACTGCAGAGGCTAGAGCACAAAAGCAACTTCCTTCAGCCTGGCTTCCTCTTACACTGAAATTCTGTTCTTTCACCCTGTTATTCATTATGACCATGCTAAGACTGGGACACGTCCATCTCCTTTACTAGATTTGTTGCCATGAGCACCATTTTCAACCCAGACCCTACTCACACTGTGTGAAGGATGAGGATGGGGCTCTCGTTATCAAACAGAAAGGAAGCCATGCTCACTCAGGATCTCAGGATTTCTTTTCACCCATCCTTTGCCCAGAGCTGAGCAGGAACTCTTCCACTTCCTGGGAGCCTTTCCATTACCATGCAGATGATGCTGACTTTTCACGTCACGTGCAGTTTCGGTTTAGCAGACACATAAAGCTGTAAGCTCAGAGCCACGAAGGCACTGCCTGCAGTACTCCTGGAAGGAGAGTCACTTGCTCTTAGGGCTGCCCCTCGTTATTCCTCAGACATAAAAACATGAGCCTTTATCCGCTATCAAGCACGCTTAGGAAACATTTCAATACTCACTGCAGGATGCTGTCATTTAGTGTGCTTTAAAAGCCTTACTCTTGAGAAAACTGTTGTTAGGAAAGTTACTAAAAGCACCAAAATTAGACAACCTGTTCTCATGAAAATGTTCCTAGCAGAACACAGCCCTCATCAGTATGCTCAGTGCTTTCACCAGCCTGCTCACTGAGGCTGAGCACAGCATTACTGAACAATGTTTTCTGGGGATGCCTCAAAGCCAAATGTCTGTGCTACAAACACTTGGAGCAAGAAAGACTCACCAAATATTTACTTCAGAATAAGCAGCTAAATATATAAATACATCCAGATTTTTTAAAGACTAATTTAATAAATAGCTAACTAGCCTATGGTAGCTGAGACAGTATCAGCTACTTGGAGGAAAAATAATGTCGTTTGATCTGCGTAATTACCTCAAATTTCATAAAGTCAGTCATGATAGAAAGCAAGTAAAAACCCAATGACAAATAAATTCCTGACGCCCTACATTAGGAACAAAAGCAAGAATAATTGCTGGTCACCATTTAAGCACTTTGCTTTACCTGGGCCATCAGACCACATCCAGCACAGCTCTCGGTCTTCTGGCAGAGCAGTGCTAAGGCGCCTTACAGCACACAGCTACAACTGTCTGCTCACACCGATTTAAGTATTTCATCAGCTATCTCCAGAACACATTGTTTTTTTCCCCCGACATTTAAAAAGGAAGAAGGCATAATGCCATATTAGCTGCTCATATCCTTTGCATTTTACTAGTACAATTATCTAAAATTCATAAAAATATATAAGTATACATTTTAAGAACAGCAACACTGAAAGACTTGCTTATGACTGCAACAACCTGAGTGCAACCTTGTCTGACAGGCTATCAATTGAAACACGTACGTTAGACTTCATGGGACTAACACCACCCAGTTGTGTGCCAGCACTACACTGAAAAGAACGCCAGGTAAGGCAGAAATGCCTCCCACGTTTCCTCATTTATTCCAAAATAAATAGGATGAGAAACCCTGCACATACTCCAGACTTGATTTCCCCTCCCTCATTTAACATCATGCAGATCTGCCCTGTAGAAGTTCAATCCCACCACCAACTTAACTGCACCTTAGTAATTGCAGGGAAAGGATGAGTCAAATTTTAAACAACCAAAGAGAATGATGCTCACAGCAATCCACACGATTAACCCATATATCCACAACGCAGCACCTGCTAAAATGCAGTATCATTCTGTCCTTCCTAGAAGTGAAAAACAAATGACTGCCACAAAGGTCAACCATCACTGCCTAAGAAAAATGTTTACAACAGGCATTTAATAAGCAATAAAAATGCACATCAGCACAGGTAACTCTGGTAATCATTTTAAATACTGAAAAGCCATTATGGCTTCTCAGAACCCAAAACCCCAATTGAAATGTCAATAAAGCCAAAACATTTAATTTCAGTTCTGGCAGCTGATGCAACCTCCAGTAATGGTATCTTTAGGTACACGTCCACCTCTTGAATGATCCCGTCCGTCAGTAAGCCTTCTGAAGCCTGATTTACCAACTCCCATCTCCTCCAAACGTGTAACACGGGTACAAGCTGGGTAAGAACCTATCAGCACAGCACATCTTGACACTTTTTAAACTTTAAACAAGAAGAATTGTTCAAAATCAACTGCATTTCCTTCTATGCTATCCTATTCCCTGTTTTTAATGACCTGCACTGGTAGAATTGCATTAGTTACACTAGAGCAGATCAGGTAAGAATTGTAACTATTACCCGCAGTAAAACTGAGCACTTATTAATGTCAGCAGAGGTAAGACATACAGGACCTGACACCACAAACTGTGCTACTAGAGTTTCAGGAAAATCCTGGTCTAAATTTACGAAGGAAAGCCTTTAAATAATTTAAGCCGGGGTAGTTTAAATTGGTAAAAGGCACGGCCCACAACGGATCAGAGAAAAAGCCCTATTTACTTTTACTTATTCTAGCTCAGTAATCCCATAATACACCTATCGGATTTTTAGTCCCGAGTGATTTCTCCACCAGCACCGCCGTCCTTTTGCTGCGCTGCCCATCGCACCCCGCAGCGCTCGGCCAGGAGGAAAAACCGTGGCACGGCTGAAAGACATTTCCTCTGTTTGCTTCAGCAGCACCTAACATGACTCTGTGCCGGATGGAAACACGTTAAACCCGATGAAGCTCCTCAAGCGCGAGGTGCCCACCCTGAGACACAAGGAATGAGGCCGGATCAGGGCAGCTAACCCCCCGAAATAATCCCCCTTTTCCTCAAAGCCTTCAGAAAACTGCTCGGTGCCCCTGACAGACCAGCCTGACGCCGGCCCTAACTCCATCGGGTCTCCCTTTCATTCCGGAGGGCACGCAGCCCTCTGTGAGCGGAGGACAAAGCGCAGCCCCCACCTCCCCCCAGTGCCGGCCTCTACACGCGGCCCCGTCCCGGCCACCCCTCTTCCCCCCCGCGGCCCCTCGCCGCCCCTCACCCTCCAGCAGCCGTTGGATGATGCTGTCGATGTTCAGCTTGTCTATATCCGCCATCGCCTCTCAGCGGCCGGGCGGACCCCTCCCCGCCGCTCCCCTCCCTCCGCTGGCTGCTCGGCTGACCCGGCTCCTCTCCTCTCGTCGGCCCGTCGTGCTTTCCCCGTGCCCTCTCTCCTGCCCGGTCTCTTTCTTCCCTCTAGCTCTTCCCCCCGCCCCCCCTTCGCCGCCGCTCTCAGCGCAGCCCCAGCGCGGAACAAAATGGCCGCCTTCTCCTCAGTGAGCTCGGGGGCGGATGGATACCAAGAGCGCGAGGTGGCACACGGGCCGTTTTATAGGCGGGCGGGAAGCGCGCGGCGAGGCGCGCACTGCGGTTATTCTCAGGATCCTTCCGCCGACGGGCGGAGAAATAGTGCCCATGAGGGGTGTGTGTTCCGTCCACAGATCACCGCCTCCTGGCCCACAAACAGGGCGAACGCCACCAAGATCCCGCCTGCTGCCGGCAGCTCGCGCAGTGTGACTGCTGGAGCCTGGTCCTGTGGTCCTGACACCCCCACCCCTCACCCCGTGGTAGTGGGTCTGCACGCCCCGTCGTGGCTCTCTCCTGCATGAGGCGAGGCGTTGCGTTGTGTTTCAAGGCAAATTCACCGCGCAGGCCGTTCAAGTTGCATCTCTGTATGCTGTTTAATTGCTACATTAACTCCTGCCCTAGGATCCCCGTCCCTCCTCCTCACAGCAGCTGCACACACCCCGCACTGTGGCAGCTCCTCACGTTGATGGTTACATAACTGCCACTGCGGCTCACTGCTGCCATAGGAGCAGAGTTCACACTGTGAGGGCGACGGCACGAAGGACGTGCAGCCCAAGCACACCTCGGTGCGAGGAAGGAGATGGGGCCGTGCCCAAGTGCTGCGCCAAACTGCAAAACCTTTTCTGAGAAACCTCCCCCTCCTTGTTTTCCATGCTGGAATTGCCTTCATCCTCCAGCTGCTGGTACCCTTGTGCAGATCTGTGTGCTTTGGTGGGAGCTGTGACACTTCAGACCCATTAATGCTTCGGGAAATGGGGCAGAAGGGGAGGGCTCAGTGCAACCCAGAACACGTGCATAGGAACTGAGGGGAAACACCAGCCTTACAAAAGCGAGGTCCCAGCCCTTCAGGTGAGTCTGGGCTCAGAGTGCACCTGATGCAATGAACCCTATCAGTCACAGCCCCAGGCACCGCCAGCTCACATCAAACCAGGCACAGCCAAGGCACAGGAGGGAAGTGACAGCTGCAGGCGAAGCTGTCATGGCCCCGTCATCGTTTCCATAACCAGGGCAACTCTGTGGAGTCCTGCTCAGAGGACTCTTTTCAACTCTTCAAACTCTTTTCGAGTTTATGCCCTTACAGTGCCAACACAAAAAATAAGGGCCCTTGCTTAACAGCAGTAAACTCCATGGTGAGGCAGAGACATTCAAATGCTACTGCAGCTTCGTATTGAGCTGTTTTCTCCATGCTGGATAGAATCAGCCTCGCCCCACAGCGGTTCTCTGATTAGAAAAGGGACGCAGCCAAGGTGTTATAAATATCCTGGAACTATTTTATGCTCCAGTGTTGCTCACAACATTGATTTATTTCCAGAGGGGGAACAATTGGGAAAATCCCTTTGTCCTTAAATTCTGCACACAGTCTTGAAGCATTCCGTAATTCTGAAGCTTACAGTCTTTATATCCCCACTCTCTATGTGTTTGTCTGCAATTTGTGTTCCAGTTTGCTAAATACATGATGATGTACAATTTATCTTGCTCGCAGCTCTGAGATCTTTGTGTCCTTTCCTCCCTCCCCCCCAAAAATTCCACAAATAAATCACAGCTTGGGTAGTATTCCCTGAGAACCTCAGTGTAAAATATCTTTCCCTTCTGATTTGTCCTCACCATCTCTTGTTTTTTTGTACAGTTGCTCATAATCTGGCCATGTATAAAAATGTAGGTATTATGTATGTAATGCCCACCTACATTCAGTAGCAAAATAAAGAACATTTCTTTAATCTGTACATACATATGCATAATCCCAAACCACACATATACTACATGTATAATGTATGTACATTTCCTGTATATACACACATACACATGTATATATATGCAGCTAATGATGAAAAGCTCCTTATTTTATTCCTGTATGTAGGTGGATCCTAAGAAATGTGAGTCGCTCACGCTTCCCCTTGCCTCGGATTACATATTTCCTAGGTCTGTGCAACTCAGTGTGTCTGTGTACATTTCAGACAAAGACCTACATGGACTGTTCAGCACTGGGAAAACAAAGATGGTGTGATGTGAGGGTCAAATATTGTTTTTCCTAACTAGATGCTCAGTGTTTTCCTAACTCCTGCTGCGTGCATCCAGATATCAGCCTGCTACAGTCCAGATCAACTTTTGATGTGTGCTTTTTTGCCTTTGGTGTCTAAACTATTCTGCTGACCCCCACATTTCAGACATTGCAGAGTTTGTGGGTTGCAACAGTCATTTGTCAGACAGAAGAGCAAAGCCACAAGGCTGATCTGGAGACATAGGGGTAGACATCCTGTTCGGAGGGAGGTGATGACGCAGAGTCAGGTGTTTTCTTAGTGTCATGTTTTATTTACAAAACGTGCAGTGTGATGATCAGCAAAACATACACACTGCAGGTAGGCAGCTCCCTGGAGCTCGGGGCTTTCTGCACAGCCTGGGCTTTGCTCAGCAGGGACTCAGCCACATGCAGAAGCCCAGAGAAGCCTCATCCCTGGACAAGAGCAGTCAGATGCCTTCAGAGGGCTCTCTGCATTCCTCATCACTGCTGCACCCTGTGTGTGGGAGCCTTGGTCCCCACTGAGCCAAGCGGTTCCATCTCAGCAGCTGCCTCCTGTCTGAAACCTCCCACCAAAGGAGACTGCCAGCAACAATGACAAGTCCATTGCAAGTTTGTTAAAATCACATTTTTGATAAAAAATGTTAAAAGATTCTGCTCGGAGAATCTCAAGACAGGCTATTTTGACATGAGAGATTTGCTATTCCTCTCCTCCTACATCTTTTTTTTTTTTTTTGGTCAGAGTTGACATGCTCCAGGGGTTTCTGCTGAAAGGTATTGTTGCATGGAAAAATCTGCACTTGGTAAGCTTTGGAAGGTTCACACTGGCAAAAATAGTGCCAATAAAAACATCCTAAATCCCTTTTGTTCTGATGTTGCAGTGACCACAGTAAGACTTTCCCTGCTATAGCTATTTGGATTATGAAAACACAGCAGCTTCCACCTTCTCAGTGAATTTCATGTATGAATCCGACTTTTAAAGCCAGATCAGGAACCAGAGCCATTTGGAGACACTGCTGATTGGCACATCTCTCCCCTATTGAGCATCAGCATGGTGGAGATCTGCTTCTTTACTTAGAAAAAG
Source organism: Pavo muticus (assembly GCA_016647715.1). Taxonomy (NCBI): domain Eukaryota; kingdom Metazoa; phylum Chordata; class Aves; order Galliformes; family Phasianidae; genus Pavo; species Pavo muticus. The sequence goes on from JACDJE010000004.1 coordinate 4,883,692, forward strand.
GGAAGAACTGGGGCTAATGTCGGCTATGTCCTACTTTTAGAGGAGAGCAAGCGCAGCAGATATGTTGACATGGCTTTGGCAAGGAGTGGCCCCCATCTCTCCTCTTTGGTCAGGAATCTCCATGCTCCGCCAAAGCCTGAGTTTCGTAACTGGATCAAAATCTTTCAGCAAGGCTCAGCTGAGCCATTCTTTGAGGGGAAAGGGAAAAATGTATGCAGCACTCAGCAATGGTTTTTTCAGCCCTTCTTCAGATGTTTCGTGGTGGGGTGAACACCACATGCAAGGGGAAAAGTGGCAGAACTGTGCATAGCTCTCCTGGTGCGGAGCAGACCTTGCAGAATGGGGGCAGACAGCTGCATCTCAGAGGGGCTAAGAGGGACAGTTTGTGTAGCGTCAGCTGCATGGGGCTTAAAGAAAGTGCTGCAAGAAGCTGGGCTGGGACATGGCCGCTTTCTTCACTTCCTCTGGTTTTACCCCCGCAGAACTCTGCTTCATGGATGAGCTGCTTCTCTAATTAAAACCGATGAGAAAGGAGAGCCAGGAGAGCTGCCAGGGGAGTAGGAAAGTGAAAATGAGATGAAATCTGCTGATCTGTGCCTGGTCAAACAGCGACTGTGCCTCTGCAGACCCTGGTGGGGGATGCATCACTGAGCACGGGATGCAGGAGCAAGGGAGAGATGTCCTCTGCTCCATGAGTACCCTGGATCCCATGGGGCTTCTGAAATGTGGATGCAATATGTGGGCCACCTGAGGTGCAGGTGGTTGCAGGCAGGAGCACCAAAGTGTCCCCATGCTTGAGACAAGTGACAAGCATCCAGAAGGCAATGACTTTTCTGCTCCACTTTTTGTTCCCCTTGTTGTTCTGAAAATCCTGAGCAGCCCCACTGCCTGCTGTCCAGCACCTGGATTTTCTGCTTACATACATAGTCTGAAAAGTGGTCTGCTGTGGAGGTAGCTGCCACGTGTGCTTATTTATTTGTTTCTGTTCTCACCTCCTCCTTCCTGCTCGCTGTGTGCAAGGCTGGCAGATTTTCAGGAGCTGGGCTGCTGTTACGTAAAGTTGTGCTAAAATCTGTACAAAAGGGTTTGGAAGAAAGTGTGGCTGAAGCCAGCTTTCATCCCTGGATGCCCTTCGGGTCTGTCCACATGGCTTGGACTTCCCAGGGCTTCCTCTGCTGCCAGAATGCCTTGGGAGCAGGCGGGAGGAGGACGAGTTCTCGGCTGTGACGTTCAGCGGGACAACTGCTAGGGTCCCTGCACAGCATCTCCCAGGTCCCCGAGAGCGTGACTGGAGCTCAAGCCTGGATAATTAATGGTGATTATCCAGCTGAGAGAGTAGGCATATGACTGATTTCATTCATTTGAAATCCTCAGCCTGAGCTGTGCTGAGCCACGGTCTCATTGCACCCTTCTAGCAGGTGGCCCTGAGTGGCCCTGGATGACATGAGGGACATCAGGGACCTCCACAGCAAGGGCACCCTGAGCTGGGCAGAGCCCAGGCACAATTTGGTGAGGGACTGTGGGCTCAGCACAGCAGGAAGGAGAAGACCTTGCAGCTCACAGGACAATGGGATGGCAAATGCTTCCATACAGACGTAGGCCATGGAGCAGTGAGACCCAAATCAGAAAAATTAATCTGTAGAGAAAGAGGAGCCTTGGAAATTTGCCATTGTTGTTCCAGTCTCTGCTCTTCAGGAGCTCAATTTTCCCCTTCTTTCCCTCTGTGTTTTATACTCTGTGTGGTTTTTCCTTTTAAAAGCAGATGCCTTGTTTGCATTGAGAGCACACCGCGTGTTTGCACAGAGGGGAAAGCTCAGCTCTGTGCCAATGAGCAGTGTGAAGCTGCAATGGGGTGAGGCTGAAGGGCTGACAGTCAGCTCCTGCCCCACAAGGAGGGGCTGAGGGCATGGGCTGTCTGTTTCTTCCTTTGGAAAACAAGAAAAAATAGCACAGGAAAGTGGTCACCCTGCAGCCAGGACAACTTTGGTTGATCAAGGATGTATTTAGAGTTCAAATATATCATTGAATCTTGTTATCAAATCCATATTCTTCCAGGGGATGATCTCCAGGGCTTTGGGTTTATTGTGCATGAGGTCTGTAGAATTCAATGTACTTTTTGGGATGTTCTTGAAAAACTTCTCCTATGAACCTCTCTATGGGACATTACCCAAATGTATCTTCCCAACCTGAACCATGAGCACTTGGAGAAGGTGCAGAACCTCCAGAGACGGGGAAACCTTGTGGGGTCAGCTGAGCCCCATGCACCCATACCCTACACCATCCCTTCCCCAACGCAACATGGGCACGTGGCAATGGGTTGATGGTTGGATTTGATGATCTTAATAATCCTATGATTCTATGACCTTGGCTGTTTTGCTCCTGGTAGCATGTAGGTCGACAGAGAGCCTTAGGGACCTGGCAGCTGACGTTCATCTTTGGGTTGGAATCCATGCGTCAGGCTTTCTGGAGGCAATAGAAGTGCTGGTGAGACTGACCGCCTTTTGTGCAGCTTCAGTTGAACATCTTTCTCAGCGTGGGATAGATGCCAGAGCTTTTTTTTTTTTTTTTTTTTTTTTCCCCCACAGAAAGAAACAATAGAGTTTTATTTAGATATATATAGAAAAAGTCCCACCTGGCTTTGGAAAGGTTTCAGCTGGAACGTAGCAGTTCCCTATTCTTTTGTTAAAAGGTAAGCTGTGTTTTTCAGCTGAACTTTTGTCCCTTTACAGCTGTGATTTGGCACCTGGGTGGCACGCTCTGCATCAAGGTCAGTGCCTGCCTGTGGCTGAGGACCCAGCGCTGTCCCTGTGGGGCTCGGTGCATCAAGGCAAGTGGTCACCATCTCCTCTGCTGTCTTTCTTCCTGTGACCATTTACATCCCGTAAATGTGGGATGCTCTGATAGCTCTACTGCCACACAGGAATCTCAGCTGGTAGGTCTTCACTTCGGGACGCAAAGCCCTGCCTGCAGCCATTCACCCCATGCAATGGAACTGAGCTAAGCGCAAGGCAAAGGGGAGCGTTTGAACCCACAACCCTGTTTTCACACTCCCCTGTATGGTTTTGCCCCCTTGTGTTGGTCCATGGAGGAAGAGACACTCCTGTAGCTCTCCTCCCCTGGTTTGTTTGTTCTCATTAATGTGGCCCATCTCACACGTGTTCTCTGCTTTTAATGGAAGAGCCATTCAGGCTGTGGGGTGTCCCCTGGGTGCAGCAGGAACACGAGGCTGCAGCCAGCTCCTTTCAAGCACGGGCTTTAAATGCTGTGCTGTTAAGCATGTGATTAATGAATGCTCTTCTGTTTCACTTGTTTGACGATGACATTCGGCAATGTGACTGAAATGTAACCTCCCAGGCTGGAGGTACTCATGCACCCGAATGGACTGGAGGTGTATTTTTAGTAAAATAGCTTTCTCAGCTCCAGATCTGGGGTTTTTGGGCATTTCCTCTTCCCCCTCTGGCACTGCAGACTATAGCAAAGCTTGAGTAAGCTCCAACTTATCTGAGATATGAAATAATGCATTGAAAAGCATGTGGCTGGGTGTAAGACCCTGGAATTTCCCTCCAGCAGGTCTGTGTTTAACTCACTGACAGCCAGAGAAAGGGGATGTGTGCAGGGATGAGCGTGTGTGACAATGGGAGACATTCCCAAGGCACAAGACTGGGGTGGAAGATCCAGAGGGGACCAGACAGGCTGTCAGCAGCACTGAGCATCAGGTGCTGTGCAGCCTTAGGGTTGGATTTCTCCTGCCTGGAGCACAAAGCCCCAGTTCTGACATGGAAATCTGTACCATGCTGTGCCTTTCCCTGGTGCCACAGCCCTTCTGCACTTGCCCATGTGAACCCACCAGGATGCAGAGCCCTGGGCTGGTATTTGCAGGGAGATGCTCTCCTGTCCAGAAGGTCCTCCCCACACACAGCTTTGGGGACACTGCTTTTTCCATAGGGATAGGCAAGATGCTTTGTAGAGGTGGAGATACTCTCAACCTCCCTCTGGGGATTTCAGAGCCCATTGGGCAATTTTGCAACCCAAAGAGGAATTTCTACCAGCAAGGATACATCCAGCATCTTCCTTCCTTTCCCATGCAAAAATTCGGTAATGGAAATGGAGCTGGATTCACTAATTGCTGGAGAGATGGCACACCATGTGGTCTCACCACTGCCAATGAGTGCTGGGTGAAATATTTTTCCAGCACAGAGAGAGGAGGGAGAGGGCTCTGTGCAGAGCTGGGGAGCACGGGCAGGTTTCTAGAAGCAGCGCAAGTGGAGCTGGTAAATTATAAAATGCCACACTTGAGGGCTGTTATATAACGTCCCTTTACAGAACCCAGCAGCTAAATATAAAACCGAGTTACATTTTGGGCTGGTACGAAATGATGCTACCAAATGCATTGTGTGGGAAGGACTGCTCAGCAGCACGGTGAGGAAGGGAGAAGGATTCTGGGGCCCGGGGCTCACTCTCAGCCTCTATCGCCTGTTTTCTCATGTTTCATGTTTATGTCCCATGTCTCAGTGTCCCTGTCTGTAAACCAGGCAAAATAAAACCCCCATTTCCTTGCAGCTGCGTTGTCAAGATTAATTCATGTTCACAAAGTGACCTAAGAAACTATAGAAACCTTCACAGCCTATCATTATCCTGATCTAAGCTTGGTATAGAATATCAGCAGGCTGGATTCCCTCCCGCCCTAAAGGAGAACAGTTTGTGTCAGTGTCACCAAGAGGAAAATTCCAACCACTGTTCCTAACAAAAAAATCCCAGAGAGCAAAATTTCGTCAGGCTGGGCTGTTTCATTTTCCTTGAGGAATGTCACCCCCTCGTTAGCCCTGAGCAGAGCTATCCGCTCCCACACAGTCAGCTCAGTGCTGGAGTGCGGGCGGTTGGATGGCTCCTCCTTCTCCACCGGTGACGGTGACACTGGGCTGTGTCTCTCCATGCTCCCACTGTGCTGGAAGGATGCTCCCTCCTGTGTCTGGTACCCATGAAACACCAGAAACCATGCGGACTTGTCTTCCTCCTCCTTCTCTGTGCATGGGCAGGCTGAGCAGAAGCAGGAATAAATTCTGGTCCCTCTTGGTTCTACACCAGGACTGCTACAACACCCCAAGCCCAGCACAAGTGAGGGAAGCTCCTGACCCAGCACCAAGAGATCGGCACCTCCTTGGGTCCGGAGCATGGCAATAAAATGCTGACATGGGCCACACTGGGGCTTTTTGGGACGTGAAAGTGCAGAGGTGAAGAAGCAAGTTGAATATTAGGAAAATGTTCTTCTCCAAAAGGGTGTTAACACACTGGCACAGGCTGCCCAGGGAGATGGTAAGGTCACTATCCCTGGAGGTGTTCAAGAACTGTGGAGATGCAGCAGTGAGGGACATGGTTGGTGGCTGTGGTGGGGGTGGGTTGGGGTTGGACTTGGCGATCTTAAAGGTCTTTTCCAGCCCTCGCCATTCTATGATTCTATTATTCTATGAATGACAGACTGGGGTTCTTATGTTTGATGGGAGATGGGATTGGACAAGATTTGCCATGAAGCAGTAGCATAGCAAACATGCTGTCTTCCAACCCAGTTCCAAGCCATGTAGCTTGCATTGAACTCATCCCATCAATGTGTGCTAACTCAGAGCACAGCACTCTGCAGGAATCACTGTAACTCTACTTTGATAAGTGTCACTTCTACATTTCCTTGGGAGTCACTCCAGATTTGAACTGTGAAAAGAAATATACAGCCTGAACCCTTGGGATTTTCTTTTTAAAGCTTTCATTTAATTAAACTCTTGAGTAACAACTGCCTGTTACAAAAATGATGTCCCTTGAAATGCCTTGGATGTGCGGCATGGGGCATGGAGCAGCAGAGAGGAGTCAGCCAACGGCTTAAAGCTTGTAAAAGATCATTGCTGAGTGAGTGGCAATAAACAGCAGAAACAGCCAGCTTGTACAAATGGCAAAGGGACCAGCGTGTTCAGAACAATCTGTTCCTGCTTCAGGGAAGGGCCGAGGAGCCAGAGGCAGGCTGGGAAAGTGGCTATTCTCAGCATGCGCCACTCTGAGACTCTGCTCAGAAAAATGGAAGGGCCAGGAGTGAATAATTACTGGGAGACATGTCCCAAATCTGTGCTGTGCACTTACCGCCTCGTCCCCACTTAAAAGAGATTTCATATCACTGAGTCAGAAGTAGAGTCAGTGCACACACACAGCTTCCTTCCTCATGCTGGGATTGCCCAGGGTCCCCACACTTCTGCCGTAAAGCCATGATCTGGGACACAGAAAGAGCTCCCAGAGGTCTGGCTCTGTCCATAAAAGCACTAGGTGAGGCAGGAACAGGGTGCAGATCCTCCAGGCAGGATCCCTCTGTCCGTCCTGCGCTCCTTGATGCCCCCAGGACCATTTCCTCCCACGCCCATGCCATACTCAGCAATAAGGTGGCCTTCATTTAATTTGGGAAGAAAAAATGAAGTAAGATAAACTGTGTGCAGATGGTGCAGAACAATCATACAGCAGTTTAATTAATTGCCTTTAAATGTTATTTCAAACTAGTTTCCCTGAGTGATGTTACGTAGACAAATTCTCAGTTGCCCAGAGCCACTTCCTGAGCGTGCTCAGCTAATGAGGTGTTCTTCGTCCTTATCGCAAACACTGCACGGGACAGCAATCAGCAATGATTAATTGGAAATAGATCTTCTAAAGCAGAGTTTCAGGGCTATTGCACTGGGCGTTCCATCCCTGAGCAAGGCTGCCTCCTGCTTTGGTTTTGAGTTGTAAAATGGCTGCACCTCTCTGAAACAGTTCATTGTGATGCAGGTTTGAGTTAAGCCAGTGAAATTTTTGGGGGCCTTTCATTGCTTTCAGACAGAGCAGTTTTTATGGCTGTGTGTCCACAGCTATTTCAATTCCGTGTTTCCCCCGTGCAGCCTTGGAGCAGTAATTCAGCACGATGAACCCGCTGCAAGCAGAGATATCAGTAAGCCAGAAGAGACGAGGGAGCAAATCCCTGCTATTAGGCTCTGCTGAGGGGCTGAACCTGCAGCAGAGTTTTGCTTTCCCAAAGTCAAGTCTCAGGGAACCCAACCCTATAACAACCCTTTAAAAAAAACACTAAGTAATGCCACAAAGGAGCCAATGTGCTGCTGGAAGCCACATTTCACTCGATGTCAGCAATTCAGAAGAAACCCATCTGCAGGAAATGATGATGACTGTTTCCTTGGAGTGACGAGCAGTTCCAGCTGTGCAGCCAGCAGCCAGCTCTCCCCTTGCTTAACAGCACTTACCCTTCAAATCTGGAGTCATGTGCCCATGCAGAGACATCTCCATCCCATCCTGCTGCCATTGCAGCCTGGAAAAATCTCCTGAGAGGTGAAAACCGCTGCACTGTTTTGTCATCTCTAACGATGAAGATGCGCTCGTTATTTTTATACTGTAAACTATCAGCACGAAAAGTGCACTTTGAGAGTGCCTGACATATTTGGCTCTTGTTTTTTTCTGTTTTGAGTGTTAAGTAAGGAAAATAATATCAGGTGTTTGTGCTGTTGTTTCAGATGCTGAAACAGCACCTTGAACACCTCCAAGGATGGTGACTCCACCACTACCCTGGGCAGCCTGTGCCAGTGCCTGTTTGGCAATGATGTGTGACTGAATTCAGAGCCTGTTCTGTATGGTTTTGTCCTCAGACCTTGAGCCGAGCTAACAGTTCCCCATCACTGCTTCTCACCAGCATCTTCCCAGTCCTCCCAGTGGTGCTGCTGGAGCTGACGGGAGTTTGGTTATGATTTAATCCAGGCTTTTAGAGGGGGGAAAAGAGAAAGTTTTGACAGTTCCTTATATAGCCCTCTGACTCACCGATTTCATGTGTCAAACACCGAAGATGGGTTAAGTAGAATTAAGTTCTGGATTTGTTATAAATAGGGATTAAGTAACATGAATATATTACATTTGCATGAAAATGTGGGCCTGATTCTCCAGCTTACCCCAGAGATTTTCATTGACATATGGGGGACGCTCATAGGTGGGTGAGGTCAGATGTGACCCATCCTGGTCTGGCTCTCCTGCAGACACTTTTTAACTGGCTCAGGTGAAATAAAGAAATCTGTGTAAATATTGCTGAACTTGGGGAGAATTTACACTGGCTGCACAGCTCAGAATATGGCCCTTAGAATAGTTCAAGCAGTTTTAATTAGAACCCAAATCTTCAGCTGAAGAAATAATTTCTCCATGTCAGTCAGTGCTAAATGTGTCTATTGAGCCAGGGAAGGTGGGTTAATGTGAAAATTGCACCAAAACTTACTTTTTTTCCTATTTCTTCTTGAAGATTACTGGATTCAGTTGTTACAGATGATCCCGTCCCACTCTGATTGCCATTCTGCTCAGCCCCATCCGAAGGTCCATCAGACAATGAAGCCACACTCACTCAAAGCAGTCTGACAGCGGAGCATTGTTTGGGTGAGAACAGTTCCCCTTAGTAAAATAAATGCTTCTACAATGAGCGTGACAGACACGGACTCTACCAAATCAGATTCCTCCTCAATAGTTTAATTTACTCACTTGTTCACAGCTGAACAATAGGTGCATGGAGAAGGAACACAGAGATGGATGATATGGGGTGTGTTCTGAGGCTGGACTAGTCCAAGCCTAGGGAAACCAGCCACAGTCTGCTCTCTTCCATGAAAGTAATTTCCAATTAAATGCATCCACAGATCCTATCTGGAAGTAGCCTGGAACTCAGTGTCTGGCTTGTTAGCTCATCAAAGGATAATAGGATAGGCACAGTCTCAAGAGCCATGAGCCACTTGGGGATTTTGCTTGTAGCCTTGAACTATCTGCATGGATGCAGTTGTGCAAAGTGGGATGTGGACGCCCTTTGCTCATCCTCATCCCAGAGCTGAGTGAGCTACACCAGGGCTGCAGGACCCAGCACTGTGCTGCAACCTCCAACATTATCTTGTGCTTCTGCCTCTGGGAATCTCAGGATAGAATCAAAGTCTGCAGACAGAAATGGGAATGGGTACTGTGAGGGTTTATACCTGTTGTGCACACGCCACAGGAGGACGTCACAGCACAGGCTTTGGGGATCTTTCCAGGGGTGGTTCCCATATAGTCCCCATCCATGCTGTGGTGCAGAGATGCTGCCATGGCAACCAGCCCAGCACCAGTTTTTGGTTGCCCAGAACCAGGTTCCAGGAGGCCTAGGACCAGCCGTTGGCCCTCCCTGCTCCATTCTGGGTCTCATACTTCCCACTCTTCCTACTGGAAACGGGATTTTCCCTGAGAAAGCAGCAGCCCCATTGCCTTGCCAGAGAGGAACGACAGCACCCTGCAGCAGGGTAAGTAGTGACATCAGCATCAGGGGGACAGGGAGATACCCATGCATGCTGGGGGCTGCAGGCTTCAGGATCAGCCTTCGTGTCCTCCCCAGCTGCAGCCCCATGGGGTGAAGCACTCCCTATGGAAGTGATGCATGCGTGATTGTTCCAATGCACTCCCTTGGGGCTCTTCCTGCTGGCATGAGGGGGCCTGGCCTTGCTGGGATTTCTATGGAAACCCAGGTACCAAGCAGGATGGAAGGGCTGGAACCATCTGTTCTCCCCCTACTTATAAACTCAGTGAGAGGAGAGTGTTTGGTGATGACATCACAACAAATGCTCTCCTTTTATTCATCATGCAACCATCTGTGTCAGATACTTCATGTGCCAAGCATGCAAGCAGGTGCTTGGGGCCAGGCAGGACGGTGCAGCCTTGACCTCTGTGCCAGCACCACCCCAACCCTGTCACCAGATTTTACTTCTCCCCTTTGAAAACAGGTGGTCCCCAGGAAGGCTTCCTCCTCTCATCCTGAGGTCTCTGCAGAGTGAACGGTGAAGTTAGACAGGAAAAATGAAGGGCTCAAAGGTAAAAACTAAAGCAATATTCCAACCTGGACCTCTCAGTGGAGGCAGGACCCAACCAACAGAGCTAAATACCATGGTGTGATCTGGACAGGGCCAGACTTCCTGTCTCTGCCTCTTAGCAAGGTGCTGGGTGACTGCAGGGGCTGATCCCATCCTCTGCATCAGGCATGGGGCCTTATTCTGAGATTTGGATGCTGGGGGAGACCAGTACATCAGTTGTTGGCATTGGTAGGGGCCAAGACCTTGCCCTGTGATGTGACATGGGGAGAACTCATGGCTTGTTTACCCAGCTCAGTATTTGGGGTGCTGATGGCAGTGATGGGTTGAAGACTGTGGTGAGTAGCTGGGTATGTGTTAAAAAACTGAAGGTGGGGATGGCTTTAACTCTGAGTCCAAATGAATTTTTGCTTGTGTTTTCCAAAGTGACCAAACTTTCCCTTTCTGCAACAGCTGAGAGGGTCCAGTTCAACGCACACGCCCTCAGACTTCCCTGTGACAGAAAGACAGGCTCAGTTGGAGTTCTACAGGCTGCAGAAACAGCTCCAGATAGCTGTGGATAAGAGAAAATCTTTTGGTGCCAGCATGAGGCAACAAATGCAAACTCAGGAGTGAGTGCAGCTTCACTGGGCTCCATGGGCTTGGAAAGTCTCTCTATGCCAAAACCTCCTGGGGACCTCAGCAATGGGGTGGGACAAGGACCTATCCCAGCCCTGCAGGAGGGATGTGCTTCATGTCATTTGTCATTCTACCTCTGCAGAAAAGAAATCCAGTCACTGAAGCAAGAACACAAAGAGATGTCATTAATGCTGAGCAAGATCAGTTCCCCGAGAAATATGATTCATGATGACAGAAACTGCATGGAGCTCAAATGCCTTCTGCAGACCAAGGATCAGTATGATTGTCTGATTAGAGACAGAAAAGCCCTGGTGTCTGAGCTGGACCATGAGGTGAGAGCATCTGAACAACTCCCTGGCTCAGCATGGTATGGCAGAGCAGGACCATGGGTGACTGGCAGCTGCTAGAGGTGCTGCAGAGCTGTCCATAATGGCCCCATAATGGGAGCTACATAGCTGGGTTAGCTTCCAGTTAGGACCTCAGGATCTCCTGGCTATCATAACACTCCCACCAGCCTCAGTGTTCTCTAACTACTTCATGCTTCTTGTGGATTTATTTCCACTGTCAGCTCCCCTGTTCTGCCAAACATTTTTTTCCCCACTCATTTGCGGAGCCCGTGTGAGGACTGCTACCAAAAATCCATCCTCATTGCCTGTTCCACCCTACACAGAGTGCTGCTGAGTTCAACACCTACTGAATTTCCCCCCAGATGCAGCTGCTTTTCCTTGGTGATGTGAAATAAAGCAATTTCTCATTACAGTTTATGTTTCTGAGTGTGCAGAACAGGATCCTTTGGGATGGAAGATACTTCTATAACTGTGAGCTCATTAAGGACATGGTTGCTGTAGTACAGGTCAACAGAGGGTATTTTCTTTGGTTGAGTGTTCTGACAAAAGTCCAGAACGTAGGGGTGGAGATTATACTTTTTTTTTTTTTTTTTTTTTTAATTCTCTCTGTACAGATCCTAGAGCTGCAAAAGAAGGTTGAGAGGGAAAACGTGATAACAAAGAAAGTGAACGAAGCAAACTGCAGCAAATGGCTGCAAAACCAGACTCAGACGCTGGAGCTGCATCTGAACAATGTAAGCAAACATTTTGCAGAGTTTTGGGGCCGAGCTGCAGCCTGTACAAAATGCTTTTTGATCAGTACTAAGGGCAACAGTGCAGATGCATTTGGTTCTTACAAGCTGCACAAAGGACTCAGCTTGTCCCCTGGCCTCGCTGCTCCCAGAGTATCTCAAAAGCTCCTTCAAGCTTGGTGACCCAAATGCAGCACTTGTTCCATGCCAAGAAGCCTGAAGGTCTGCACCTGTTTAGTGATAAAACTGAGCTGCCCAGAGCCACTTTACCTTGGACAATGCCAGCATCAGGTCTCTGTTATGATCAGCCTGGCTCACTGATGCCACACATGATTTGCAATGAGAACAGGGCAGGTCCTATATCCCATCTCTTTCTGTGTTTGTCCTAGCCCTGGTCAATGTCTTTCAGCAGAGATTCTGTACCAGCCAGAGCCCTTTTACTTGCCTCTCCCCAGGTCACTGTGCGTTTTGATACCATCCTGACCACCAATAATAAGCTCCAAGAAGAGATCGAAAACCTTCGAATTCAGAAAGCTACTTTAGACAACTTCTACTCAAAGCTCCATAAGCACCTGGCCCAGCAGAAAAGGAGGATGGACACTGCCATAGAGCAGGCCAGGCAGGCACGCAAGCAGCGGTATGTGGCTCCCTGAGTCTTCTGCAGTTCAGCACTGAGGGCAATTTTAGTGACTGCTGTCAATGTAAAGAGAAACCAATTATAACTCCTGAGAGAGGATTCACTGCTTCTGCCTAGGGCTGGGTGCTATCTAAGGGTTGGATATCTGGTCCCTGAAGAGAGCGGTACTTCCAGGGTGTCACTTATTCCACCTATCCCAGATATTGCTCAGGATGGGGTGAATTGCCCCATGGAGCTGTCTCTGCTCTGAGTCCCCCCTGACCTAACACAAGAACTTGGAGCAGAGGCCAGCTGTGGTCCTATATAGCCTGGCTACAAGAATACAAATCCTTCTACCTGCACTTCTTTCCACCTATGCATGATGCAACTATCTGTGCACAGGGTAGAGTGTCTGGCAAGGATTTCAGCCATGAATGAAAGGCACAGACAAAACACTGCCCAGTACAACATTGAGATGGAGGAGCGGGAACGGATCCATGACCAGGAGAACAAGCTGAAAACCTTTGTGCTTGCCAAATATACAGATCGCTCTGAAATGGAGGAGCAGGCCAAAAAGAAGGAAGGTATCACAGACAAGAAATCACTTGCAGCTGAGGCTGCAAACCAGGTGTCAGCAGGGTCAGCAAGGAGGCTACTTGCAGCAGACTGGAGCACTGCAGCCCAAAGGCAGTGTCTGGGGCTAGGAACACTGTTTGTCTTGGAGTGCCCTTAGTGCAGAAGGAGGGAAGGGGAAGCAGGGAAGCGGTTCCTATGTGCACCTATGTCCCCTTAAGTCCTGCTATGTTTGCCCATTCCCATGCAGACTGTGGCCTCCTTGCCTAATCTCTAGGCAGTACTGTATTTGTCCTGATCCAAGCTCCCCATCTCCCCATCCATGGGCAGAGGCTCTGCCAGCAGAGATACACATGGCTCAGCCTCTCTGTCTTCCCTTCCAGCCTTGAAGGCAGCCCAGCGGATGAAGCGGAGCCAAGGGGAGAGCTTCGAGAGCCGGGAGGTGACCTACAGGCGACTGCTGGAGCTGGCAGAGAAGGGGGACATCAACCAGCTTGTGGATGGCTTCATTGAAAAGGAGGGGAAGAACTTTGCCTACTTTAGCTATGCCACAGAGCTGAACAGCGAGATGGAGAAGCTGCAGCAGAGGATCAAGAACCTCCAGGTCTGTTGCAGTCCTGCTCCCAGGCTTTCCATACCTACTGCAGAAAACACATCAGGTTGGGGTTGTTTCTCCCTCCTCCATGTGCCCAGTATTGCTGCCTACACCAGGGCCTGGCTTACAGCCCTTCTTAGAGGAAAGCAAAGGGCAGGCATAAATACAACTCCCAGATGCAGAAAGGTGCTCGCTCTAAGCTAAAAGTGTCCCAATGCTGCCACCGTGTTTCCAGCAAAAGTATTGCACAAGAAGGAGCTCCGGGAGACTCAAGAGCTGCCTCGGCTCTGTGCGGAGCTGCCTGGAACAAGAAATGCTGCCTGTTGAGGAGTGGCCCCCAGGGGTGTCAGTTGGGGTGTCCCCGCTCCCAGGGCACGGGGATGGTCCCCGGGCTCTGCTGTGCACATCTGTTGGGCAGGCAGCCACTGTCCCCTCCATGTGCTTCTGTTTGCACAGAATGAAATCACTCTCTTCACAACTGACCAGGAGAACACAGAAAGCAGCAGCCTTCATGTACTGAAGGAGTTAGAGGTAAGATGGCTGGGATTTCTGCCTGCAGAGATAGTGGGTGCTGATTTATCATAGAATTATGGAATGGTTGAGTTGGAAGGGACCTCAAATCCCCCCCATCCCCACCCCTGCTGTGGGCTGGCTGCCCTCTACCAGCTCAGGCTGCCCAGGGTCCATCCACGGCCTTGGGCATCTCCAGGGATGGGGCACCCACAGCACTGGCTAGCACTGCCAGGACCTCACTGCCATCTGAGTGAAAGTCTGGTACTGACAACGCTGCTCTGGCAAGTGACTGAAAAAGCATGGGCAGAAAAGGGCTCTGTCTCAGATTTTGATGGCAGCAGAGCTCCTGCTGGCCCTGGCTTTCCAAAGCCTGGGGGTCTTCTCTGTAACATGGAGAGCATAAGATCTCCTTCATAGATTTTTTTCCCCCCACAACCCTTCCTGGGATGTTTCCAGTTTCCAAACTGGAAATGGCCTGCACTGGGGTGGGAGCAGAGGGCAGTTGTGACACCTCTCAGAACCTTTGCTGATAGGAAGAGCTCAGTCAAAACACCGAGAAAGCCAATGACTATGAAGACAGATGCAAAGAAAGCAGCAAAGTCCTTGGCCAGCTCAAATCTGCCATCGAGGTCCTCTTCAAAGAGAACAACTGTGATGCTACAAAGATCAGGGAGCAACTTGGAGACAAGGGGCAGATCACAGACCTGAATCTGATGAAGTATTTAGGTGGGTTGTGGTTGTCCTATGTGATCTGTGCCTCTCAGTCTCCCTTCCCCTCACTCTTTTTAATTTTCGTCCTTTTTTTTTTGTCTCCCTGACCCATCGCACACTTGATGAGTGTGAATTTGGGATGTCAAATTCCACGCACACTCATGAGCCAGCCTGACGATATACACATCACCAGGCCCCATCTTGGCCCAGCCTTGGGACCCGGTCCCTGAGAAGAACGCCCATCTGATGGCACCACCTGAAGGACACCTTGCTGGGGAATGTTTGTGGGCACCATGCTTCTTTCCACTCAGGTCTGGTGGAGAAGAAGACCAACGAGCTGCTGCTGATGGAGTCGATTCTACTCTACACGGAGGCAGATGACTCATTGACAGCCCAGTCCTTTGACAACCCTCTGCTGGGTGGCACCAAGCTCCTGCGTGGCATGGAGCAGTCCCACCTCTGCCCACCACCTCCCAACCTGCTAGGCGCCATTGATGCTACTGATGCTTGTGAGTGTGTAGCAATTGGACAGATCAATATGATAAGAAAGGGTTTTTCACCAGAGGTGTAATGATGGAAGGATCAGCATGATAGAAAGGTGCTATAAAGGAAGGGAAGAAGATTGCTTACCCATACCAGAAGATTCCAGGTTTGCAGGGAGAAAGCTCCACCAGGAAGGGATCTCCAGAAAGAGATCCTACCCCACTAGCAGTCAGCCCTTAAATGAGGTCCAAGAGAGGTGCAGCCAGGTTCCACCTGTACAGGTGAACTCCCTTCACCTGTTCTCCCAGGGCTGACCAGATCCTTTCCCCAGGTGCTCAATCAGTGGTTCAGGCTGTGACTCAACAGTTCCCACATGGAGTGTATGAGAGGGGAAGGAGGGACCATGCCCTTGCCGTCAGCCTATCTGCAATGTCCTCCTGGCGCCCTGATGGGCATGGCAGCCATGTGGCGAGGTGTGTGAGGGGGCGGCCATTTTGTTGTGCAGTTGAGGCACCGCTGGACCACACTGAGCTGCGTGAGCTGCTTCTCTCGAAATACCAGAAGGAGCAAGGCAGTGCTGCCAGAGCAGACAAGAAGGGGAGGAATGACATCAAGGCATGACAGCATGGTGCTGCTGAGTTAAATAAACAGACCTGTCCTCAAACCTCTGTGCCTCTACAGTACTCAACCCAGCACAGCCGTTGTTCCATCTCCTGGAAGGAGCACAATGCTTCAAGAGCTCTGCGGGTCATATTTCGGCTCAGCTTTGCCCGGTGCTGACAGCAGCTGCTGCCCTGGAATGGCACAGTGTCCTTTCAGCTGTCAATGCATCACACCACACCACATCAATGCATCCAGCCAACCCCGAGCACTGCTCACACACACCAGCAGTTGGATTTCCTCTCACCAAAATGCACTTTATTGTGTGTGGCTGCTGTTCTGGGTTGTTATCCCCATGAAGAACAGTTCTGCAGCTCCAGGGAGAGGGACAAAGGTACCTGCAATGTGACCCACACAGAGGCGACCCCACAGTGCCAACCCGTGGCACAGCACTGAGCCCGTGGGTTAGTCTTTCTCCTCTCCATGTGTGATGACGTGGACGAGGTTTTTGTAGTCGAGGTTGCCAGAGACATCCGGAGGGAAGGCAGCAAACATCTGATCAATCTGCAGGAAAGAGCCGTGGTGAAAAGGGGGCACAGGAGAGCTTTGGGGCTTGGCCAGGAGCTGGGGCTCAGGGTAGCAATGGTTTGCACAAGCTTTAGTAAGCCTGTCCCCATCCTGCAGCTGTTCAGATCCAAGGGAATAAAGAGAGGCAAAGAATCACAGAATATCCCAAGTTGGAAGGGACCCATAAGGTTCAGTGAGTCCAGCTCCAGGCCACAGCTTTCTTGTGCCCTGCTCAGCAAAACTGCTGTGAGGTGAGAGGTGGTCAGTGGGGCTCTGGTAGGATGCCATTGCTTGGTTTCTTGGAAATATATCTTTGCCCGCTCTGCCATTCCCTTTTAAATAGGAAACTGAGACCCGAAGCTGAGCACTGGGAGAGGCAAGAGGACCCAGTACCAAACAGCAGGTTCAACCTATGAGAATGGGCAGGGACGGAGGGTAGGGGGCCCCGAACACTTACCTCTTCCTGGGAAAACCTCTCGCCCTGCGTCATCAACATTTCTTTGATGCTGCAAATGAGAGAGTATGGTGGGTACTGGGGAGGCCTCAATGCAAACCCTCTCTCCCCTCAAGTTCCCTTGCACTCACTAGGCAGATTTCAGCCCTTTGCCCTCTGGATCAAAGACCTTGAACGCGTTCAGGATCGTCTCCTCTGGATCAGCACCTGTGGGCAGCACATCCATGACCATTGGAAGCAGTGGAAGAAGCAGCTAGGAGGAACCTCCTGCTTCCCACAACCCCCTTACGAAATACAGTGGGATTTAGAGGGTGGGGGGATTCTGCCTGAATGCTGACCCCCCTCATCCCTCCCATTTTGCCCAGCGTGTGTGGTGACATGGAGAGGAGCAGACGTAGGGTTGTGGTGTGCCCACAGAGCAGGCTGTGTCACCTCCTCCCTGGCATCCAGTGCGTATCTAATCTTTTGTGTGTATTTATAGAGCTCCAGGCGGAGGCCCCTGGGGCTGTGAGGCCTCCAGAAGATCTGCGGGGAGGCTGCATGCCTCAGCTTGCATAAGTGATAAGGGATGCAGCTGGGTCACAGTCACACAGGGTGCTGCAGGATCTCCTGTCCCCTCTTTCTGTGGGGACAGCAGCATCGTGGCAGGATGCTTGTTTTGAATGGCTGGGGCACAGAGACTTGCTCCTACCCAGCTTTGCTTAGACCCCCTCTGTCCCATTCCTGGGCTCCGCTCACCATGATCAACACTACCTGCATTTCCTCTGCTCCCACCTGACATCTGCAGACCCTTGGGGTCTCACCCTTAGAGAATGGAGACCCCAGGAGCTGAGTGGCCTCCCCATATGGGACAGGACACGGTGGTGGTGTGAGGTGAGCATCTGCCAAACTTACCCCTGCTCCCCGGGTTCCCTCTTACCCTTGAGTTTCTCCCCAAACATGGTGAGGAACACAGTGAAGTTGATTGGCCCAGGTGCCTCCTTGATCATCTCATCGATCTCCTCGTTTTTCACATTCAGGCGCCCTAAGAAAGAGCAGTGTTGGGTGAATGTCTCAACCACCTGCAAACTCGAGAGACTGAGCTGCACTGATTCATTCCTCTGCCCCATTGTCCTATGGGTTAGCCTGCTCTTTAGAATACATTTTTAGGGCAAAAATAGCAGTACTATGGGCTCTCCTTGACCTGGTGACGTTGTCACTGCTGTAATGATGAGGACAGTGGGAGATGTACCTGAACCTTGCTATATATGGGTGAAATGAACAGGTCTGAAAGCCTGCATCCTTTTACCCGAGTTTGGGTGATCTCTGGGACAGGCCCATCTCCAATTTGTGTTGGCCTCAGTGATGAGGGAGCCCAGCTGTGGCTTCAGAGCTTCCCATAAGTCCCATAAATCCTCCCAGTGCCCATAAACTCAGGGATGCTGCAGGATGGGAACATCCAAGTGCTTATTCAAGAGAGAATGAAGGGAGCACTTGGCTCTGGGTAATCCAGGTGCAGGTTCTGTCTAGTACCTACAGGGTCAAACACCAACTGCTCTGTGAGTTGCTCTGATTCACCACACTAACAGAAATGGTTTGGGGTCAGATTTTTAGCAAAACACACATGAGATGCAGTTAACCACTGGGGCTTGGCTAAACGAGGGCTCACAGCTGGTTTTGCACTTAGTTGGTTTAATATGGTCAGAGCTGCTGGGGAGGAGAGGCTCCTAAATGGGGGCTCACCGAGTGCAGCAAATGTATCTCTCAGATCTGCCTTGTCAATGAAGCCGTCTCGGTTCTGATCCATGATGGTGAATGCCTGGAAGCAGAGTAGGAGAGCAGGGAGCACAGGGAGAGCCAACAGCTTTTGCCAAAGCTTCTGTACCCCTCACCCATGCTGAGGGGTGATGGCTTCCTATGGCAGCCCAACCCCAAAGCTGTGCCTTGCCCAAAGCCCTCACACCAAGATGAGATCAAACTGGGAGGATAACTCGAGCCTCCAACCATGGGAGCAAGCTCACAGGATGCTTTGAGGCAGCTCCATATTTAACAATGTCACTGAGCTGTTATTCTCACTTTTAAAATAAAACAACTCAAAAAATGGGCACTCTGCCTCTTATTGCAAGCCAGCTGTCATCGTTCTCAAAGCACTGAGGAAAAAGCTGAAGGTCACATTGCATCAAGGGCCCCCAGTTGTTTCTGTGCAATCCACCTACCTCTTTGAATTCCTGGATCTGGGCCTGCTCGAACATGGAGAAGACATTGGAATTCGCACCTTCAATCCTCTTCTTGGCTTTCTTGGGTGCCTGAGGGGTTCAAGTATGTAGCACTCACTTACTGTCTTTTTATGGTGTGGAATAAAAGCATTGAACCACCCTGTGCTTAGTCATAAGTCCTTCATGGCAGCGTGGGGCCAGTGCCTGCTTAGTCCCTGGATATCTGGTGACTCCCCACGTGCTGCTCAGGCCTGTGGGCATATGCAGCACTCTGAGCTGCTGAGGAGCATTAAGATTTCTGCTCAGAGTACAGCTCTGTCTTTGCTTTCCTGATGAATTTTGCCAAATAGGTCGGAGCAGAAAGGAGCTGGATTTCTGATTTCTGCTTTCTCAGCTGTGGTGGATAAAGCAGTCAAGCCCAGGCTGAGATCTGCTCAGGCTCAGGAGCACGCTGCTGGGATTACACATAAGGCTGTGGTCATTGGATGTCTCCTTATTGCTGTGAACCTCTCACTAAGAACAAAATGCTAATTAATGTATTTGCGTGTTTTTAAAAATGCCATCTCCTTGCACTGAGGTTTGAATCAATCAGAAACACCCTCACTTTTGGTCACACACATCCATGCAGCTTTTTCTCTTCCAAAAATTAGGATTCTACCAGGAGGAAGCACAGCAGGAGGGCTTCAGGGACAGAATTGCCCTTTCCGTATCTTTGTGGGGGAAAGGAAAAGAAAAAGGCAGCATTTACCCCCAGATGGCCTCTGCCTGTCAGGAAGTTCTGGTGAGTGCTACCAACACAGGAGACACCTCTCTGCCCTTACCTGTCCCCACAGGTCCCTGCAGGATGCTCCCCGCCTGCTTACCCCAATGTAGGCCTTACGCCTGCTTACCCCTTGGCCATCAGACCCCAAAGCTTCCCTCACTCTCTGCCCACTAACACCATCCCAATGAAGAAACAGTGCCACAGACTCTGCCTGTCCCCATTGCGGCTCCCAGCACTCACCATGGCTTCGCAGAGGTGCTGGTGGTGCTGCAGGAGGAATCTCAGAGGCAGTCCCTCTGCTCCCGTGGGCTGAAACAATAAATACACCCCACTCCAGGCTAAAAATAGCCCCATGCCCACTTTTGGCTGTAATAGGTAAACCA
Organism: Pavo muticus; assembly: GCA_016647715.1. NCBI lineage: Eukaryota > Metazoa > Chordata > Aves > Galliformes > Phasianidae > Pavo > Pavo muticus. The sequence goes on from JACDJE010000004.1 coordinate 4,903,713, forward strand.
GCCACCCCGACCCTCTTGTCTCTGACTTTCTCCTCCTCTAATCTGCAGTAAGCTTGCTGTTGTCACTGGCCGATGTGACATGTGAGACACAGAGGCTTTCAAGGTTAGCAGCACACCAGGAGGCCCTGCGGCTCCCACGAGCTGTCACTCGAGTGGGCAGAGGCTGTGCTCTTCCCCTCTGCTGGGCTGCTCTGGGGTTATCTGGCCCAGCACTGTGCCCCCACGCCACGGTGCAGTGCCTCCCTTTTGCTTCAGGGTGGAAGTGCCCCCTCGTCCTTCACAATGGAGGAGCTGCCCTACATTCCCCCACACCCAAGGGACAGGGATGTTTTGCCAAGAATCTCTAGGAGCCTTCATGCCCCACTGCAGCTTCTGCATGGGAAAACTGGGCTCTGCTTGGCTGCTAGAGAAGGAGGAGCCCTGGATACAATGGGGACCCATCACTTGTGATGCTCCAAGAGCCAGAACCCATCCAAAAGAGGCGAGATGAGGCTGGGAGTAGATGCTGAGCTCCCACAGCACGGAGATACTCTGTATCTCCCCCCACCAGGGCAGCTGTCACCCACTTAAGCCAATCGCTTGCTCAGCCCTGGCTCTGCCATTAACTCTCCCTGTCCCAGCTGCAGGTGGGTTGGGTCTGCGTGTGTTTTGCCTTTGGTATTTTTAGGCATGCTGAGGCTGATAGGAGAGCAGGGAGGGTTGGGACATGGCTGGGAACAAAAGGGGCCTTGAAAGTGGATCCCAGAGCTCAGGGCTCTGTCTGGACGCTGCCCTTGTTCTTCCAGAGGACACAAATGCCACAGTTGATCCCTGGCACTCGCACCTCCACACTGCTCCAGCAGTCATAGCCTTGCCTGAATGAGACTTACACTAAGGCTGAGATGGATTCTGGGATGTTTTCTGGGGTCTGTCTGAGCAAAAAGACAGAGGAGGCAGTAGAGATGAGCAGAGCAGGGTGAGGAGCAGCCCAGGGCATGCGGGCACAGCCGGGATCAATCACAGCACGGGCCCTCCCCTACCAACTCCAGCTGAATCCATCGGCCAGCCAAGCCCAATTACCTTAATTTGTGGCATTAAGGAAAAATCCATAAGCATCAGGGAAGTGATGTGCAGTGGTTTAACGGGACCAGTAGCCCATGGAGCAGCCGGCGCCGCTTGGGCACTGCCCTTTGCTGGCTGCGCATCCATGCTGGGGCAGTACAGGAGGCAGCCCTGGGGCTGGGGAGAATTCCCAAATTATATTGTTTTGGGGAGCCTGGAAGAGGTCAGACTTTGGCCTGTCCCTACTGAGTGCCCATCTCTGAGTGGGGGCTTCGAAAGGACTTCTGCATGCAAAAAGGCTGAGCACAGCCCCAGCATTCCGGCTGGGGGTGAGATGCAGATGGCTGCGCGTGTTCTGCTGTCATTTGTAAGACGGTGCATCTGCTCCGCTGTGCACTTCTCGCTGGCAGACATCCTCTGTGCTTCATGGGCCAGATCCTGCCCTGCAGTGAGGGGTGGGGTCTGATGTGGGGATGGAGCTACTTGTTGGTCCCTTCCCTGCTGTGGGTGCTGGGGACTTGGTGACACCCAGGACAAAATATCTACATGGATACATATAGATATATAGAGAGGGAGCTCTGTAGTGAACAAAAGAGCCATTGGAAAGTGCTGCAGCCTGTGAATGAATGGATGTCAGGGAATAATGCGCCTATCTGTGCAATGGCAAAATCAAGCATCACCCCTGCTTATCTGCCCAAGAGCCTGTGTTCGACATGAAAAAGCCTTTCTAATTAATAGGACAGCCCCTCTTGAGCTCAATAAAAAATGGAGTCAAAAGCATTTGATTAACCCCAGCTCTCTGCAAGGTGCCTGAGCCCAACGCATGCCCGCAGCCAATAATGGGGATCCCCAGCACCAGAACTGCTGATTTAGGGGGTCTCAGAGCCAGCCCCTGCCCTGCTAACCTGCTTTCCTTGTGCATACCTTTTCCTCCACTCAACATTCTGTTTCTGCCATCAGATCCATTTGACTAACCTAATACATATGTATACACGCTGGTGCATTCCCATTCAAACCAATGTAAATTATCTTTGACCAATACATTTTCCTGGGAAATCAATGCATTTTAACACTGGATAATATTTATGAAATTGAATTTTTTATTGAAGCTAATGCAATTCGATTCTATATTATGCATTTTTATTAAACTAATGCATTTTAAATTAAACTGTTGTATATTAACTACAACTGGCTGTTGGTACTTACAGTAAAATAATATATGTTTGCTGAAATCAATACATATTCCAAACCCAGGGTTTTCCAGTTAACAAGGCTGTATCAAATATAACAAATGCGTGTAGCTGCTTAATGTGATGCTTATATACGCTGGCTGCTGTATTTGTTTATTGGTAATGATTACTTTCCAAGGGAGAGAGCTTATTAAAGGTAGAAAGACAGATTTCCATGCAGCTGGTGGTGGCCACCGCTTGTCCAGCGTTAGCCACAGGATGGAGCAGTGAAGATGACTTGAGTGAATGCCATCTCCCTGTGCTTCCCATGGTACAGGGAGGTGACAGGGACGAGGACGATGCCGCTGTCCCCATGGTGGGGATGTGCCCATGCAGCTCACAGGATGCGGCAACAGGAGTGGCATTGATAGGGGAAAGCTATGAACAGCAGCGTGTTCCGCGTCCCTCCCCGTGTCCCTGTGTGTCTCTCCCCGTGTCCCCTACTGTCCCTCCGTGTCACCTCATGCCCCCCGCGGTGCCACCCCGAGGGACGCGCTGCAGTCCCCAAGATGGCCGCCAGGTGGCGCCGTTGCAGCGGGCGCGGGGCGGGACCCGTGCCGGCGAGGACGCAGGAGAGGGCAGGGAGAGGGCAGGGAGAGAGATGGGAGAGGAAAAGGAGAGGGGAGGGAGAGAGAGCAGGGACAGGAAAGAGAGAGGAAAGGGGAAGGGGAGAGGGAAGAGAGAGAGAAAGCAGAGGGAAAGGAGAAGGTAGAGAAGAAAGGGAGAGGGGAGAGACAGGGAAAGGAGGAGGAAGAAACAGGGAAGAGAGAGAGAAAGGAGAGGAAAGGGAGAGGGAAAGAGAGAAGACAATAACACACTTAAACAGCTGCACAGCCTGCTGTGGGATCGGTTTCTGCTTTCCCAGGCCAGAGGAGGCCAGGACACTGCAGAAGGGCATGAGGCAGATGAGGGGGTAATGGGGGGTGGGACCCCTTCTGGGATTTCCCAGAGCCCAGGACCCAGTTCTTATTGTGCTGCCTTCCCTGAGCATGGGATGGGGACTCTGCAGCTGTGTGGGTGTCTGCAAGGGCCACTGGCTGAGTAGCAGAGCCCTGAGCAAAGGGCTGCCTCAGCCTCATGGCCTGCTGTGTCTCCACTCATCACAATGGCACTGATTTGGCTCAGTGTGGGTCCTCGTGTCCCCCTGCCCACCCTTGGGACAAAGCATCCACTGTTGGGAGGAGGCTGGCACGTGGCACTCACTGCCCACGCTGCCTAATGGGGTCAGATCACCGCACAAAGGACTTATCGGCCGGAACACAAACGACAGGAAGGCGAGAATAAATTAACGCTTGAAATGGGAGCGTGCTGAAATCCAACAATTTTTTTTTTCCCCTCAAGTATGCAGAAAATCCCCTTCCATATTTTAATTAAAAGCATTTCAGAAGAGGAGGCGAGGGGCTGCCATTTACAGCGGGCTATTGTCAGGCGCACAAAGCGAAGCAGTTCTGGAGACAAACTGATTTATTAACCTGCATCCCGCAGTGCTGCCAGGGCTGGGGGGACCTGGTGCCCCCACTGCCCCCGAGGTGGCCAGGGATGTGGCTCAGGTGTGAGGCCCAGCGTGACACCGTGTCCTCTTCCTCCTGGATCCCACTGAGTTAGGAACAATTTGGCCAAAGTGAGGCATTCCTCCCAAGCCCACAATTTGATTTGCTCACCGGGGACGCCACGTTAGTTTTTACTTCTGGTTTATGAGCTGGCTTTTCTGTAACTGATGGGCACGAGATCAGCCATGAGCAGCCTGAGCCATCCCACGCCACCAGCAAGGTGACATGGAGAGGACACCAGCAGGTGTTGGCACCAAAGAGCAGAAACTCTACCAAGTTCCTCCAGAGTAGCAAACTTGGGTGCTCAACCTGGTGTCATAGAATCATTACGGTTGGAAAAAACCTCTAAGATCACCAGGTCCAACCCCAACCCACCCCCACCATGCCCATTAACTATGTCCCTCAGTGCCATATCTATATGAGGGGCACAGAGTGGGCTCGGGGCTGTGGGTGCTGGTTGGCTCTCCCTAACACAGAGTATCGCAAATCCTTTTGTCGAACTCTGATGTCCTGTTTGCTTGTTCTCCTGCCCAAGGTGTTTTGTGATGTTGGGATTGCAGGCAGCTCTGTGCATCTCTGAGTGGGGGAGATGAGAAGGGTGAGGGGGGGCTGTAAGAAAGAAGAGGACCCTTTATCAGGTTCTGTGTGATAGGACAAGGGGGAATGATTTCAAACTAAAAGAGGGGAGATTTAGACGGATATACAAGGAAAAAGTTTTTACATTGAGGCTGCCCAGAAAGGTGGTGGTGGCCCATCCGTGCAGACACCCACAGTCAGGGGATGGGGCTGTGAGCACTGATGGAGCTGTGGGCGTCCCTGTGCACTGCAGGCAGTGGGAATAGACGGCTTTTGGGCCTGTCCCCATGGCTGGATGAGAACCGAGCTCCTACCTGTGCATGAGGTGCGTCACGTCCCACCGCCTGCTCCCTGCTGGGGACACTCAGATGCCGGGCTTGTCTGCTCAACCACCTACCTGCAAACCCCAGCACGGGTGGGAAAGCAATAGCAGGTACCGGAGGGCAGGTTTTGTGCTCGCTTTGCTGCAGTAGCTGCCCGATGCCCACCCCAAGCCGTGTAGCATTTTTATTTATTTATTTGTTTGTCTGTTTATTTTCCCCCAAATCCCGCAGATAACCGGGAAACTTCCCCCCGGGGAGGGCCGCCCGGGGCTGCGCTAACAAAAGAGCGGAGCGCTGCGGGGCGGCGGCAGCAGCTGTGCCCGCGGCTCCGGGCCGCCCTCTGCCCGCCCCGTCGGGACC